>VZTX01004198.1:110937-180937 GCA_013400915.1 Pardalotus punctatus | reverse complement strand
AACCAGGCATTCAAAATGAAAAGGTGATGACAAACTGTGTCAATGAATGAAACACAATTGTTTATAACACTTGATTATGGCTCTGGAAATATTACTTCAAGCCTTCTCCTGGTGACATGTCACATTTAGATCAAAAACTCTATGTGGCAGTTTGCATTTTTTAAGCTGGGTGCAAGTGTGCCAGATTCTATTTCGACTGAGTGGCTGGCATTCAGAAAGCCACATTTAATAGGATCGAAAGAAAAGAAATGTTACTTTTCATCACACAAGACAACAAAGAGAACCCAGGAAACGAAAATATTATTTCGTTTGAACAAATTACAGTAAGACTCTCAGGGGCTCTTTCAGGGAGTAGATGAGGAAAAGCACTTAAATATCATTCCATCAAACTAAATTTTTAACTACAATTTTTTACAGATAAAATGTGTTGGGAGGATTCAAAGAAGATTAGAGCTCACCTAAGAAACAGTATTCAAATTTGAACAGCTAATGGAAGCCTGCAAAAACTGTTAATGTCTATATCTTTCCTCTAAGGGACTTAGATTTCAGTATTCTTATAAAAACACATTGAGCTGATTTCATTTCTGTGTCTCCACAGACTTCATTCTTGTAATTTCAGTAAGTGTTATAAATGTCATTTTAAGTATTATAATGCTAATCCCTACTGACAATAAGGTTCTAAAGCTCAGCTTCCATTACTAAGGTAATGTTTACCTCAGATAGCATATAATTGTTTGCTTTTTTCACAGTAAATTCTCTGTTCCCAACTGCTTAATCAGCCATGGAAAAGAGAGAAGACTTTCATACTGTTTAATGTTCTTGTGATTACATTAGAGTACCGTGTAAACCCACATCAGTGGATCTTGGGAAACAGAATTTTTTTGTTTGTTTGTCCACAATTCTGAAGGCAAAGTATTTTGAGCAGTGGTCCTTGCAATAACATGAATCATTTATTAATATAAATATAATGGATATGGTATAAATCTTCTCTGCTCCTGAGCTCTCAGGACGTTTCTTCATTGCCTGAGTCAGAGTCAGCAAGGACTTCCTAGAGCCTTGCTGTAGTTCAAATAATGTACCATATTCCAGTCACAGGCAGTGCATTCCCTGCTCTCAACAACAGGAGACCAGCGTATGCTTTCTGTATGAGCTGTCTGCTGCATCACATCACCCTAAACAATATTTTATTATGCTTTATGGAAGTTTAAAACTTCTCTTCCTTCTAACACGCTCCAGAGGACACAGATTAGGGTTGGCTCAAGGATAAAATTTGACCATTCTGTCCTTTCTGTCAGAACCAGATGCACTGACAAATGAAGTTGTGAAGGAAGCTGGTTTTGTTCAGTGACAGGGTGTGTTTAGCAGCATGCCTGTCAATAACCTCACTTAGGCAGCAGCACATCACCCCTGCTTAGGTCTGGAGGAGCCAGATTCTATTTTGATAGAATATCCTGCTCCCAGGAGTGGGAGCCCACAGTGCTGGGGAGTCGTGTGGGGATGGTGCTCAGCACAGGGCTGCATGGGGGCAATGGACTCATCTTGGCATTGCCATCTAATATGGATTATCCTTGAGCAGGGTCAAAACCCACATCCCTTCTCTGAGGTGAAAACTACACCAAAATTAGATCATTGCTCTAACATCCGCCACACAGGTTCATCACCAGCTTTCCATTTCTTCGTGTTAGTTGTACCACTGGCCAGCTGGTGTTTTTGCAGAATTTTTTACTTGACTGAGTTCCTCCATGCACTTGGAGGTGAACTAAAAATAAGAACTTCATGGGCAAGACAGCATATCACTTAACCAAAAATGCAAATACCCATAAGAGCTGATAATAAACATAAATTCATTGGCAAATAATGTAGTTGCATTAATTAATGTATACATTTCTACTTTGGACAAAGAGCACTGATGTCTGTAGGAGCTCTGCCTGTACAACCATAACTTATCAGGAGCTGATTACACAGTGAACAGATGTGAACCTGGACACTCAAGTATCGTCTTGGTGAGAAGACTGCCTTTGGGTTTCAGATTATTTTAGTGCTTGGGGGTTTGGAAGGATCGCAGTATGTGCCCAGGCCTTGTGGCCTTGCTATTTTCAGCCCCTGCACTGCTGTCTGCCCACAGCAAAACTGTGAATTGCAGGTGCTCAGCTGGCTGCTCAGTAACTTGGTGGCATTTGGGCCACGATGTCCAAATTACCTACACAGAGTCCCAGCTGCTTGCCAGGTACCAGCAGCACATATCGTTCAACCTTTGTTTCAGAGTTTCAACTCTAGATGAAGCAATTGCCTTTTCCTTTCTCAAGCAGAGATGTGCATGAGGAATTAGAACTGGCCATGGTTTGCAACTCTGAGCAGTTCTGGATTGCATGGGGCTGGCAGGAGGCTGAGGATGGAGGGGAGGCTGCTGGTGGAAAGGGGCCATGTGCAGGCTGGCCCAGGGCATCCATCCTGCCAGCAGGAGGGCAGGAGGATGCATCTTCTGGAGTATTTTTAGAACTAAGTTAATATTTTAATGATAGATGGCTTGTTTTGATGAGTTTTGAAATGAAGCACTGATCTTGGCTCTTTGAAGGCAAGGGATTGACCCTAAAGATTCTACCTTTTTTTGCACTAGAAGGCTGTGGTTTTATTTTCCTTTACATGATCTCTGGAAGGGGTCATTTTAAGGATGCATGAAGCACACTTACAGAAGACAGGAGTAGGTTTTTTTCTCCAGTAAAATATTCAGCCAGCGCTCTTTGTCTCTCCCTGAGAACATTGCAGGATCCAGGAGCATTAAGTGAGCCACAGATGCCAAACCAGGGGGAAAAAAAAAAGAAACAAACTATATTTTCTGCTCATCTGTGGAGTGAGGATAACACAGGCCCAGAAGCGCACATTGTGAAGCAATTTCAGTTGTAGCTGAGTGCCTGTTTTCCCCTGGAGCACAGACTGTAAAAACCTTAAAAACCTTGGTTTCTATTTCCTTAATATTCTGATTTTGAAGATGATATTGTGATGAAGAAAGGAAGAGGAATGTCTTTTTTAATGCTATGCTTATTCTTTTTAGTTAGGAGATTTGGAGAAGATCTGAAGTAGGAGAACCATACTTTTCAACATATTTGTAAGGCATAGATAAATATTTCATTTAGAGAGAATGAGACATGAACACAATAACTTGTATTTGAATCTGTTACACCCAATGTAAATCTGGAGTAACTCCAACATTCTGAAGTCAGCATTCTTAGTCTGGGTTTATCTCCATGTAATTGGGATGGGAATCTGACCCACTCTGCAACAGACTGCAAAGAGCTCTTTACCTTTAAATCTATCACAGTTAAATTACATGGGGCCACAACGTGTCACCTACATCCTTGACTATTTTAATACAAAAATTTGTCTAAATCTCCCTGGATTTGCTGATCGTCTTGGGATTTCTAAAGATACTGTTAGGCTGTAATATATTAAGAATATCAACGAAGAGAAAGGTCTATAGTAACTTTTTCTGTATTAGAATAAATAATTTGATTGTGGCATTGTTTGAGTCTATATATATATATATAATTGCAGCATGTTACTGGCAGCCACACCTATGGGCCCACACCTTTGGGTGGACATGCCCTGTGGTCCTGTGACACGAGGGCATCGCCCCTGACAGCACTGCAGGCCTGCAGGAAGTGCTTCCTTTGGACCTGTGTTCGTGAGTTTACAGCCTGCGGCCAGAGTAATGCTGTTCCATGAATTTTAATTTTTTTCTTTATTGCACTTTGATTGCTTGTGCTCTCTTCTAAAGCATAAGGAAGGCCAACAAGAAATAGTGGTAAAGACAAATGAGAGATATTTGGCTCTCTTAGTGGGTCATCTCCCGGGTGAGTTAAGCAAGGGCAGGGTACAGAGGCTCCATCTGCGGACGCCGGCGCTTCCGCTCCTCCATCTGCTGGGTGGACACCGGGCTCGGCTCGCTGCACAGCAGACGAAACACGGACGAGCAGATTTTTCCAGACCAACCAAAATGGATTTGACTAACCAACAAATGGCTCACTCAGCTAACGGGGAGGGGGCAGCCTGCACATCTATAGGCTGGGTGACCGTAGATAATTCATGCAACAACCCAATGCCTTTCTTAACTCTGCTGTAAAATTGAGTAAAAATAGCACATTGGTTACAGTGAGGTGTCGCATCTTGGCCAGTAATGAATGTTCTCTGGGCAGAACAGACTGACCTTCTTACAGAATGGACATGAGCAGAAGCATTGCTGTGGCACTGCAGGCCTCTCAGCTGACAATACACAGTGTTTTTCTAAGCTAATATGCAAAGCAATAAACTCTTTAAAAATCTGTTTAGAAATCGACTTCTTTTTCCAAGAATATAGGTAGATATTTATTGTTGTGAGAGGGGATAAAATTCTGATCCCATCAAAATCTGCTGCAAGATTTTAGTGCAGCTGGTCTGCTTGTTTGGATGGCTACAGAGACACTTTCTAAAGTTTTTCTTTTCCATAGCAGATCCTCATGTTCATAGAAATAAGTGCCTTGCCATACCCACTTCAGACTTGTGAGAAACTTCAGTGTGAAATAGGGTAGACAAAAATGAATGTACTTGCATTTTTTTAAAAGGCAAGAGTTTAGAAAAATCTGAGGAGTGAGGGAGATATGGATGAACTAATCACTTTCCTAATTGTTATGATTAAAAATTTTATAAAGAATAAATACTTGCCCAACTCTAGTAACAGTGGTATAAAAAGAAATGTTAGAAAGTGGTAAAAGGGAAGGAAAATTTGCTGAATAAATGGCTAATTTGCTGAGGGGTAATCACAACACAGCTTCGATGTGTGTTCACCTTCTACTGTGGAGTTTGTACAGAAAAGTTAACTTGGCAGCTAAATACTAGTTTGGAGTCCCTTTAGAATTATTTTACAAAGCAAGAGATGGTTCAGTTTTGAAGGTAGTAAAAAGGAAAACTAATGCTTGTCATAGAAAGTCTCTTTTTTCTTCTTTTTTTTCTTTAAGTGTTAAAAGCAAGTAAGCCCCTAGTGATCTTAAATAATTTGCGTAAGTACACTTAGCACATTCACTTCCTTGGGAGTGCTGATTGGGTACCAATATATCAGTCCCTTGAAATAGGAGAAAAAGAAGATAATGAGAGGCAGGAATGCTACCTTCACGATAATTTCCCGGTATTCTGCTTTCCTCAGAGGTCTGGTGTGTGGGAGCGCTGACCACCTCGATCCTCGGGCAGATAATAGAGTCACTTAGGAAATGAGAGACGGCAAATGGCAATTTGAGGTGGGAGGGATGGCTCCAGCAGTAAATGGCACGCATTAGGACAGCCTAATCACTTAAATGCAGCCTATTAGTAAGTTTAGGTGAAGATGTTAAAAGAATCCTTGCAGCCTCTCTGCTGGCATGTTTGGAAGGGAGTTCAGTTATGAGACTATTAAAATGTTATTTTGATAATTAAGCCCACAGCTGTTGTGAGGGCGTTGGGGGCAGGAGCTGGCGCAGCAGCCACTGCACAGAGCACCGGCAGTGCGGGGGGCGGGCAGGGGGAGAGGAGAGGAGAAGAGAGGAGAGGAAAGGAGAGGAGCCCCTGGGAGTTCCTTGGCACCTGGGAGAGCTGGAATGGCCACTTCCATCACGTGGCGGGCTCTGCTTCCCGCGGGAAGGTGCGAAGCCAGGAGGAGCTGCTCCCCTGCTCTGCCCGGATTTGGGGCTCTGCTTTCTGCAGCCTGGGCAGCTCTCCGGGGCAGGGCGAGAACAGCTCTTCCAGCACCTGTGGAGTTGGATTGCTCTGGTGTGGGGACGCGTGGCTGGGTACAAAACTCGTGTCTGTGGGAGAAGGGCTGCAGAGAGCAGTGCTGAGTGATGGTGGGGAGGTGAGTGGCACCGTCTCACATGGCGTGTGGGCAGCAGCACCCTGGCTACACAGGGCCCCTGCACCTGCCGAGTTGTGCACCAGGAGCAAAGGGGCCCTGGCATGACTGGAATGACAATATGGAGTGCACAAGGATGTGCAGTGTTGATCTGCCCATGGGGAATTCTGATCCTTCACAGATGCTTACCTGAGTCAGTTCTTTCAGCATGAACAAAACTGTGTACTCCTGTGTAAATGTGTCTGCAAACTTCCCTCTCAAATTTAATGGCAACATTTTGGTTGTTTTTGGAAGTGGAATCAGGCCATGATTGTGTTCAGACCGCAGATACCTCTGTCCAAACAAACAAACTGGGTCAGCCGGGTCTCGTCCCTGGGAGTGACCCAGGGTTTGCTTTAGTGCTTTAAGTGCTCACTGACTATGCAATAATAAACCCACAATCAACTTCATTGTGGCAGGTGATCTGAACTCTTTTGCAAACATACAGTTTGCATTTTATTTTATGTATGTTGCTACAGAGCAAAACATGTATTGTGCAATATGCGTAGAAACACAGTTTATTCATGCTGCCCCAATCTCCTCTTCTGAGTTAAAATTAGGATGATTTGCAGTGTTTATCGATATTGAGCAGGATATAATTGTCCAAATTAAGGCTGTCCATCAGGACAACTGGTAAATTCACCTCTTGTCTCCGTGTGTCAGTGGTAACCTTTCCACAATTGCTCCTCTACCCGCACTGCAATGTCAGTTGTGGTCCCTTGTTGACTCCCTGCCTGCACATGCTCACTGAATACAGAATCAGCAAACAATATGTGGGGTTTTATAAAACAGACCACATAAACAGAATGTAAAATGGGGAAAATTAGCCTTTTGATGAAAAGGGAAATGAAACCCAAGTATAGCTCCTGCCCCTGTATCAAAAATTGTTGGATTTGCGTAATCTTTTCAACTTTTCAGCTGTCTCCTGCTTCCCATGATTGCAGAATTGTCCTCAGTAACATCTGTATTTTTTCTCAACTCATCCATCACTGAACAGGATGAACTTTTAGACTATTATATATAAACACCAACAATGTATCTAAATTAAATTATTTGTCAGCTCAGCTTTTAATTATCAGCTGGTTTATATATAACTACTGTCAGTGTTGATCTTTATTAACAACCAAATGACATTATTTTTTCTTTTTTGAGAAAATACAACAAAATAAAGGAAACAAGCCTTTAAAGTTTTTCCAGAATAGACAGGTATTACCTCACCTTCCTGGGAGGTCCGTGCTGAAAATTAACTGATAGTTTCTGCTCTACCTCTCTGTGAGTGATCTACTTTAAAAAATGTTCTGTGATCAGAGTGTATACTTTGAAGTACATTGTGCACTTCTGTAGTTGGTATTTCCACACAGCATCATATACATCCTCTGCTCTGTGCCAAGGACACGGACAACCAGAGTACCTGGGACAGTGGGTGCGGCTTGTGAAGGTGCAGGGCTGTGCGCAGTTTGTAGAGGTTTGCAGAGGGTGATGGGTGCTTTGCACAGGCAGTATCTGTTGGGCAGGTGACCCACCCTGGTGTGTCCTACCCTGGTTTCATGCAGGTTTGATTTCCTCCACTTGGTTGAGGTAATCCTTGCTGAAGATGAGTGGCAGTCCTAGGGAAGTCAAGCAGGAACCCACTATGAGCATGCACAACTGGGGCCAAGGTGTGCCTAGCAAGAAATTGTTCACACCTGTGAGGTTTAGGAGACTGAACTTGAAACGTGTGAGCCAAAACAAATCCAGGAAGGGTTACCATGGGGAGAATCTTGGACTTAGAGTCAGACAGGGAGATTGTCTTAGTGTAAGCAGCTTGACCTCACCACGGGATGGAAACCCAGGATGCAAGGAGACCAAGGCAAAGGAAGATGTTGTATTTAAGGCAGGAGATGGTTACAGCATGGGTCAGGGATTTCACAGTCGAGACGAAGTGAAAGGATAGATTCTTGTTGAGGAATAAGAGGGCTTAACACTACAATTGTATGTTATTACAAGTCTGTTGAACTTGTTTTTGCTTTAGGGTGTTTTGATTCCTGAAATGCGAATTAATTACATAGTAACTCTGAAATCCTGGCTTCCTTACCACTAGGAAAAGGTTACTCTTCCCTTGTGGCTATTTCTTATTACCACCTTGTGATGATAAAGTATTTGGCACACGAAAGTCGGATGCTTTGGAGATTACTACACGAGTTATTAGCCTATCTACATACCTGAAGTACTTGTAACAGTATTAATGCCTTCCACTGTTCAGCCTTTGTAGCAGGGAGCATCACTTGACAATTGAGAGGGGATGCATCCTTTTCCCAGAACCAAGGCCACAATGTGACCTTCCAACAGCCTCGCAAACAGACATCTTCACACACATGGGCCAGACTCTTCCGTGCTCTTCATTACAACAGCTAGGCAGGGACTCACCCCCTCTCACCGATTTCTCTTGCCGTCATTACAGCTTATAGAAGACGTAAGTGAAAGATGAGCCCAGAAAAAACAAGAAGACAGTTTTTGGGGAAAAATCTCTCTAGGATGTCTATGGCATTGGGGCAGGAGGTGAATATTGTCAAGAAAAGAAATTGAGTGTTCTCATTAGATCTATTTCTACACTACTTTCTGCTTAAAGAGAATATTAAATGTCCTTTAGGCAACACTTTGAAAGTACCTTTTTGTTTTTCCAGATGCTGTAATTAAAAGCCATTCATTTGGTACCTAAGTTAGGAATAACCTTTCTCCATGTTAATTAAAAGCTATAGCTTACTAGGGCTGCTAAGTGCCCAGTTATTGGTGACTTTGGGGGTTTCACGAGGAGCCCTGGTCAAAGGTGCTGGAACATCTTTGAAACAGTCACTTAGATAACAAATACCTGCACTATTGCTTTTTGGGGTGATAATGATTATAAGCTCTTGTTCTGAAAGGGGTGTCATCCTTTGTTTCTCATGTAATAGCTGATGGCAGCTCATTTAAATTAGATGACTTGTCCTCTTTATAACGTCCATAGGTACAACATTTATGTCTTTATGGGGTTTTTTTTCTGATTCGTGTGTGTCTGTGTGTGTATATATAAATACCACACACAGCCCCCAGTGTACAGCCCTGGCCATTTGTTCTGAGGAGGTGGGTGTGCTCTTTGAACAGAGGAGGGCTGACCATGTATTCTGCCTCCTCCCTCGGCCCTGACCTCTTAGACTGCCTGAAGCCATTAATCCTCCATTCCAGGCTACTGTGAGTGCTTCATTTGTTGCAGTTCATGGCAAGTGTGTTCCTGTGACACAAAGGGATTCTACAGTGAAATACCAGCCAAATATATGTTGGGTTTATTGTTTGTGTTTCAACTTCTAAAACACCAGTGTAAATAAAAGAGTTGAAATGTTGTGCTGCATCTCCGCAGCCGAGGCTGGACCAAGGCCGTGTCTGTGCCCTTGCCGTGGAGGATGGCATCAGCCTGCGGCGGGAGGCAGAGCTGCCCCACGGCCTGGCCTGGCCTGTCCCCTGGGGCTGCTCCTGCAGCAAGGATGCAGGAGGGCAGCTCCAGCCTAGAAATGTCCCTGAAATTGTCTCAGCACCTGGAGACCTGCAGGGATTTGGCACAAGCCCAGCTCCTGTACTGCCTATGGATCTCTCTTGGGCTAAGGCAATGTCCACTCCTGGCTTATTTGGGCAAACAGAAGTGACATGCTGGAGAAACATGAATAGGCTTTTGTGCACTTCAGAAAAGAATTTTAACATAACACCTTTTTTTTTTTTTTTTTTCAAGGAAGTGCAAACAGTTTGCCCCTAAATCTCAGGAGCTAGACTTTGTAGTGTCAAGGATTTCTCCTGTCAGTTTCTACTTAGGAAAATGCCTTGAGTAGAGATCTCTGGTTATCTGTTTTATTTGCATTACTGAAAGTCCCATCCTGCAAACTGCTGACTGAGTTTGGATGAAGCTAAATTTAGGTAAAATGAAAAATGGCCCACTGTAAAGAAAATGCTAGGAATAATTCCTCTGTTCAGCCCTGTGTAAGATTCTCAACAAGATGTTTCCATTTTTAATTCTCCCTATGCATCTGGGAGATAAAACATTACATTTTAGCTCAGAGATTTCTTTGTCCTTTACTCTTTCACTTTCTGTACTTAGGCACACAGTTCCTACGGATCAGTTGCTAGGTATAAAAAATCGAAGGCAATTTTCCTCCTCAGCAAAGGATTTCCAAAATTCTCATGCCTTCTCTAAGCTACAGCAGAATAATGGGAGGCTGGTGGTGCTGTCGTGGTGCCATTAGCTTCGCTGTTCGGTAGCTGCACATCAGCACAGTAATCATTTTCAGATTTACAAGCATTAAATATTTTAATTTAATGCCTTGGCTCTCTTGTAATTCATGCACTTAATTATATGATAATTACTCAAATGAAAGAGATACAGCTGCTGTTGTATCAATTCTTCTAGGAATCTGAGATTCTGGAATTGGCCTTTGATTTCAGGGTTTTGTTTGTTGGTTTTGTTTTGTTTTTTTTTTCCCTGGCCCTTTCCAAAAGCTAGTGGGCACTTATAGGTAATTATTTTTTTTTGAGTATGTGGACCAGAGGTGAATTTCAGGTAATGTTACTTTCCTAGCTTCTTTTCCTGGAGCGTGGCATACATTTGGCAGCTGAGGGACTGGGCACTGTGCTGGCTGTTTTTACTGCTCCATGTGGATTACAGTCATTAAAACAGAGGAGCTAAGGCAAAGCTTCCCCAGTGCAGGACCCTGTTCCATTGCAGATGGCTGCAGAAGGAAGTGAACGGCAGGAAAGAGGTGTGTGTTTGTGTACACGTGCACATAACTGTATAGAATTTAATACCTTCATAATGGGCCAGTTGCCCAGTCTGCAAGCACTGCACAATGAAATCACATAATGAATTAAAGTCAAGTAGAAATGTTCAACCAGGCCAAATAGACCACCAACAGGAACAAAAGGATTTGGCACAAAGGCAAACCCAAGTGACCTCAGGGGAGAAGGGCAGTTAACACACCGGGTGAGGAAGAAAAGAAGTTAGCAAATACCAAAAAAAGCAGTCAGTTCAAAGAAAGGAGCCCCTAGAATCTGTGGAGGATAACACTGTCCGTGAGGACCATGCAGCTGGCAGGCCAGGGCTGTGGCCCCTCTTCTCTACAAGGAGTCCTCCTTGTGGGCATCCTTCAGCAGATAATGCCCCGGACTCCCAGTTTCTGCTTTCCAGCGCTGTGCTTAACTGTTTAAAACACATAGCAATAGGCTTTTTCTTAGGAAAAGGAGTAACTATAATATGGTAGAAGAGGTCTTCTGATTTTTACTATTTTTGTTTTATTGTATGTCTTTAGCACTCAAAGGTGGAAAATTACCTTGGGTATATTCTTCAGTTAGGAGACATGCTAGTGAAAGTCTCCATAAAGTTATTCAGAACTTAAATTACTTAAGATCTCTGAAAACTGTTCCACATGTATGTGCAGCTTGCTCTGTGGGAGGGTAAGTACCACATCCCTGGGAGCCGGCGCTGGGTCGGGTCTGGCAGGAGGGCCATGTTGAGCAGCAGCCTTGTGAAACTGCTTGTGCTCTGTACAAATACTTGAAACCTTCCATACTGAGCCTCTTCCAGCATATCAGAAAAGAAGGAGCAGTTTCAGCCCTTGTGTATTCAACGGAAACGTGCTTGTGGGCAGGCAGGAAAGAGACTGTTCCCCCGGTGGGGCTGCTGGAGCTCTCTGGGATCGCTTTCTGCAGAGCTCCACTTCGTGCGTTTTAACTTCTGGTTGTTTGCTGCTGCCGTATCTTCTGGCCTGAGCTGATTAAAATGTTTGGTGAGCTTGCAGTGCTTAACCACAGGGCCTGTCCTTCTTGAAACCATTGTGGGGCCAGCCAGCAGCATCCCCACAAAGGGGCAGTTGCTGAGCCTGAGCTTCTGGGTAGGCATGGAAGAACCGCCAGGCAGCCACTCGCAGCCAGCACTGGCAGATTAGCAGTGCCATGATTTGTTGCTCCTCTTCTAGAAAACGGAAAAAACCAAGAGACTTTTAAACAGTGATCACAGTAAAGTTTTGTGAAAACACGTTGCAGCCATATTTAAAGTTTTTGTTGTTGCTGGTTGTTGACATGTGAGATTATGTTTAATCCTCCAGGGACTCCGGATATTTTGTAAGAATTGTAAGTGTAAATATTTGGCAATAGTTTCATATCCGTCCTCTCCAAGTCCCAGTGGAATAGATGACGCCGGGTTACTGTACTGTGTGTAGTCTCTCCTGATGGCAGTAGCAGATTTAACACTTCTACATAGTTGGATTTTACTTCATGAGTATTTGAAGTTTGTGTTGTGTATGTGGAGTAATTGCTCTGCAGCATGCTTTCTTGGAAGTGAATGTAATGTTTGTTCAGTTTCTTAAAAGCTGTAAATGAGAGGCAGAGCTAAAAACAAACCTATCACCATTAAAAATACAGAGATATTTTTCATTGCTAAAGACATCTAGCATAAAGCAGAAATATTTAGTTGCCTGGCTTGTAGTCTGATTGTCAGACTTACAGCAAGGCTAAATCCATTCAAACAGTTACTGGAAATTGGTATTTGAACTTGTGAACTCAGGAAAACTCCTAATCTGTGCCAAGGTTTCTGGCATGCCCTCCGAGCCCCACAGCCTGTTGTCTCGAGCTTTCCTTTAACTCTCCAGAGACCTTGGTGGCTGCATTTCTGAGTTCCTGCCTAAATAGAAGTTGCACCAAAAGGGTTACAATATTTTAAACCCTGTGTATGCAGACAATTTTCAGCTAGCTTACAGCAGCTGCGGAGTCGTGCTGATAGATTAAAAGCAGCTCCCAGCCCCAGAATGAAGTACATTAGAGCTCCTGCTGAGCCGAGCTGGGGTGAGGCCTACACAGCTGTCATTTAGGCCAAGTTTCCGACTGAAAACTGAAGAAAAGGATGTAACTTAAAGAAAAGTTATATTTTAAAATAAGGCATCTGGTTATTATTCAAATATAGGCAGGAGTTCCAGTTGTGCAGCGGGTTTCAGCCTCAACAGCCTGACACTTGGGAAGGTAGGGAGGTAATTTTCAAGGATCAAGAAGGGGCATGTCCAGTCAAAGGCTGTTACTTGGTGACACTTTAAAAATAATCCTGTTTTTTTTCTGTACTTGTCTCTCTCCCTGAAAAAATAAACAGAATATTCTTGAACTGTTGCATGTCTGAGCGAGAGACTGACCAGCTCACACAATTGCTTTTTGCTGATAGTGACCTCAAAGCAGAGCTGATTCCCAAGGGAGCATGCTCATAGAAAACTGCAATTAGCAGAGAGGTATTTAAAGCACAGAAATCTTTATGGCATTTCCTCTGTTTCCCAGTATGTCTTTACCATGGGAGAGGTGGTCCCCAGTAGCACAAGTTTGAGAAATTACCTGAGCACAGGTGATCCCTGCGCTGCCCCCCCCCTACCCCATGGGTTGCAGCGCTGCACACTGGTGACCCTCAGCCCTACGCCCAGTTCTGTTACTTCTCTGCACAAGCACCTTTGTTTGACTGAGTCTCATCCCAGTAGCAGAAATGAACCGGTGCCTTTTGGTCTCCACTTCCATGACCAAGAGTAGCTTGCTTGTCCTTGGTGCAGGCCAGCTTCCAAGTGGCTTCTCAATTTTTAATGCAAGAGGGTCATTCATGAAAAACTGAGTGAAGAACATGAATTAATTATATTATCACATTGACATACTTTGGCTTCTGCAGACTTTTGTACCCATTTTTCATTTAATTTGCTTGTACAGTTACCACAGCTTTGTCCCTGCTCCTCATGTATAGGCTGACTGTTTATCTCGCAGTATTGCCTACAAGTGCTGAAGCCAGATTTACCTCTGGTTTGTTTAAAATAAAATATTCCAAAATATTTGTTTAAAATACTGACTTTTGTCTGTATATAGTGTGTGGTATGAATAATTTGTTGGAGTTCAGATACAGTGTTTCAGTTCTTATCAGATATGTATGATATGAATTTGAAAGTATGCCCTCTTGCTTGCTTTCTCATGTATGGTGAATAATGAATTTCCAGCTTGGCAGAAAGGATCAGAGTGGGAAGCAGAGTATACCATGAGGATTTATCATGATACCAACGAAAGCAATAAGACAACCCTGGGTAATTTCTTGGTTACTGAAGTAACAGTCTCATTTGGGAAAGGACTCTGTAAAATAAAGAACTTGTCTTGTATTCTTCAATTAAAACATAACTATCAGTAATTAATTAGGCTGATTGTTATTGGTGGCTGGTTCTTGTTTCTTCTGCCCCAAATTAGCCAACATTTTTCAGCATCATCCAGCATTAATATTAGTGTAAACCTATTTTTTATACAGAAATTTGGGATAATTTGGATATAAATATATGTATGTAGTGAGCTGAAAGGTATAGTGAGATCAATTTGTAGTGTGTACAGTAAATAGTGTGCTCCAGGAGTGTAGGTGGACCAAATCAGTGATCTTCCCAGAACACTCAAGACAGAAGCAGTAATTCTCTTTGGGACCTTACATCTGAAATTTGACTCATGAACTCATTGTAGTGTGATGGTTCTTAATATATACATTTTGGAGGTGATATTCCTCTATGGGACTGTGTACACAGTCACATAGATCCTGTTATTTTGTATTATTTATTCATATTGATGGTATTAAAAGATGGTTTTTCCTTGTGCGGCAGACTAGAGCTAATGCAAATTCACTCATCATCCCTTAAGTACAGGGGAAGTAACTGGATGAGAAAGCTCTCCACTTGGCTATTGCTGTGAATCACCAAGCAGTGGCAAATAAGAAATGTGTGTCTTGAACTTCCCAGTCTGTGTGGAATAAGTGTTAACTCAGTATTCTCTCCTTGGTGAATGCAGGGCACATATGTGCATTTGGCCTCTGGTAGAGTCAAGTAAGTCACCTCTACCAGCCCTTGAAAAACAGGAGTAGCAGGACTTCCTGCTGTTTGTAGAACAAGGTTACTAAGATAGTCCAGTGTTGTTGTAAAAATGCATTAAGCACTTACAAAGAGCTAAATATCTAAATTATTAAGTGATAAATATTGAGGATTATTTTTTATTTGTGATTTTGAAACCAGTCTGATGAACATCCTTAGTAAACAGTAGCAACAAATGCATATATTACAAAGTTTTATGGTATTAAAAATTAAAAATTAAAGCATATATAGTGCAGCAAGATAGCATTTTTAAGTCTGAACCCTAGAATACCACAGTTAGTGGAAAGGAAGCTTGTTACCGTTCTGTAGCTCTTCCAGAAAGGAGCATAGTAGTCTATTATGAGCAATAATAACACAAAAGAAAAAAAAAAAAAAGCCTAACAAAATTTTTCATTTTTGGTAGCTGTTACTTAAGTAATAGGTTGAGTTTTTAAGGATTTTTTTCTCACTTAGTTTAGGAATGATATCCTGTAATCTGCATCACTTCTGAGATTTTAGTTTTCTGTTAACTTCCTAACATGGACAGTTGTAGGTGAATGAATCAGTGGGCAAAGAGAATTAATGTGCTTGGTGATTTGGGGGGAGGTTTTGTCTGAGTTTTGTTCTGGTTTTGTTTTTATTTTATTAGGCTTGGAATATTTCTAGCTTTCTAATCTCATCTGAACACGTGAAGAACTGAATATTATATATTTACATTTTTGAGACATGCATCAATTTTTATAAGTTAACATGCCAATTTTATATTTGCCAGAATGCAGAAGCTTTCTCCACTTCTAAAAGGTTTTATTTTCATTAAGCTATGAATGCAGAAGAGTGTCTGTAAGGTTTTTTTTTGCATTAGCTTGGCTGGTTTATCTTAAGCATACTCAGTAGACTTGCCTCAGTTTTTCTCAAGCTATTGTTCTTTTTTACACCGCGTTTGCACACTGCAGTGCATCTGGGGAATTTCAGCAGTCGGAATATACATGAAAAGAGACCCGCTCTACTTTCATAAGGTCCCTGGATGAATTGGACGAAACCTCAAGGCCCCATGGTGGAGCCAGAGCTGCATTCATATTCCTTGCCATCACCACACATATGATAGCATGAAGCCCAGACCAATCGAAAACTTGACAGTAAGCCTTTTGATTTTGCGGGGAAGCCTTCATCAAGCTGAGAGAGGGAAGGGAATATAGCCCAAACTGGACTTCATACTGTGGCAAGTTTGAAATCCCAGCCCAACCACAGAGCTGCTTGATTGGAATAGTTGGAAACTGTGTCCAGGAATTCGGCAGCAAGAACTTGGCTTTCAGTTACTCCTGCCTTTTTAAAGGAAAACTCACCATATGGGTCACTTAGAAACCTTATTTGTTTTGTCAGGATTTTAAATATGTGCATTCTTGTGAAGCATAGTTTTCGTGTGTAGTGTGTGGAGTTTGCTGCTATGCAGTTCTGTTCCACAGCAGCTTTGTTTCTTAGCCTTGTGGTGGAACACACTTGGCTAAAGCTGTCACACTTTGACATTGTGTTCTAGGCTGTTTCATTATTTGGTCCTTAGTCTACTTAAGAAACAGAAAGAAACAAAAGGAACTCTCCTCTACACTGTATATGTTAGGATTAGCTTCTCCTTTAAACATTATGCCTGCCCATGTCTTGTAGGGGTGGTATGAAAGTGATCTCTACTTATTTGTCTGAGAATTTCAGCAGTATGTCAGAATTGCTGTTGGACTCATTAATGGCATGTCATCGAGTTATGCCATTGAATAACCATTATTCTTAATCCTTTTCTGGCTCCTGTGTCTGGGTGCTGGCATGCCTTGATATCTGCAGTGGTGCCTTTGGATTTGCAGATGGAAGGGTTGAGCATTTCCTCCTGGGGGAGATGGTGAAGCCTCTGCTGCAGCCCTCCTGCCAGAATGCTTAATTTTAAAACTACAAAGATTCTGCACTTTTGGTGCCTATCTAGAACTGCATTTTATTCATTGTCACCCCTGGAATTGTGATCCAATTATGCTTCAACCCAGCTCTCAGTCAGACAAAACTCTTGTTGACTTTCATGAGAGTTTGTCTAATTAAAAGACGAGTTGGGAGTGCAGAAGAGATAAATACCAGAAGCATGGAAAAGTGGCAAACTGATAGATTTGTGCTTTGTGTCAGAAGGTCATCCCTATAACACACTTTCCTGATTGCGATGGGAGACTTCTTTTCCATGGAGTGGTACACAGTCCCCCCTTCAGTGCAGTGGTGCCTTTTATAGACTGCAATTCCTTATGGCTGAGCACAGTGCAAAACACACAATATTGTCTTGTGGCAAGTAAATGGGAGTGCTGCTACTTTAAAATGTTTTGTGGGGTTTTTGTTTGTGGTTTTTGTTTTTTGGTGTTTTTTAAACTGCAGCAAGACTTCTGTCTGGCGGCCTCGCATCACCAAAATATGGGGAGAGGTTGGTGAGGTGTGTGGGACATATCAGGAGCCCAGCCTGGAGCTCGGGAGGGGTTTATCTGCAAGCACTCCCGTGCTCTGCTCCAGGGCAGACGGGAGCGCAGCTGGAAAGAGGTGCTGGGGTTTGCAGTGCCTGCTGCTCGCACGCTCTCCGAGGGCTGTGCTGGCTGTGAAGCAGAGTGGAGGCTTGGTGCAGATCCATCCCTGTGGCATGTTAAGGCTCTGTTGGATTGGCTATTCAGCAATGTTTCCTCAGCCAACATTTTGGGTTTGGTTGATTAGATTATTTCTTAATACCACTACACTGCATAAGAGCATTTACTTTAGCTAATAAGTTTTAGGGTAAGCTGCAAGGTTCAAATGAATCAATTTTAAGCACAAAACATCATTAGAAAATTATTAGCTTAGAAGCTTAATGTTAAGGAGGAATCCAAACCAGAACTTTTAAGGTTGGATTGTAGAGTATTCAATTCTTTATGGCTTTCAGAATAATCTCCAAGAAACACCAAATTTGAGACTATAAAATTGAATCTGTGTATATCTTGACCCCATAACTCATGTGAATACATGACAATTGCATCATATAAAACCATATGCAAGGTATTAGGATGGTATCTCTGTTGAGTTCTCTTTAAATGGCTGCAGAATGTAAACATCCCAGGCTCTGTACATATCCAAAACAGAGGCAACTTTCTGCAGGTCTGCAGAAAGAAAAGTGATGTGAAAAATATGATTCTCGTGGTGAGCTCTCTGCATTGTATCCCAGAGGGTGTAGAGTGCCCAAAGCACTTGCCAGGGGCCTGGAAGAGCAGAGTGTTCCCACATCTAGAGAGGATGACTCTGTAGCTCCTTCCTCTTCAGTTCCTCAGCTCTGCCAGGTAGGTGCTGCCAACAGCACCAGGCATTCCCACTGCTGAACACCCCGTGGCTTGCCAGGAATTTTGTGAAACAGGAGTATCCCATGTTGTCAAGAGTTAATAATTATACCAAATATATGCTCTGTGATTAAATAACGCGCAGCTGGAAAAATTAATCACATCTTGCACTGAGAAATGCTTAAGATTTTTAAAGCAGCAATAGGGGCAGAGTTTAACATTTAAAGATCCCTTGAAATGCCAGGGAATGAATATAAATGACTTGGTGCTCTATAGTATTTCAATACAGTGATGCCAACCAATGGAAGTGCAGGGTTCGATCCTGCTATTTTATAATAGGCTAGTAAATATTTTATCTTGTGCCATGTTCCTTTAACATGAAATTTTAGTCCGAAATCACCACTCCCTTAACAAAGCAGAAGTTTAAATTCATTAATTTTTTAAGGGGGTGGTACTGTCTGTTTACTTCAGTGCCTGGGGAGAGGAGAGGAGAGGAGAGGAGAGACACTGGTTTTTCTCTGCACTCCTTACCCCTTTCCTCAGCTTGTCTTGCATTTTAGGATTTAAGGCTTTATTTTTCAGAAAGCTTGTCCCATTGAAGAAAAAAATATAGTGCCATTTTGTTTGCTTTGCTGAAGGTGCAGACCTGAAGAATCAGTGCTGTGTATAAGCTGCCTCACCCTGCAGTTTCTCTTACCAGGGGCTCATTTGTATGCAGAGGGGATTAGTCAGAATTTACTGTAGCTTCGCCCTGGGGAGCTGTGAACTCCCTAGGAATATGCTCTGACGAAAGCGTGCAGTTGGTAAGATTAGAACAAACCCTTCTGCTACAGAAAGTGCCTTGGTCACTCACTAGGCCTCCAACATTGAAATCATTTTCATTTATAACCTTTTTGATCACTCAACCTCAAAGAAGCCTTGGCTTTTATGACAGCTTGCACCAAAATTGCCCAATTATTTGGGGGGGGCGGGGAGGAGAGGAGTGAGTAAGAATCTGAAAACAGTCAGATGTGAGAGACAGGGCACTTGATCTGTGCTCATGGCTTTTCCTTCTCTTCTCCTACCAATATTTTTACAGCTGTTGACATATATTGAGTTACATGTGGCTGTGCCATATCCCCATGGTATAGTTTCAAAGATCTGTTCACCGTAAAGTGTGCTGTTCTCAAGTAAATGACTCTGACTTCAAGAAAGCACAGTAGTTTAAATGTTACTATAAATACAGGAGCTAAGACATTTTAATTATAATTTTTGAGTTATACAGTGCTCTGTACGTACACGAGGCATTTACTAAAGGCTGGGGATGTGCTCAGGTTACTGTGCTCTCTCGTGGATAAGGCAGTAACTGCAAGCAGCTCACTCTGCTGATCCCCTTTATTTGCTGTATTTGCACAGTGTTTATTGACAATGAACGTCTTGCATTTGGGAGCTCAGTCGCGGGAGCTAAAGAAGAAAGAAAAACAGGCAATTCAGAAAAAAAATTTCAGATTCAAGAGAATTTACTTCGTTTTATGATATCTTGGGAATGTTACTTTTGTCAGAATATGTTATAACTTTAGTTAGGAAATATCAGCACTTCTATTGTCCTTTCAATGCCCTTCCAGCTCGCATCTGGTAACTAGGGCAGATTGAGAATTCAGTACTAACAGATCTGTCAAATTTTTGAGAAAATCCCAGGGTATGAGTTCATTGCTGATTAATTTTTTCATCGTTGTAGTAGTGTTGGCTTTAGTGAGGTTATTCCTAATTTGTTCTGATGAAAGGAAGAAAAACCCGCATTGTCGAAGTGGGTGCTGCTGTCTTGGGAATAAATAGGTACAAGGTGTGGGGAAAGCACAGATGAGCAGCATTATGTGCCAGGAGGTTTGTTTTTAGCTGTCAGTGGGTTGATGGTATTATTTTATTTTTTCAGCTTGAAAACAAAACATTATAAAAAGATTTTACAGCATTCTCCCTTGTGCATCAGTACCAGTTATGCACAGTAAAGGTTTCCACCCTGGCTGTGGAGATCTGATCCTTTTCCTTTGGACTGGGATGTGTAGTAGAACAGTGACTGTAAGCTTAAACAATTTTGCAGTATGGTGACATCATCCTTCAGAGAGTTCTGCTATTAAGATCTATCAAATCAAGTACCAATAGGGCTCTCTAAATGAATTTGTCTCCATGTTCTACCTGTGACAGAGTCATTGTAATGGAGATTTCAAATATCTCTGCTATGACTACTGCAGTAAAAGCAGGTCCTCTCAGTGCTTTCAAGTGCTGAACAAGTATTCATTGGAAGCAGTAAAAAAAAAAATCTTTCAATGACTGAAACTAATTTTGGATCAAGCCTTTACTGCAGGCTTGGATGCCCATCATTGCTGATGGCATGTTTTTGGTCATGCAGTCTGCCAATCTACATAAATTAATAAATGGTATGCATAATAGATAGCACGTGTATAGTGAACCACATCTCGTAGTTGCTCTGAAAGACTGCTGCAGTTTTTAACAGCATTTCCCATGGCCTTGGCTAGAAAAGCTGCTGAAGCTGGAGCCCCTGGGCTTTGTGGAAGTCCTCAGTGCCATTGCCAGCAGATCCTCCTTGGCCATTAAGCAGTGCTTCTGTGTCACTCAGCCAGGGAACGCTATGTACTTCCATTTAAAAACAGTTGTGAAGTCTCCTGAGTAGGAACTGAAAACCCTGGACCACCATCAGAGTGACGTCCTCTGGCCTTTCCCCTCCAAAATTGTAACAGTTATTTTTTAAGGTGTTTTTTGAGTAGCAGTGGGAAAGAACATAGGCTGCAGAGATTGTAGGAAGGTACTGAGAGCATCTTACCAACTCTTAACATCTTTTACTGGATTTGGACTCAAATCTTTGTGTGCTTCCTTTGCTTATAACTTCACCTCTTTTGTGAATCAAACCCAGCTTTTCTGTTGTGCAAATTGTACAGGAGAGTGAGGTCCAGAGAAAGATTTTTTTCTCTTTCTGAGCACTGCTACGAACTCTTACTGAAGAGAACAAGACCATTCATCTTTAGCACCTTGCAGGTTGTTTTTTCTTTCAAAAACTTCTTTCAAAGAGCATAGGCAAGTGATCTGAATGATGAGAATAAGCCCCATTCTGATGTACCTGGTCCCTGGGCAACATTTGAGATGGCAAAGGCCGTCCGTTCACATTTGCCTTACGGACATTTCTGTATGTAATACCTTCTGTTTTCCATGCTAGTTAAACAGGCTTCTTCCTGAGAGGAGAATTAGGATGATTTGATAACACTTTATTAATACATAGTTAGCCATATACAAATGAAGTGTTTACTGAATTGATTTTGTGGATATTTTTGATTATGTAAATCAAACCCAAGCAATAATAAGCCCTGTTGCTGGAGGTAGCCCACGGGCCAGCTACCTTGCAAGCAGATGTCTTGGCCATGAATTCATCAAAGGTTTGCATGTACAGTTCTTGGCATTTCTTTTCATTATCACAATTATCTGGGGGTGCAGATGAGCTGGTTTTCCCCTGCATCCTGTTGGATGGTTGCTTTTGAGGGAGGAGCCTGAGTGCAGGCAGTGTCAGGGATGCAGCACCTTCCTTGTCCGTACAACAACCTGGGACACGCTGGCTCAGGCAGGCTGGGGTTGGGGCTGGCCTTGGGGCTCTGGCAGAGAAGGGCAAGGGCATCTCAGGCACTCCTGGGGCAGCCAAGCAAGACAGGCTCCCTCCTGCAGCCTGAAAAGATGGGGCACCTTCACCTCCTCTGTCTTTTAAATGACTTGTATTTGTCCAATCTGCTTAAGCTAAAATTTAAGATTTGTATTCAAAGGTGCTGACTGACACATTTCCTTTATGAATTCTTGTGGATTGCTATTGATTTTTTTACTGTGGTTTTCAAAATCCTACTTCTAGGACTCTGGAGATTTCCCTGCTGCAATAATAATGTATTGTCATTCTTAATATCTCAGATTCTTGACACAATATTCATATTAAAACCACAAAAAAGCTACATAAGAGTAACACTGAGGGTCTGCCTGGAACCCACCAAGGCAGGGGAAATCAAAGTCAAGGCTGAAAATTAGGGCTGACACTGTGAAACGTATCCTATTGTACTTAAGTACTGGAGTTCATCTGTGATTGCAAGATCACTTGCATTTGAGAGATGGATTCCTCCGTCCAGCAGGAATGAGTTATGATGTGTTGTAAATCCTGAGGATTAACTGTTGTAGTTGAGAGTGCCTATTTTTCTGGAGAGCTACATAAGCCAGCATTATGGAAGTCGCTTTAAGATCTTTTATGAAATTTTGTTCTCCTTCACACACAGGGCTATTAAAAATTCATTCTGCATTTCTGCCACTTGCATAACTATTCTGGATCAGATTGTTCAGGTCAATGAGGAGAGAACAGAAATGTCAGAGCATTATTTGTATGAGCTTGTAACCATTTTCCCCTTATCTATATTGCCCCCAAAACATTATGCAGACTTGCGCTGTCTTTTATGAATGTGATAGAAAATTTGATTTATTCACCTCCACAATGTGAATGTATGGTGTAAATGCTTTTGGCACCATGGAGGTATTGGAAGGCCTTCCATTTGACCATGCTTTTTGACCTTTGTCATGCTGTCTCTTTGGGAGTTAAATTTTTCCAGTCACACTTTTTCTTGCTAAGTTTGAGAGTTTGCTCGAGGTATTCTTTGGTCTCTCAGTGTGCAGTGTGAAACCCTGTGGAGTGTCAGGAATGAGAGTTGAGAAATAACAGGGAGATTTCCCATGGCTGAGGAGAGGCTGGGAGGGCATTACCTGCTGGTGGACATCTCCAAGGGGTGTGGGCTGCTCATTGGCACAGGGTGCACATGGTTCTCTGCTGTCATCGCCTGTGTTAGCACCAGAAGGGAACAGAAATATTCTGACAAAATTAAACAAATCAATATGTAGGTTTATATTTTAAAGCAAGGTGTTTTAACAATGTTTTCATTAATGGGTTTAGAAATAGCTGTTTATTCTCCTTTCCATCTGCTTTTCTCTTCTGCTATTCATGCTCACGTGAGAATCCATCTGACACTACCCGCCCAGTTCATTAAGGCAATGTGAAAGGGTTTCTTTATAAATAAGGATTATGGGTCATTTGCATACATCTAGGATCTCTTTTTTGGTACTGTTTTGAGCAGTGGACAGATAGGCACAGGAAACAGACACATCAGAGCATTCAGACCTTGTGAGCTAAAGCACCTGGGGAACTCCACACGTGTGGATATGCACAGTTTGTGCAACGTGACCTGGCAGTGCTGGTGAAGACTCAGGGGCACATGACCAGGAATTATTTTGATGGAGATGTTGACCAGCTTTACTTGCTACCTGCCTCTGAAGACACCAATGGACTAAACTGAGGTTTGATGAAATTAAATGGAAATGTCAAACACCAGAACTGTGCTATGGTACACAAAATGTCCCACTGTGTTGGGATATTCAATAGCACTTGCAGAATGTGTATGTGTTGTTTGCTGTTATGAACATTCTGATATTGAAAAGTAGAGTTTCACCCCAGCTGCTTTGAAAGATGTGGCAATTCCTAGATTAAATTCATTTTAGAAAGGCCAGATGAAGTTACAGGTTTACCTGGAAATCTTATTTTCCTCTAGAGAGATGGCTCATGCCTTTTCCTGACCGCACACAGCACATTGCTGGCACTTTGCATTGGTTAACACAATTCAAAGGGTAAATGCTGGTAACTTACTGAGTCAACATGCAACGATTGGTTCTTTAACCTACTACAAATCACAGTTTTTATCATATCCACCAACATCCCCAAAGTGTAGTGTAAATGTTTGGAAAAGATGTGCGATTACAGCTTGCATGTACCATTAGGGTGAGGTATTTCACTTGAAAATATTAAACAACATTGGGCCACAAAACTCTTAAATTGAGAAAAACATTAAAGATTACTTTAAAAACAGGTATGTACCCCAACATTATCACACCTGATTAGTTTAAAGTAAATTCAGTATTTTCAAGAAAAAAATTGGTTTTGTTCCTTTGAAATTATGTATGCCTGAGTTAATCTTTCAAGTGAATTATAAATCCCTGTAAATGCAGTTAGCATTAGAACAAGCTATAGTTACAAAAACTGGAGTGAAGAAAAATCATGTTTCCTTGGTGAAAATCTAATAATAGTAGTCAGGTCCATACAAGGCTGCTCAGATACAGATCCTCCATTCGGTGACTGTGATGTGCTCTGAGGAGTTTATGCTGCCCACCCTCGAGATCAGGGTCCACAAGGCTCAATATTGGGCACTTTCAGTACTGTAAGATTTTTATCAAGATTATGATTCTTGAAGTAGTGCAAACAGATGTGCACCTAAAACAAGGAAACAAACCAGATTGCCTAATTTTGGAAGATGCAAGATGAGATTTTTTTACTTTAAGAGTGATGATAATCCTGAGTCTATTTGAGCATCACAAGGCTAATGGCAGCTTCGATAACCTGTGCCAGAGCAAGGCTTTTTTTGGGGTGATGGGGGTGGATTGGCAGTACAAAGATGCTGTGTAAGAGTGCGGTGAGGTAGAGCAGCATCGCTCTGGCGAGGTGTGCTGACCCCTCTGACCTCATGCCCTTCACAGGAATTAAGCTCATTGTTTTACAGAGTCACACCTTAAAAAAGTAGAGAAAAAATCCTTTGAGGCCCTCACCGTCCTTTTCTAGGAGGTGTACTGGGGAGCCCTTGCTAACAAGGATCTTGGAGAATTGTTAGTATTAAACTGCTGTCAGATTACCAAAGTGTAACAATGTACAGGACCTGCACTTTCAGCCACTGTCTCTTCAGTGTGTGGATGAATGTCAAAGGGAATATTTTGTGTCAGTTCCTTGTGACCCAGATTCCACAGAAGTCTCTTATAAAATAATCTTTGAGCAAACACTACTCGCACGTCCTAAGGACACCTCATCCCCGTGAACCCAAAGGTAGGAGTGAAGCTGCTGTGCACTGTGAGATCTGTGACTTTCTATCTGAGAATTTTGGTCTTGTTTGATAGTTCAGCCTTTGTGCCCTGCAGATCCATTTTAAATTGTCTGAAGCAGGAATAAATCTATTACAATGACCACCATTTAAAAAAAAATAATAATACAAGATGGGTCTGTGAAGAGGTGTTAAAAAGTAGAAATGAAAGACAGAAGTTGTAAGAAAAACCTGTCCATTGGACCAACCTGCAATGCAGTAAATAATAACCTCAGATGTGAAAGACAGCCTGTTCTAGAAAAAAGACAGTGGAAAGGACTTTTTTTCTCTTTTCTATATTTTTTTTCTGTGGGTCTAGGGGAGAAAAAGTCCTTTATTCTTTAGTAACTTTTCTGATTTTAAATATGTGCTTGTCTGGTCATGAGGAGCAAGGTCATTCCTACTGCTCAGGGCCTAGGCTTTGTGCTGGCGTTGGTGGGAGCTTCTCTCCTCTCTCCTTTTCCTCCCTCCCTCTATCTCTCCTTTTCTTTTTCTCCTGAGGTGCAGATGGCCACATTTGCAGGTTAACTGGAACAGCTGGAGGCACATTATTAGCTTCCTGCTGCTAACTCATATTTGCTTAGATTTTTTTTTTTAACAGCAACATAATTTACAAGTAGTAGGCCAGTGACAAAGCTGGCATGTTCTAAATCCGCATCTGATTTATATAATGCTGTTGCTTATCAGTGAATGAAGTCATAATTATTGCTTTGTACCATTAAATAGCATAAATATATAAACTGTTACACAAATTGCAGCAAATGTTTCCTCTAGGGAGCTCTAGACAAAATTTTAATGTAGTGCATTTGTCTGTGGTGGCAGTTTCTATGGTATATAATAATGTTGATAAATTTTACTGTAGCAAGTGACATTTTATAACATTAATCCTGGTGGTAAAAATCTGATGAATACTACAGCTGTACTGGTGGGTACAAGAAGAAAGAGAGCTTTTGACACCAAGTGAATTGATTTTAATAGTGCTTTAAAGCTCCAAAGCACAAGGATGGTGCAGAGATGGTAGATCCTTCATTGAAAGGGGAGAGGACTCGGGCAGGTGCTGGACAGCGAGGCACCAGGGAGCTTGACTTGATGATGGTGATAATTAATTCTTTTTAAAGTCTTTATTGATAAATACTTCCTTTGCTTTGAAAAGCAAAAGGAAACCAAATGGTGCGATGAAACCGTTTAAAATCCTCCTCAGTTATTTCAACTCAGCACATGTAAGTGAAGACGCTGTGCCGGTTCCTGTGCTCAGATGTGGTTCCCAATGTCAGACACGAGGGCGCAGGGCCTGCTTGCCCTGCCCGTGCTGGCAGCTGCTGGACAAGCTGGGCACAGGGAATGTGCCCGTGGACAACTGGACAGTTTGTGATGCAGGGACTGTGATGAGGAGTTCTTTCTCTGACTTCACTCGCACATAGCAGGAATAGGGTGGCACAGGTGGGGCTGTAGCATATGTCAAGAACAGCATAAATGACTTTAGGTTTTGTGGTCCTTAGAAATTGCCATCACGTTGCTCTGTGATCCAGGGCCAATGCCTGGGCTGGGGCTGGCCCGTGCTCTCTGTGCTGGCAGTGGGGTGGCACAGCCCTGTAACGGTGCTGGGTCCAGGAAAGTCCCCACCAGAAAGCCCTGGGATTGTCACCACTCATGCCTGAGGTGCCTGGCTTCAGTCATGGCTGAGAGCAGCTGGTGTGCTCCCCTCCTCAGAGACACCTGCCAGGCATGGAGGCAGAGAGAGCAGCCCCAGAGCGAGCCTGGGCTGTGCCCTGCCTGTCCTGCCAGCTGTCTGAGGATTGGTTTGGTTTGTTTCTATTCCTGGAAATAAGGAGTGCTTATTTTCTCCAGAAAAGCTTTAAAAAAATAAGTAGATAACTCAAAGGAGAATCCTAGAGGGTACTGTACTTGGGACACTTCTGTAAAAATGGGGAGCAGTGTAGCTTTTGTACTCGGTCATTTAGACTGCCATGACCCTTCCCCACCTGAAAGTGTATTTTTCCTGTTTCCTCTATGACATTACTTCTTTCCTTTTTAAATTCATGCCTCTGTTTCAGTAGCATCAAAGATGGATCTAGAGAGTTAAAATTTCAACCCTCTGGCCATAGGGAAAATCCCAGTGACTTAAGACTGAAGAGCACTGAGGTTCCTGACACACACTGTGGCATGTTGACAGTATTTTCCTTGTGAAACCCTGACATGTCCTATATGGGTTTTCCTTTAGTTGTTTGTTTCCTGCATTTTTAGCGTTTCACACACTCCCAGTAATTATCCTCCTTTCTGAGAAATCATATGTTTTTTCCTGCCTCCCATTAATATGAGGTTTATTGAGTGGTTGGGGATTAGTCACTGGTCTCTCTCGGGGCTGAAGAGCTGATGTTGGAACAATGTATAAGGAATTCTCCCCAAGGATGTTGTGCCTCCGGACTCCTCTGCACCTCCTGGGGATGAAGAGCAGAGGGCAGAGTAGCCCCCCTCACCTGGTGGCTTGGGGGTGCTGGTCTTTACACTCAGACTTGGACAGACACCTGGATACAGACGATAAACTGCTACTGGCTGAAGTGGCTGGGGTTTCAGACACCAGCATTGCTTTTAAAACACAGATGTGCCCAAGAGCACTGCACCTCACACTGTGGTGCTGGAGGCATTGCATTACAGCGTGGGAAGCACGTGGCAAGGGCAGTTTCCATAGGAGTGGCATGGAAGTGCGGGGAGCGGCAGTGGCATTGTTCTGGGACAGCCATCCTCCACCTTCCTTTGCCTGCCCTTCCTCCATCAGACCTCTCACCCAGACAGTGGAGCAGCATCTCTGGGATGCTCCATCTGCAGCCTTCCCTTTGCTCCAGCTGCTGGCCAGAATGGCAGTGAGGGAACTGAGCTCCGTGATGGGTGGTCTCTGTCCCTGAGGAGAGGATTGTCGTGGGACTGCTGTGTGGCCATGGCTTTGGCCCTGAGGTTTATTTTGAAAGTATATCGCTTGTCAGTGTTGTGCTTCTTAGTAAATTCCTGTACAGTGCTTTATGGCTTGCCCACAGGTGAAAAAATAGTGTTACTCTCATGGCTCTGCCATTAACATTTTTAGAAATAAAGCCATCTTATAACGTTCTCTGGAAATGTGAATCCTAAACTGTATGTTTGTAATGACTAATTGCTTAATCAGCTCAATGCACACTTGAATTATGGTTAACAACAATAGGTGCTGCACAAACTTTGTTATGTGTTCTGCAATACTACAGTGATTCCCACTCCCTGTGAAGACCGCCAGGCCAATGCCAGGCACGTTACAGAAACTGCCTCAAGTTCCCACCTCACCCTCTGCAGCACCAGTGGATGCCAGGGCTGTGGGTAGGCCTGGCTGTGTTTATTCACTTCAGCATCTTAATGCAATTACAAAGGTGCCATGTGTCCAGCCAGCTTGGTCCATGGCAGTGTTTGGTTTGTCTTTAAGGGGTGGTGTAGATTTGTTTGATGCCAGTGCGTGAAGCACTAGAATAAAAGCTTGGGTTACACCTACTTTGCAAAGTCACTCTGCATTTGTGTGTCTACTAAGCACTTATGCAGCGTTTGATTTTTTTTCAGCTACTGTAAATAGATCATCTTTACAGACCACAATAAAATGTTTGTGTAATGCTTAACTGTACATTAAGTAAAAACCTGCATTACAATATCCCTGTATTATTTCTATTGGGTAAATAGGAGCATAAAGACAAGTATCCCCATCACTCCCATTACCACGTTCAGCACTTAGTTACATTAGAAAAATGAGGCATTGTTCTGCCAACTTTTGTTTCCCTCCATTTGTGCTACTTACCACTTATGAATCCAGCATGGACCCATGCAGCAATTACTTCTGAAATCCAGCTATCATGGCACACGTGGGTACCACGGCACAGCTACTGCCAGGGCTTGATGGCTAGCACTGGTCTCCTGTGCTTGCATCTAGAGCATTATTGGTTTGAGCTGGGGTATAACTAATAGCATTTGGAAGGTGTAGGTGTTATGTTGTATGCTGAAGCATGATTTGTATTGCATTAAAGCATCCTGGTGGTTTTAAACAGGCTAAAGGGGTTTTTCTGCTGTGGTCAATTACCAGGCTGTTGCACCAACAATGTGCAAGGTATTTGGGTGGTCACAGAAGCCTGTATTGTATTGACCCTTCACCCAGGCCTTTGCAGACCAACTGAAGCAGTTGATGCGTTTTGCATCAGCTGTTTGGGACCATTGTAGATTTATAAGTATATTGCAAAATCTCTTTTTAATGCTTTCGCTCGACTGTCCTGTGCTTTACTGCTGTGCTTTACTAGGAGGTGTGCCAGGTGTGCATATCTTCTCTCCCTCCTCAGACTGAGCACTCAGACTGCACCTTCACTGCTGCATCAATTGGCACAACTGGACATGCTCCCTTTACCAGCCCTCCAGGCAGCACAAGGGCAGGGGGCAAGGCCAGCCACTGCAGTTCAGCTCCAGACCAGGGCATCTGTTTTACAGGGGGTCTGGGGGCAGCAAAACCAAGGTTCAAAGCTGCCTCTGCTTGTAGGGAGAAATCAATATTTAGCCATAAAACCAGGAGAGGCATGTTTGGGAATCACAGCCTGAATGAGAGGGTTGCAGTATTGTCATAGAAGATAAAACAAGAGGAAAACATTTTGAATTTACTCTTTGTGTATTGAGGCCTTTTATTATTCATCAGTAAGTAAATATAAGCTAAGGGAGTGATTTGTTTCTAACAAGCTTATAAAATACTAGAGTCATTTGTGAGTTTATTGGAGTGCTGATTATAAACATTCCCTCATGCACACTCCTTTGTGTCAAATTAACATTCAAAATACAAATATTGGATCTTTGAATATTTTTGTAATCTCTTCCCAAGTATTTGAAATCTTCGATGAGAGACGATTGATGATGTTATGTGAAAAGTAGCCGAGTGCTCTTGTCACAGTTTTGGACATATTTTTCATTTCTTTGGCATTTGCTTTGCTCATGCTGCTTCTTTGAATTGCCTGCTTCATGCTCTAGCATTTTGGATTTTGATACAATGCATAATTGATGCTCATCTAGCTGCAAAGATTCAACTGTTGTGCATGCCACGCTGCCTGCACGCCGCTTCCCGGGATGTGCCCCATCCACAACCTGCCAGTGCCAGTGCGTGATGGAGTGGCCGGTCACACTGGGGCTGGGTGGCCTTGGCACCGCTCCCTGCGGCTGCTGGGGCAGTTCAGGCACTTGGGTGGCACCAGGGCATCCCAGGTCTCCCAAAGCACTCCCTCGAGGAGTTGGACTTTGTGGCCTCAGGTGGGATTAGAAAGGAAGACCTGTTCTTGCACTTCCTCTTGTGCAGCAATGAACTTTCTGCTGGTAATCATAAGGAATAAAAAGGTAAAGACCAGGCATGATCACCACCCATCCCTTAGACCATTGCTTTAGACCCTTCCCCTGCAGGCAGTTTTCCAACAGGATGAGCTGTGTGGGGAAGGCACCCCAAGGCTGGGCTCTCAGGTGCTGCTGGTTGAGACTAACACGCTTTAGGGAACAGATCTCGGCAGAGCTCTTTTTTGCCTCTATAGCTACAGACTTGCCACTTCACCCCCTCCATGCTGGTACAGCAGATTTATTTGTAGTTTAATGGGACAGACCTTTTATTTTACAATTTTGTTTTCCCCCACTCCCACTAAAGCATTCCCTGTATTATCAGTACCCAAATTCTTTGGTTTTCCTATCGGTGTGTACCTTGTTTTTACTAAGCAGAGGAAAATCCTGCAAGGGTGGGTCTTAGGCTAACATTATTATAGTGGCTGCCATTTAAAAAGTCAATTTTTGCCTACAGGCAAAGTATTGTTATCAGAGTTCATACCTATTTTGCATATATACGATTGTATCTTCCCTACCTCTCTGGGGTGATAGGAGCAAATGCCGACTTCTTAATGCCGATTGTTGAATCTGAGGTTAAAATAAGAACTCAAAAAAAAAAAAAAAGAAAGAAGAAAATAGTGGGTAGCAGGTCTCTGACAGAGAGACTTTTTGGTTGAAGCAGGGACTCCATGATGGCTTGATTAAGAATCTTATTTTATTTGAGGGTGCAGCTGAAAAGCAGCTTGATCTTTCCTCCCATTTGTCATTCTTTCTCAGTAACTTTTGCAGGGCTGTGGAATATGGTTCTTCTCATGCAGGTGGATACACCTAAGTCTCTTTCAAGTTCAACAATTGTACATCAGGCTTTTCTCTACAGCAATCTGACTACACCTTTGGATCTTTCCAAGTCATCTCAGCCACCTCAGCATGGCTCCAGTCCATACCATGCACACCCTGAATGCACCATCCTGCTGGGAATGTCTTAGTGATATGTTTTGGGGAGAGGCCTGGGGCTTGGATTTTTTGGTTTTTGTTTGTGTTTTTTAAAAAAAATAAAGTAATTTCTGAGAATGAGAGGAGTTGCAGAGAGCCCAGGAAACCTTTACAGTGCCATGAGCCTGAGATCTGGGTGAGTTTAAGCAAAAATGGCTGTGTGGGACAACTGCTATTAATGAGCCATCAGAGCCTCCTGGATGTCATTGTGTTTTGATACTGTGGCATGCTCACACTTCCAGGTGGCTGGAAAGTGTGAGCACCACTGTAGGACTGGCTCCTCCAGATCCCTTCATTTAACCAAAAATACAGACTTTCCTTCTTTTACCCTAAGTTTTCTGTCACAGCCCACATATGTTCTCTGCAGTCTGTCTACAGTCTGAGAGTTTGCACATGGCTTTCCGTAATGGATTAAAAAGCTAATGACTTCTAAAATGAAGAAAATGCATTTCTAAAAAAAGAAAACCAAAAACCGAGCTGGCCATGTTGTGCACTGAGTATCTGCCAACAGCCATATATGCCTGACTGAGCTACTCACATAGGAAAATAGAAAGGAATTTGTTTACAAAGGTGGAAGCCAAAGTCCTCTGAGTTTAGGAACCCAGGAGGTTTTGGCCCATGTTGCCCTGCCGGTGGTGCCCCTCGCAGCCCTGCAGGATGTGTGTGCTGGCCCTGAGCTCTCCTTCTGTGAGAGCTGCCTGTCCAGCTCCAGATCACATGTGAGGTGTGCAAGCTGGCTGGCTGACATGCAGGACAAAGAACACATGTAAAGGTGTTATTAGTTTGATATTAGGTTTTATGCATGTAATCCGTGTTTGTATGTTATATGAGCGCTGCCCAGAGTAACTTTCCAGTCTGGGTTATGCAGAGCCCTCGCTCAGCTGTGAGATCTCTTTCAAAAGGTCACTGGGTTACAGTTCCTCTTATTCTAGATGAAGCTGCCATAGGGTTTCATTTCCACATGGACTGTGGAGTGTTAATCAAGCAAATTCCACCAGCATCAATGGGAGATGCTCGGTACGTTTACTTCTGCATAATCCCACAGTACAAGAATATATGTCTGCATAATGCAGAGATGCTTAAGATATTTTCTTGTTTTCATGCAGATTCTTCTTTTTGACTGCCTTAAGGAATATCATGCGTTACTGCACCCTAGGATTCCTGATTTAAAATATGTCTGATGGGGGGGTTCATTCTTTTGGGCATATTTGCACTTAACGAGCTCTGACAGATATTCATGCCATGCAAAATCAGTTACCTATCTTAGCCAGCCAGACCTTATTTAGTCACCCTTGGTTCCCTCTCTGTTTGTAATGGCATCTCATTTTGTCATCCCCAGTAACTGGTTTGTGTCCCTGAGCTCTGGCCCTCTCCCTGGGGGGGACTGAGGGAGGCACCTCGGTAGGGGTGGGGGACAGGAGCCTCTCTGGGGCCGGGCTGTGATGTGTGTTCAACCCCCAGATGAACAAGTAAGCTCTGCTGCAGATGTGCTGAGTGCCCATGTCAAGATAGCTGGGTAACGAGCATTTTTATTTTCCAAGAAAAAGCTGAGAGATGTTTCTGGGTTTTCTTGCTTGTGTGCATGTATTTAAAAGAAGAATTTTGGTCTTTAAGTTGATAACAATGCCATAAGAGATTGCTTTTTAACCAGAGACTTTTCCCTAAGAGCACTGTTTCTTAATAAGAAAATTAATACATATTTAAAAGAAATGCATTTGTTTAATATGAGCAAGTGGTGCAAATTGCCCCAGCATTATGGGGGTGCAGCATTTGGCCAGTCTCTGAGTGTTCAGTGATCTGCTCATGGTTGGTTTTCAATTGCACTTTTAACTCTATGCCCACTGCGCCATTTTCCTGATGTCGATACTAATATAATCTTTAATTTGACCATAGCTGATACAGCTGTAAAGTTTACATTGCTGGATACATATTTCCATGTTTATGCAGAATTTGCAATATCAGAATAAGGCCCCTTATGCCAGTTCACTTGTACTCACTCAAGAGGCATTGCACCAAAACAGGGCTAATAGAATTTTTCATTGATGATGGAAATTAAAGTCTACCCTCCCATTCAAAAAATAAAGAAATTTTAAAAAAATTGACATTTATTATCCTTTGATACCCAAAAGAACCTTCAGTGTTTCTCAGTTAAATTGTATATTTACGTGTTTTTTTTATTAATTAAAGAGTTTTGTTTCTGTTTCTCCTTTTACTGGTTTTTCTGCTTCCCTGATGCCATCATGGGAGTGGTTTGTGCCTTTCTCTTACTCTATGCATTGCTAAGTGCAGCAGACAACAACTGGCTTGTAGCCTGTTATGTTAATTATATACTATTAGAGACCATTAATCTGATGATTATTTACACGATAGATTTAAAGTCTATCATGTCAATGTGTACTTGGGAAACGGTAATGTGAAGATCAGCGATACACATCAGTGGGAGCTGGTGTGTTTAACAAACACCGTGTGCTGTCCCAGGTGAGCTGGGTTAGCTCAGGGGACCCTGCCTTGCGTCCCCAGCTCAGGAAGCTGCCCCTGAGCGCACAGAATGCACCCAGCAAAAAGGCAAACTCCTTTGGAGCAGCAGCTGTGGGATGCAGCTCCCACCCCATGCCCAGGCACCCAGGCAGGGGAGGGGTTGCCCATGGGAAGGAAGGCTTTGCCTTTGGCTCCTGGTGCAGGTCCTGGCAGCTCTGGGGGTCTCGGTGTCGCCACAGTCGCACACGCTGGCACTGCAGGAGGCACGGGAGGATGCGGTGGGGAGGGGGCACCTCTGGGGACCCTGGTGCTGAGGCTGGGGAACGTGCCAGGCCTGTAAAAAGACTAAAAAGGGCTTTACACCTATTGAAAGTAGGTTTAAAGCTTTGCATGTTTTTAAAGCATTGGCATATTCCAGGGGGATGTTTAATAAGAGTATAATGATGTTTTAATTTTAATTTTTAATTTCACAAGAAGAATAGATGCCAAGTAGATACTAGTTATTGCTGTTTGTCTGTACTGAGCTCTTCAATGTGATATTGTCAATAGGGTGAGAGGATGAATGCATTCCTGCTGTGTAGCAGGGCAGGGAACTGCTCCCAGGGAGGAGACCAGGAGTAATAAGGTATATTTAGGTTTCAGCGATACAAGGGTGTGAGGGAGGATAGTGCAGGGAAGGGGCTGTGTGGCCATGGGCCTGGGTTCAGGGCTGTGTTACTTTAGTTTCATCAAGTATTCACATTAAACTTCAAATAACACAACTGTGAGTATTTCAAAATATTGAAATACATGACTTGGGTTGAATTGTGTGGGAACAAGGTGTTCTTACTAAACTCTAGCTGTTCTTAGGGGTTCGTTAGTCTGGAAAAGCTAATTCTGTGTGTGGTTCTACGGGCTTGCACACTTAAAGACAGCGTGTGTTTCTTTTCCTGTATGGGTTTTGCATTTACGTGGAAGCCAGTGGAGTTATTCCTTAATCAACTATTATGAAGGAGCAGCCAGACCTAACAGGATTTAGTCCACAAAAAGTTTTAATATAGGCTATTAAAAAAAGGCATCTTCAGAGAAAGGCTGATAAAGTGTGAAATTATTGTGCTAAAGTATACTGCATTTCTATAAATTATCTTTATGCAGTTTCCCAGATTAATATCTAAATCTAAAATAAAGCTCTGCGGGCGGGTCCCTCTGGGGCTCTGCAGTCAGAGATAGATGATGCACAACTCCATGAACTCCTTTGAACTTTCAGATTTTATTTTTCTTGTAAACTGAAAATTAAGTTGACGAAGCTGGGCCTGGCAGCCCCGTCTCGTGTGAGTGAGGCTCAGCCTCCCCCTCAGCAAGGCGGTGCAGTGGGAGCACACAGCCTGCAGCTGGGAGCGGGGCAGAGGCTCAGCAGCAGCGCAGGAACTTGCAGTCAGTAGGAAACTCCCTGCAATCTCATCCCCAGTCCCTCTGGGACCATGCTTCTTTTTGATGGTCATTTTAATATTGCAGTGTACTGACATATACTGGAGGCAGTGAACTTACAAGCTACCCTATAAATAATTTGGCATCTAATTCTGCATATTTTGAGCTCGAGGCCCCCTAAGATGATGAAAGAGTTTAAAGCCTGTTGTGTGGTTAGGCTAATTTAACATGGAAAAGAATACCTTCTTGAGCCTGAAGAAGTACATCCCAAGTAACCTTGGAGTTGGTTACCAGGAATCCATAGGCACTTCCTCGAGCACCAGCAAGTCCTGTGGCTTCTGACTCCTAGTATATTCCCTGATTTCCCAAATCCCATTTCCCCAGAGAGTCTCCCCACCTGAAGAAGGGCAATAGCCCTTTGTGCTGATAAACCCTTGTCTGGGCTGCCTACCCCTTGGAAAATTATGAAGCAGAGAACTGATTTTAATGAGTCTTATCCATAGGCAAATGTAAGGAAAACCAACACAATTACATACAAATGCATGTTGGGAACTCTGCATTTCTGTTGGTATTCTATACATAGTTTCTAGAAAAATCCAAGCCCCTGTGTTATCATTTTTCATTAAAGTGATGTTTCTAACCACAGTGGACAGCTCTCATATCCCTTGAAAACTTATAATAGTAAAATTGTCATAAGGATGAAGCAGGAATGCAAGATTTTATTAAACAATCTTCGGCTCATAAAAGACATCAGTGTTGTGCCATTCTAGATCATATAAATATATTTCAAAGCAGAATCATATTTCAGCAGAGAGATAAAGCACAAAAGAATATGATTAGCGGATACCAGCATAAAATATTAAACCATCCAAGAAGGGGTGTAGGTGTATGTTTATCCACACGGGCAAGTTGGGGGCTGAGAGCAAGGCAAGATTTTGGCAATATATCAGTAGAGTCATGAGCACAGATATCTGTGGCAATTTGTGTGTGTGTGTTTTGCAGTGGCAGGGGGGTTTGGCATCGTTTCTCACAGTGCAGAGCTGGGTGTTTCACACAGCCACGCAAAACAGAGGGAACATGATGGGTGTCTTTAGTCTGGCACAGTCGTCAAAGGCAGATATGAGCTGTACCTGGATAAATAAAGAAGTATAAATAGTTTTCTTTCTTATATGTGACCAGATTATTTTCCAGTTGATTTCCAGCCAAGGTCCCAAGGGGGCCACAGATCAAAAAAAGATAAGGGTCAGTTACAAGGTTGAGCTCATTCGGCGTTGCCATAGTAACTGACCTCCAGCATCCCTGGGAGGACGGCACCCAGCTCCCCAGGTGACATTTCTGTTGCCACGCCATCAATCCGCTGCCTTTCACCGCCCAGGCTGCCTAATGGCTGGGGCGCCCGTGCCGCAGAGCGCCTCGGTGCCGCTGGCCTGCGCCGGGCCGAGTGCGCCATCTCCTCGCCCCGCAGACGAGGGAGGGGCTCGGTGCGTCCTCCGGGATTAATTACAAAAATGCAGTGGAGCAATGTGGTCCAAATGGTTTGTGTAGCAGGTCATGGACTTAGGCAGCAATGGCGATGAGGAAATGTCGACTGTACAGCAGACGTTGTCTTCATCCGCTGTGAGCCTCTGCAAATTTGCCATCCCCTTGGAGCAGTTGCAGTGTGTTCTCATACTTTGGTTTTACCGCCATCCTTGGATTGTTTTTAATAAAAACCAGTGGTGGAGTGGTGCCAGGCAGACGAGGGGTCAAAGTGGTTCTCTGCAGGCTTTGTTTTGGATGGGGGTGTCCATCACTATCATCCTGCCCTGGTTCCAGCCCCTTGCTCCTTCACAGCAACATGGAAAAAATTGCTGGGGAAGCTCCTTCTTTTCTTACATTATAAATTTTTCTCTTTGATTACTTATTTACTGGGAAATGAATTGCATAAACAGAATAGTTTCATGCAGTTTTCCTTTTATTTCCCTGTGTTCATTCCAATTTCTATTTATTTCTACCATAATTAAAGCACACGGCCCATTTAATTCTACCAAATTTATGATCTAATGGACAGGAGAAGGTTCTCTGTGAACACAGCATATTAATGCTTTGTTACATTGAATCACAGTATTTCAAAGTTCATTAAAAGCACGGTTAACTCATGGATGTGAACATCTGAGTACAGGAAAGAAATTCCTGTTTATTGCCGTAATTTGCTGCAGTAGAGTAGAAATATACTGGTCTGGGAAGCTACAGTGTGGGATGTACATGTTGTTGTCAGCAACAATCATCAGATTGCCTTACATGATCTCTCAAATTAGGACGATTGCAGTTATTCCATAAGGGAAAATCTTTGCTTTATTAAATCAAGTTGAAGAGAGAAGTTTTAACTAACAGTAAAGACAATGCCATCTTGATTTTTGGTGTTCAAATCTCCTATTTGTTGCTGTGATAACGTGTCAGTACACGACAGCGTTAACGTACTTTTACATTGCTATTAATATAGTTATAATTAGAAATGCAACTGATACAGTAAATGGGTTTAATACAGCATTATTAATTATACTGCATCCTCGCCAGGAGGCTGCTGGTGTCGGTTCTCTTAGAGGCTTAGAGACTCATTGTAATATGTATTAAATGCACATTGCTGCAGCAGAAATAGCTTTATGGAGATGCATATTCCCACTCTAAAATGGGCAGAAAGGCAGTGTAAGTGCTACTAAACACCCTATCAACATATTTAAAACTATCCTGCAAACGCACCTGAACTTGGGAACAATGAGCGACGTGCTCTGCCACCGCAGTTCAGCTGGGTCTGCGCAACCCACTAATCCTCACTAACAGGCAGTAAATTATGTACCTCCAAATTTATACAAATGCCTGCCTTTGACATCAGTGGGCACCACCCAGGTTTCACCTTCAGGATTCAGATAATCAGCTCTCATTCCTACTGGCTTCCCTCAAGACCAGTATGGAAATAAGTATGTGTCTGCCAGGGATCAAATGCTTTTGGAGACAAAAGTAGGTACTGAAAACATTACAGGATACTATCATCTCCCCATGATACTTTTACACAAAGCGCTCTGTTCCTCTTTTGGCCTGACATAGTTTCAGCCTGACAGAATCCAGCAGGCCTACTTGTTTTAAACAAGAGCACATCCTATTATTTTTTTGAGAAATGAAGTGTAAAATTAATGCTTATTATTTTGAGCACAGGGAAAAAAAGGCAAGAAACCCAAGATTCTTGTTTGCTGTGCATTGCTCGTTTAGTCCTGTAATCAATTGGTCCCTCCACAGATACCCTTATGAAGAAATGGGAGAAGATCTAGCATAACAAACTGTAAAAATCTGCATTTTATTTTACAAATGAGAGGGGCTGCATAATTCACTTGAGTTATGTAGGTCTCTCATAGATGCTTGTCATGCTAGAAAAAAAAAAGGCGAATAAGAATGAGGGAAAGGATGATATGTTTGCTGTTGCTAGTGCCCAGCAGCACACATTTGACTGTCACACCACATTGTCAAAAAGCCTCCTTGCATGTACCTATATGATCTTATATAATTCAAGGAAGTTATTCTCCAAAGGTGACTGAGTATCCCTATACATGTGCTGTGTTTCTGTGTAAAATAATATGCTGTAAAATGCCATAGAGGAGAGAGTGATTATAGCAGCAATTCTATCTATATCTTTGGGCATTTTCATATTTTGAATACACATGCATGAAAAGAGAAACGTTTGTCATGCTAACCATGGTACTTTTTCCCCCTTTTTTTCTTTCTGGATGGTTTTATAGACACAAGAAATACATAATGGACTCCTGTGGGAGTGGAATAAAAACCCCCACCGGTGAGGAGAAGGCCTTATAATTCAGAAGTGGATTTGCAAATCAAAAGGTCTTGCCTCGAGTGGGATAAATTTCCAGATCTGCAGGAACCCATTATGTTTTATTATTTTTCATTCTAGTTTTAGTTTGTTTGTTATGGGTTTAACTATTTAAAATACTGCAGGGATCAGCCAAGAAAATACACAATCTCTGTTACCTAATTAAACATACCAAGCTTGTAAGAATATACTTTAACTGAAATGCTGAGCATTGTTTGTTTTTCGGGGTTTTTTTTTAGTTTTACTCAAATTATAGATATTTGGGCTGCTAAAGGAGCAGTTCTCTAGTCATCAGTATGTGTCTATTTGTATTTATGAACACATGTGCTCACACAGGACCATAGGCTGCACATGAATCACTGTTTTCCAAACACCCAGTATATAGAGGGTAGAAAATTAATGTCAAACATGATATCTCTGATTTATTTGTAGAAGGCATTTGTTCCATTCCCCCCAGTTCCTGCTTTGTCCTCTGCGGGTTTATTGCAGCACTTGGTTGCTGTACACAGCGGTGTGGCTGGGCACGCTCAGCGTGAGGCTCATGTCCCTTACCCATCTCTTCTCCCCTGTGGAGCAGGTTGCAAAATTCACACAAAGGCAGAACTTTTCAGGCAAAGTCTGATGGGAGAATCCAGCATTAGGCCATACTGAGGGTAGAGGGCCTGATTTGGAAACTCACACATTAGAGAGGACAACATGCCTGCCCGTGGAGGTTGAGCAAGCAGAGCATTGCAAACCTCATGGCATCCTAGAAATATCCCAGTCCCTGGTTGTGGCTGCCGGGGGAATTTGTAGAGCTGCTGCCATGGAGCTACTAGCCCTTTCATCTTCCTGTTCCTGGCTCTTTCCTTTTCTCTTTTTATCTCCTTCTCAACCCACCTGTTTACTTCTCATTCCCCACCCACTCACCATGAGCACCCAGTGCCGCCCGGCTTCCAGAGCCCACCCGGCCTGGAGGCAGCACGGGCAGCTCTCCACTGCCCAAGCCTTGTAGAAGGGCTTTGGGATCCTGACAGGCAATACTCTCCTTCTCTTTAGCCCCTTTAAAGACAGAAAAAGCTAATTTGAAGGAACTGTAAGTAAAGACTGTACTTCTGAGGACTCATGTTATTCATAAGATCCAAATTTATTTGGCAAGAATTAGTTCGTGGAGTAATGTAGTTGTTTCTTAGTGATGTTGGAGCTAAAAATTAATAGTCATTGATATCTGAGAATGTAAAAATAATGCTGAGTGTTAAACAAAAAAAATAATTTATTTCATTTTTAAAATATGTTTTCATGAGAAGTTCATGTTCTGCCACAGTAAAGGAATGACACATTTTCAGGAAGTATTTGCAGAAACCAGCCACAATATAAAAAAAAATTTAGCTGGTTTCTGATTTTTATAAATTGTATATTATGTTTTATAAAATTCTGCCACTCCCTCCCTCCCTTCAAGAAAACCAAAGGATTGTTTAGTTTTATGTGTGAAAATTGCTTTAATATGGCTTCAGTACCTCAAAAAAAAAGGCTCAGCTGCACCCAGAACCACAAACTTCAGTAAATAGCGAAGCATATAATCTTACAAAAATGGTAGGCTTGAACCAAGAGTAATAATTATTGTTATTTCACTGAGTTCAGTTAAAATATAGAGGCATTTAAAATGGGCCCTGTGTAGTCAATACTTAAGATGTATGACATGGAAACTACGCTTTTAAATTACATTTAAATACCTTCAGTGGTCTCTCTTCACCTTGTAAAAAGCCAAGAGATAGGAAAATTTCGGCTGACACTCTGCTCTCAGCTCCTGCTATTCTCCAATAGTTCCTTCCTCTCCTGCATGTTTGCAGTGTACTCTGAGGTGACGACAGCACTTCAGCCCTCTGTCAGTGTTGGTGCTTGAATTCCCACTATTAAAGTCATTTTAAATGCTGTTTGACTCTTTAATCAGCTGTACCCGGAGCAGAGCCGCTCTCCCTTTGTGGCAGGGCTGGGCTGTGCTGTCGTGAGCCCCGCGTGGGCTCCTGGCCATGGAGCACGGCGCGATGGAGCTTCCAGCGCGGCCGGACCGGGGGGGCTGCGCCCCGAATGGCAGCGGCTCGTCCTGCTCGGGGGCTGGGGGTCCTGGGGGTCCTGGGGGTCCTGGGGGTCCTGGGGGTCCTGTGTGCCGGCACAGGCGCTCCCCGCCGCCTGCTGCTGCCTCCCCGACGCTAATCTGCTGTGTCACTAACAAGTTGTATCATTTGAACCTTGCAGAGGAAGGCATCAATCATGAGTGCAAGCTGTGTAACCAGATGTTTGACTCTCCGGCAAAGCTCCTGTGTCACCTGATTGAGCACAGCTTTGAGGGGATGGGAGGCACATTCAAATGCCCTGTTTGTTTCACAGGTAAGACAGGGAGGCCAAGACAAGCCTCAGCGTGCATGGCTAGATCCAGAAATGACACTCGGGGGATTTGTAAAATACTGTATTCCTTTCCCTGGGAAAAAGAAATACTGTGCTTGGAAATGTTCAAATATCCTCTGTCTGAAGCTGGGGCTCGCTCTGACGAGCAGCTCTGTAGCGTTTGACACCGGCAGCACTGCCACATGCAGCGAGCTCTGCACGGCCACCACAGTTCCAGTTACATTATGCCTTGTGGCCCAAAGATGCCATGTGTATCCAAGTGCAGGACTTGCAAAGTATGGACCTGCTCTTCCAAGCCCTTACTCACCTGAGCAAGGACCCTTTAAAGGCCGGGTGGTTGCTGATCTGCTCACAGTGCTGAATAAAGCAGAGTAAATGTTTGATAAGACCAAATTGTGCAACTATATGGTTTTCCCAGCTGCTCTCTCAGAGGTTTCTTTAAGCCCGATTTTCTTACAGTGGCACATTTCTAACTCCTGTCTGAGAGCCTAGTAGATACTCCTTCTCTGTCGATCATTTAAGCTGTCTCATCAGTGCAAATGATCATGGGCGATCTTGCTTTTTCAGGATCTGCCTTTTATACCCTCTTCAACACAGTAGTTAACATCTGCATTTCCAATGTGTTTGAGAGATAAGGATCATGTCGGTGTCACTGTGGACCTGTTGTCAGTAAAGGGGCATGGCAACACCTGCGATTCCCTTAACTTTGGTGCGAATAAGGTGAACCCACGTTCTTTAGGGTGTGGCCTGTGATTTGAGAAATTGGTTTTTGTGTGAGCTTGGAGTTAATTTATCCTTTCTGAAATGTGCTGTAAAAAAACTCTGAGTCTATGTGTTAAATTCCGCTGAAGAAGCCATTTTCATGTACAGATGACCGTTCATATAAAGTGAGACAAAAATGAAATCGGATATATTTTTTAACCAGCTAAAACTGTGGTTCAGTATGTTCCCTTCATAAAATCAGAATAATTGTCAATTCAGAATCCTAATGCAGATGTGCTGTGATATTTGTAATGTTAAACAATAATATTTTTCTTTTATATTGAGTGGACAACCTATTTAAAAGATCTAAAAATTGTGGCAAGCCTGCCCTTTCAGATTCCCACGTCTGCCAGAAATGCTGTTCTGGGCCACGTGTCTTCCAGACCAGCCATCAAGGCTTCTCCTGGCCCAGTTGTCCTGCATTAAAAATGCATCTGATGCACCTGCCGTGGGCCCAGGGCTCCCAGCGGGAGCAGTGACGTCCTCTCTTTGGTCTGATGACTGAGTTCTTCCAGTTACCTGTGGACAGTGTTAGCTTTATGTGAAATATCAAAAATCCATACAGGATGTAGAGTCTGTTAGAAGTAAGCTGACTGTCAGCCTGGAGACTCTAAATTGACTACTTGTAAGGAAATTCTGCTGAACCAAATGTATCAGCACTTCTCTGGCAGATATCCTTGGACCTTTTACAGTTGCAAAGGCTCTGAAGTGCAGTTCGAGATGAGGTGCCTTACATGAAGCAATCTTTACTAACTGTACTGTGTTGTTTCAGTTTTTGTACAGGCAAACAAACTGCAGCAGCACATCTTTGCAGTCCACGGGCAAGAAGACAAAATTTATGACTGTTCCCAGTGCCCACAGAAGTTCTTCTTTCAAACAGAGCTTCAGGTATGTTTACAACAGGAGTAAAAACAAAGCTAAAGCTGTTGATTTCTCTGTGCAACTGTCACCCTTGTGCAGCATTTAGAAAAGGTGCCTAACCTTGGTATGGTCTCTTCTGCCCTTAAACAGTCTCTCAGTCTCCTCCTGCTTCTCTGGGTGCCTGGAGGAGAAAAGGGTCTCTGAGCATGGCTGGAATAAATAAATAAATAAGACAAGACAGATATCATGATTTATGAGTATTTCTCTTGACAGTAGTGTTGCTACATCCTTACGTGTCTACGTCAAACACCTTGTAAATAATTTCTTTTTCTCTATTAATAATTTAGGGACTGATTAACATACAAAGACTAAGCAAATGGTAGCTGCCCCATCCCCTTCCTCACTGTTAAATCATAAGTAAAGGAATTTTCCCTGCTGAGGTATGAGAGCAGAGCGTGGGTGCAGCTCACACGATGCTCAAGCAGAGGCTCCTCCGAGGCAGTGGCACATCACCGAGCTGTGGCTCTGCACCCCAGCCCTCACACACCGAGTTCCCTGGCAGCACTGGAGCCTCCGCAGAGCCAGTGCTTGGCCCACACTCGCTCCCGGGGGCACCAAACCTTCTGGAGGGGCTGGACCCAGCCACGCTCGGGGCCCTGGCCCCAGAGGCCCCCGTGGAGCCGTGGGAGTGAGGCCGGGGGTTAAAGCACACGATGCCCTTAGTGCTAACCCCAAGGGACACTGACCCTCTGTGCTGTGTGCATGGTGCCCCCTGGGCAGGGGAGCCCCAGAGCCTGCCCTGCCACAGAGCAGTGGGGAGGTGCCCACCTGGGCTGGCCCCTGGCTCGTGTCTCACCTGTGCAGGACGGCCACCAAAACACCGCTCCCGTCCCCTGGGAAAGGCGGGCTTTTTATAGAATGGTGCCATATGCCTCATTTAAATCTATTAGCTTTATAAACCATGATTTACTTAAACTTTGGAGGGTTTTTATTTATCTTGCTGAATTCCCAAGCTGCTGCCTCTTGTGTTGTGCTGTCATGCTGTGGAAGGATGGCTGATCTTTTCACTTTGTTGATTTTATTTTTTTTATCTCCCAGGGGATCTCTTCTTTCCCTTGTTCTAGCGACCTGATTTGCATAAGTGTACAAAAGTTTTAACTATACCTTGTTAATATTTTAATAAAGTCAGCAGATTTTGGGTTTGTGTGTTCTCACTATGAGCGTTTTATGAAGGCAGCAGTGGCTTGCAAAGACAGCTTTGATTTTTCCTCCCATATCTCCCTTAAAGTCGTGTTTGGTCAAAATGCCAGCACAATTAAAATGGGCACACTGGCTTCCTAGGCCACTGCATTAACCTTTAAAATCAGATGATCAAATAAAGAGAACCTGGTTAAATTATAGTCTAAGCAGCCTGTTTTTTACAATTACCAATTTTAATTATGTAGCATTTCAATTCTGAAGTTTTGTGCATTGCACAATTGCTGCAAATGTCAGCTTTAATAATATAAATTAGGATTGTAATTTTTCCAGTTTTATGCAGGATTTTTCTGCACTCAAAATTTTTGTGCTCATAATAATTCATAATAATTACACGAGCAGTTTTGAGTGATGTTGGCTGAATGAAAATTCAATACTTAGCTGCACAGTTTTAGTCTTTATTTCAGTAGTGACTCAGAAATGTGTGTTTACTTTATGCCAGGGAATTTACTAATGCAAATATTGGAGCTAAGGAGGACACAAAATGTGTATATAAATCAGTTAGAAATGCTTAAGACTTTTGAACCAGTCTGCCTTGGCATGATTATCTCATTAGTTTCTGGTGTGTAAGCTGCCTGCTCTAAATTCCTCAACTGTTGGTTATATTTTTTTGAGTAATGAGGATTTAGTATTATTTTAGTGAACCAGTTGTTCAGCTGCTACTTAGGGTTAAAGCTGCATAAACCTTTCTGTGTCTTTAACTGTGCAATTATTCTTATGTGGGCAAATCACTCTCCATCAAGGGGTTCCGCTTGATGAATTTGACTGTTCAGTTCTGAACTTGCTTTCCTACTGGCATGAAATAACTGGTATCAAAATCCAAACCTACGTGCTGTTTATCTTCTATTTTTAAGTGAAACCACTGAAAATGCTTTTTAAAAAATTGAGCATTCAACTATTTCAAGAAGAATTTCAAAGTAGGGTGTTTGTAGAAAAGCAGGAAAAACAAGGAAGGTGAGGAAAATGACAGGCAGCAAAGGGAAAAGATAACTTTTAGAGATGTCATGGACTGTCATGAGCTAGCCCTGCTGATTTTTGGACATTTATTTTAAACAGGGTAAACACCACGTATGCCATGTGATGAGAAACTGTAAATGTTGCTGTAAATGTACTTCTAGTGGCTGGTGCAGATACTGCTTTAGTAGCTTAATGCTCTGGAAGTGATCAAACCCTCTTTGTGCTGCTGAACTAGTAGTTGTATTTTAATATAGGTTTATGCTTTGAAGTTTACACCATCTGATGGAGCTGTAAAACCAAGGCTCAGGAACGCTCTGACCTGAGCTTGCTTTATAAACGGTGGAAATTTTGGTGAGAATCTGGAGCAATGGGGCAGTGAGGTTTCTTTGATGATATTGCCACAAGAAAAGAAAACAAAACGCTATTTAACTGCTTCCATTATCTCACTGGAAGTAAGGACAGAAAACGTGGTAAGGTGAAGCATGAAACACAAAAGGAAGGAGTATGTGTGATAACCCCACACACCCTTAGGGCAGAAGAGGAAAGGCTGCCAGCTCTGTGTTTTTCACATCCTCACTTTGTACAATTGACAGCTATGAATATCATTAAATTCTCTTGGAAAAAGAGTAAATTTATGATAATATATAAAACACCAAGGCTATGGCATTTCATTCCCCCTATTGAAACATGCTCACTGAAACAAGCGAGGAGGTGCAGGGTTGGGGTGTCATTACATGTAGGGCAGAGGAAGCTCTTTCAAACAGATCCCCATCTCCAGGAGCTGTGCTGGGAGCTGCTGGTCCAGCTCCTCGGAGGCAGCCAGAGCCATGGGCACTTGGATGTGGGAGATGAGCTTGCCCTTTGACAACTGAAATTTTGATCTTTGCTATTTAAAACATAGCAGGGAACCCTGCCAACCCCGAAGATGGGTCGGAAATGATGACACATAATGGGTGCTGAGAGTTATATTTGTGGTGTGATTCACAGCAAGGAGAGATCCCTCCTCAGTTACTTGCATCGAGAATTGTATTAAGCAAATCGTGACTGAGGAGTGATTTTCAGAGAAAACTTGAGGAGGATTTTTGTGCGTACTCTTTTGCCACACTGCTTTTCCAAGGAGCCATCACATAACCGGTGAAGTATTTGTATTTAAAAGATTAATTCCTGCTGTTTGCTTGTGTACTGTTAATCATACTGTTTCCTCCTAAATGATTACAATTGATGAAAACTAAGGCAAGGGATATAATAAACAATGCGCAAATAATTCAGGTACCAAGGGAGCAGGGTACCTGCCAGGTCTTTCCTAGCACAGGTGTTCAGGTGTTTTATTGCCTGCTATGAATAAAGGGCTTTCTTTTCTGCTCAGATTTGGAGATACGTCAAACCACTAAATTAAGAGAGCTTCACTGGAGGAATGTGCTGTCGTTTTAAATGCGCAGTTTTTTAAATGCACATGTATCAAAAGGAGAGTGGCTACTATGGCTCATGGGCTAACACTGTGGTCTGTCTCCCCTCTCATTTTATTTTATGTAAAAAGCTAGCAATTTTCATATATCCATAAACAGGCATGAGCTGCTGCACAGAAATTGCACTCATTATATTAATAATGATTTACCATGAACGTCCTCCAGGGGCTTGATTTGGTCCACATCAAAGTCCTTGGGATTCTTTCTGCTGATTACAGCAGATCAAGCCCTAAGCAGGTTTTCTCTTTTTAAGTCTGCTTTTAATGTCAGCTTGATGTTCAGTGTGCCTCCTGTAGAGGACTGTGACCTGCCCAGGCGAGGGTGCACCACAGCGAGCTGCGCCATGGTCTGATGTGGCCCAGTGGGGGACACGAAAAAGCTGCTCTGTACCTATGCTGGCCTCCCTGGGAGGGGGAAATGGGGAGCAACATCTCCAGCTCCTCATGCCAGTGGTCCTTGGGGCCATCTGGGTACAACAGTGTCCCCTGAAGCACGGGGGGGAACAAGAGCCCCTTGGCTTGGCTGTGAGCCACCAGCCTGCAGGCGAGTCTGCAGGGCTGCATCCAAGGGCTCGCTTCACCACCAATGGAGCACTGAAGAAAAGCTTCAGCAATTTTAGGTCTGTACCCCACTATGTCTCCAGCTCCTATTTAAAAAATGGGCTTTGCCTACTTTTGGAGGTATGAGAAAGCTTACTTAAATAGAAGTAAAATTTTTCTTCCAACCAGCCCTGTGTGCTTGCAACAGTGCAGTTATCTCAGTGCTTCTGGCCTCCAGTGTTCATTCAGGCAGTGGGAGAAAGGCAATTCTCTGGTATCTTGATGAAGTTGCAGAAAATATTTTTCCCTGTGTGGATGGCAGGACAAATGGGACCTGAAATCTGGCTCTATCTCAAGGCAGTGCTTTCACTTGATGTAACTTTTGCTGTATTTCAGGACTTACATGTTTATCTTTGCATTTTGCTTGTTGATAGGCTCTTAAGAGCCTGTTATCTATTTTTCCTTATTTTTTACTTTTTTTTTCTTTAACTTTTTATTTTTAAAATTTTTGAAATGTTAGTCCTCCTTTAAAATCCTTTAAAATGACCTAGTCAGTTATCCTCGCAGATTTGGCTAGCGTTTCTTAAAAAAAACGTTGCTATGGTGCTTGGAGTATTGTTAAATTTTAATTATTAGTAGTTACAAAGCTAATAAATTACAAGACTACCAAAATCTATTCCAGCCATATTGCTGGGTTTCATTCAGACGCAGTCAGATAATTATTACTAACAATAATTAAAAATTAAAAGTGCTGTAGGCACATACCCATCATGTTGAGTCTGCCTGCCTGAATGTTCTTTATGGACTGCAAAACCACAAATTTTATCTCTCATCTGTTTTCACAGTAGGGAAGAGTTTTTACCTGTTAGGTCTCTGGTTTTCAATATGTGTGCTTGAGTTCAGGGGAGGAGGAGGAATACATGGCTGTTTGAAATGTAGGGTTAAGAACAAGGTCTCATAAGGATCAAAGCTAAGAAGCACCATTGTAGACTACATGGGGCTGTTGCTGGGTCTGCAGCAGCTGCAGCTGGGGTTCCGTGCAGGGGATGCTGGAGGTTTTCTGGACTTCACATCCATAGAGGGTAATGTAAGAGCAAGGACTGTTCATGCTCATGCACCTCTGTGTGATTTATCAGCCAGCACCTTCTTCCCCTGCACACAGGCAGGGGCTGTTTGCTGGGGTTGGGGCTGGGGATGCTGTTGGAGCAGCAGCAGAATCCAGGCCGCATGGCCTCTTGGCATGGCCACCTCTGCCGCAACAAAGGATGGTGCAGAAATCTTGAATTGCCCTGTGTGTGGCATAGTGCCAGGGTGTAGCATCTTTTCCATTTGGAAAGATGACTCTGATCAATATATTGCTGCATCTTTATCCTGTCTGAGGTATCTTCAGTGAGATGCAGAAAGATCTCTCACCTGAGATGAAGACATGTCTGGCACTGGAGCAGCATGGCCCGTAACAAAAACCCCTCCTTCATTTCTTACATTAAGGCCGTTCTGTGGCTGGCCCTGGCTAACAAAGTGCACACAACTTCACATTAACATGTGCAGAAAACCCAGCAGCCGTGCAGAGTGGAGGAAAAAGAGAAGGGAGCCAGGTGAAAGGCATCGTTTTAGTCATTAATGCACTTAAGCGCACCCAAGTGTCAACATGTGTGATCAAGTGTAAGGAGGCATGTCGTTCCAATGTGGCAGTGCTGGCACACAGACGGGGCTTCCTCCAGCAGAGATGGCACTTGGATCCGGTGCTCAGGCTGCCCAGCTAAACCCGTTGTTGCCTGTCATCTATGCCCTAGGGCAAGGGGCCAACCAACTTTTGCACAGGCACCATGCCATCCCAACAGATGGGCAGGAGTGTAAGCCGCCAAGAGACAATGTATATGCATCAATTGTGTTTATTGAAAGCACAATTCCTGGCTGGAAATGTTCAAATGTCTATTTATTTTGAGATAAGATGCCTTTAGTTAATGGGTATGGAAATGCAGCTTAGCTTTGAATTAATTACTTTATATACCTTACAAAATAGAATGCAGACGTAAATGTGTAAGATGTGTTGATTATGGGGAGCTCTGTTAAAGGTCTGTCATGACACAGAGTCCCTTCTAATATTGACTCAAAGGGCCAAGGTGTTACTTGCCTCAGAGTACCAGAGACCAAATTTTGTAGGTGCTGCAGATAACTACACCCATCTCTGGCTCAATACATGGTCATATGCATGGTGCCTGCCTTTTACGCTGGCAGGTTTTCCTTTGCACACAGATGTCTAAGCTCACCTCCCCTCTTCGTGGTGGAAAACACTTCCACTTTTTGGGGCAATGACGGTGATACATTGGTCCAGACCAAAGCTAGACCAGTTTACACATCTCACTGAAGAGGTTTGTTTTCCATGTGACAAAAAGAGGGGAAAATCACATAATATGTTTTTCTATTTGACAGCATTGTTGCCCACCAAAAATGGTAAATTATGGAAGCATCCAGAGAGGAGTCTGTATGCACACATTAAAGGGTGTTCCCTTCCCTGACTTGTTAGCTTTATTCAATTAAGACTTGTTAGTGTTCCTGAAAGATGTGCTTTGAAGACCCTTCTGAATATACAATTTGATATTCATAAGGATCCAGGCATACTATATGTAAATAAATAAAGCAGGAATGTTGTACTTCCAGATACATTAATGCATTCGCACCCTCTTGGAAGCAGAGCACACAGGCTGTGTTAAACATCCATCCTGACCAAAAGGAGGAAGCACAGGAGAAGAAATGAGAAATGGATTTTCTTTCAGAAAGACCAGATTGCACTCTCTGGTCTGGCAATAACAATTACTAATGACATTTAGAGAGAAATTAAGGATGAGAAATGCAAGTTGGCATTTCAGCAGTGCCAGTCAGTAACATTGCATCAGAGCTCACAGGAGAGATGAGAAAAAGTTTAGGGATGGAAAATTAATTTTGTTATGTCAACAATTAACAAATACTTTTTCTTCATTCTTTACTACACTGTCACAAATTACCACTGTGATAGTATTTAGCAGCTCCTGAGCTAAATGAAAATTTCAGCACTTTGAAATCCTTATTTCTGGAGTCAAAAGCACATGTTTATGTTTTGCTGTGTTTTGTTGAACAATGAATGATAGAAAGGGGTCCAGACTGAGCAGGGAGGGAGAGCATAATCTGTTGGATGTGTGTAGCAAGAAAATTCTGTGAATTCTCTCTGCAGATCTCTATTAAGTTTACCAGCACTTTTTCTGAGGTTGTTTTTTCCTGTTTTACAAATTTGGAAAGGCAAGGTTGAACAATATGCCCAGTTCCATGCAGGAGGATTTTGGAGGAGCCAGCTGTAAAGCCCTGGAAACCTCAGACCTTTAATTCCAAAGTCCTTCACATGTTCACAAGGTGACCCTGGTCCCTGTCCCCACAGGAGGGTGGTAGGAAGCCCTGTTTGCTGCTGCTCGCTGTCGAGGCTCAGAGCACAGGGGCCATAAGCTGTGGGGCTGAGAGCGTGGCCGTGGCACAGCTGGCTGTGCAGGAACCGTGTCCTCAGGGACAGCTCAACCGGCTACCACTGCTTGGCCCTGCCGGGCTGGGTAGCACATGCCTTTGAAAGCAGGGCAGGGTCCTTAAAATAGAAACAGAACACTTGTGTAATATGTAGACAAATATTTTTTTTTCTTTTGTTTTCTCTCTGAAATGTCTTGTCAGAGATTTTCTTTGCTGGTGGGAGGAGATCTCTAATCCAGCCCCTTTGATTTTCTTCTTCTGTAGTAGCTGCCGTGGAGCATAGTTTGGGGTCTGAGCACAGATTAGCTCTGTTGCCTCCTGTAAGTGTCGCTAGCATCCAGAGGAACTGACTGTTTTTCAAAGGAAGAGGGATGCTGCACTGGAAAGGGCAGAGCATAAGCGTTATTTAAAGAAAACAGTGGAGCTTGATCAGCTTCCGTTTTAAAGAGCTCATCGAGGGTGCTGTACAGCGTCCTTTTAAAAGTTCAGTCCCTTCGTTTGCTTGCAAAGACCAAAATGGGGATGCTTGTCCAGACATAACACTATATGCCTGAGTGTTTTCACAAGAAATGTCTAGATCATTAAATATAATAGGTCTCAGCTGCAGTTTTGATCACTGAAGCATGCACACAATTCATCACAGCAAATTAGGTACGTCTTTGTAACTTATCTTTCTGCAATTTGCTGGCATTTCTAGAGAGCTGAAACCTATATTGGATGTGCTGCAGAAGCCATTTCAGATAAAATATTCTGTGTTTATTGTTGGAGAACAAGGATTCCCTAATAACAAAAACATGGAGCAGTGTATGTTTCTGCTCTTGCATCTTGCAGAACCAGCAGTAGTACCAGCAGAGATCCCCAGCCACATTCATTATTTATATATTTCAGTGAATTTCTTGTCTGCAGTAAAAGAGATATAAACTTCAACATCAGTCTGTGCCAAATTCTATCCTACAGCCCATTCAGAAACCTGAGGCAGCCGTGGTTCTCAATCATTACACAGCCCATTTATCTGATTGGAGTTTTGTCCTCTCTGCCTTGCTGAAATGTTGCGTGTTCTTTAAAAGCTGAGTTTGACCTTTGGAAAGAAAAGGCATTTGCTATTTTAATTTTAGAGGTTTTTTAGAGAAAACCTGAACCTACTTAAATGGAATTGGCATTCAAAAGCAGCTGAGTTATTGAAAAGCATTTAGTTTATTACTAGAAGAGAACAGACGCTAGTGGACTCGAAAATTACATTTCAGTGGATTCATCAGTTTCAGTCACTAGTTAGTCTGTGAACAGATGGATATATTTGTAACAGTTAACATGAATTTATACCCTGGAATTTTACATTTGCCTTAAGTGCGTTGCTATCTTAATTGCTGACTTGAAGGGTTTGGAGATACATTTTATTTTCCTGAAAAAAGATACATTTGTTTCTAATTGCAGAGATTTCCTACATTATAGAAGGCACCTCAGCTTTCAGTAATGTGAATGATATATCGCTTCTATGTAAGGAAAACGTTGTAAAAGAATCCCCAGTACAGCGGCTGCAGAAAAAATAAACATCTCGGTCTAAACCTAGATAAACCCCTGTGGACTGAGAAAATAATTTTCAATAACCAGATATTTTTAACTCTGTGTATGAAGGTAGTAATCACAGTCACCTGTATTTGCATCTAGGGTCTGCCACAGTCTAATTGCTTGTCTTTTTCCACCCTTGCCTCCCGCAAATTTTAAGGCTACTGGTTAACTGAGCAATGCATTAAGCACTCCATCTCCAAAACAGAAAGAAATACTGCCCTAGCCTCTACCATGTGGCATCTTTAGGTTTCAGGGATTTCGTTTAAATCTGAAATTTATGTCCAGGAGAAATAAATTATTAGATTGTAAAAGCAGCTGGGGAGGGAGTAAATATAGTCTCTTTTGTCCTCTATATCATTTCCCCAGGAAGATAATAAATGTGTGGCAAGCGTCTTGTGTTTCCTCGGTCATACAAATGTTGTGTGTGTGCTGTATTTCAGATGTGAAGCCTAGACTCCAGACAGGAAATCCTGGAGTGATACTGTACTGCTGTTGCCTACTGCTGTGGTGCTGGTGGAGCCCCCATCACTTTTACTGCTGGAAGGAATTTGGAAAATAATTCCATTAAGAAATTTAAAAGGCCTTGCGTGTACCCCTGATTTCCCGAGTAAGAGATTTAGGGTGTAATCTCCTCAGCCAGTGAAAGGCAGTGGTTCCAGAGCAGTGGTTCCAGCCCTGGCTGCTGGAGAGAGCTGAGGACAGGGGTCCTGCCCTGTGACCCCATCCCAAGGGCCCATTTTCCCAGGGGGATTTTAAAGACCATAAGAGAGACTCCTGCTAATTCCTCACTGCCTTACCTGTTCTCGTTCCTCTGTGAGGTCAGATATATGGAGCAAGCATGATGAGTGACCAGGAAAAAAACATGGGGTCTGAGAACAGCAAAAGGATAAGGAATTGTTAGAAAGTCAGTGGTCTACTTGCTTTTCTGCACCTGGCTGTGTGTATAGGGCTGTCACTGCCTGCACCTCCATGCTCTTGTCAGGAATGCTGTCAGGATTCTCAGTCCAGCCTATTCTCAGGGATCTGAAAAGAAGCCTGGAAGTGCCTAGCTGTTCACTCTTTCTGTTGTTCCTTCCAGAGAAGTATATTCAATCGTATACTATTGTTTGCCTAATTACACCTTGCTTTAACATCGTATTTTGAGAGTAGTTTTATACTTCCCTTTGACCAGAGGAGAAAGGAAAAACAATTTAGAAGACAGCTTCTTTTCAGGCTGTGCCTGTTCGGCTTGTGTAAAATGAGAAGGGGATGGGAATGTTTGGTGCAGATGTGCAATGACCCGACCTGTGCTGTAACAGCCAGTGGACGGATTGTTAATGTTCCCTTTTTCTTCATGTTTCATGTGAACGGAATAACTTACATGATACTAAACTGTCTGTCCTCAGTAAGGTGATAGGGCTTTGTTGGAAAAATCTAGATGATAGAGTGAGATGGTACATGCTGATGGGATCAGTGCAGAGACAGCTCTTGGCTCTGTGCAAGGTCAGCTTGGGTTCAGCGAGGCTCTGTCACCCCAACTCGGCATGAGCCAGACCAGATTTGGCAGCAGCAGTCCTGAGCTTATCACTCAGCTGTGTTTGAGCTGATGCACTGCAGAGTGTCTTGTGTGTCTTCTGTGCCACATCCTGGGCAGCCAGTATGGACACCCAGAGGTCACCTCTGTGCAGGCCCTGTCCACAGAACCCCATAGCCTCGGCTTTGCACCGAGCAGGAACGGCCAAAGCAGCGCCCGCACTGTGCCAGCCCTGCGAGAGAGCTCCTGCCTGACCACCCAGCATCCTCATTTGTTTCTGCTGCACAGTTAAACCTGAAAAAATTGTCATGGGCATTGAGGTTTGGCTGTGTATGGCATATCTGTCATTGGTGCATTACATTATTGTGTCTCCAAAAGGAGCAGTGAGGTTGTTTAGAACATATTTACTTCTGAAAAATGCGTCCTCCTTTGGGGCTGGCACATGCTCTTAGTCTTTGCGTGAAATCACGATTGTTTAAAACGTGGCATCTTGCGGTTTAAAAGGCAGATTTTCCTGAGACCAGTGACACTGTTGTAATGGAGTAGCAATAGCTGGAAAATCCCATTTAACCCAGTTGTTTCACACACATACCACAGCAGTGTTGCCTTGCTGGTTTGTCTTGTGATGTCTTGGAGGAAATGGCTCATGTTGGTGATATTTTGGCCCCTCTTTTACTTACAAGAACAAATTCTGCATGGCTCTTTCACACTCCTAGCTCCTCCAGGGTTAATTCCTTGAGGCAGTGGGCAGTGGGCTGAGCACAATCCTGTCTGCAGATTCCTGCTCTGCTGGTGGCATCTACACTAATGGGGTAGCATGTAAAGCACTTCTGTAACTATGGCCTTGCTATTTTATAGCAGAGGCCATAGCCATTGGATGATTTTTATTCCCCCTTTGAAATTAGAAACCAGCAATAACAACCATTTTGTCCAAGGCAACAGGTCACTGACCAGCCGTTTTGTCAGCCTGAGCAGTGTGTGGGTGCCACGTGACAGGAATATTTATCTGCCTCTATGAGAACTGTATCTGTAACACAAGGCAATACAATTTGTCAGATCAGTATTCCATTAGAGGGAATTTCACTTTAGTTGCTGCTTCTGAAAGGCATTACTGGTGGAAGGGCTGTGGTCCTGCTGCGGGCAGGCGCTGCTTGTATCAAGGCTGGCTGTCCACACGTGTTTGTTTGGCCCAAGGAACTTGGTTCAGCTGCAGTTCTCATCATTCAGTGGAGGATGTTGCTTAAGTTATGAATGTGAGACCTGCCCCTGTTAATGTTTGCATTAAAATTCACAGTTAAGACTGAAAATGTTTTATACCCGGTCCTTAACACCAGGAACACCTAGCTGGTGCAGGGAGAAAAGCTACAAAAAGTAATCAGATGGTGTTCAGTGACCCTTGCCATACCAGCAAACAGCAGTGCAAGTTTTAGGTTCAACTCTCAATTTCCTGGCTTTTGTTGAGTCATATTCCCATGGAAACAGTCACTCAGTGAAGCTTTGCCCTATGCATTTTAACTTCTAAATGTGCTATGTAAAGCGTTCCCCTTTTGCTCTAGGTATTCTTTTGAAAAGACACTGTCCTGGTCCTATAATAAAGACCCAATCAGGAAATAATTTGTTGTTTAGAGGAGTCACAGTGTTCCGTAATGATGACTACAGCCCTCACAGAAATGAACAATTAACTGGCTTCTGCAATATGATTTACCTTAGATCAAGGAGGGATTAATGAGATAAGATTTGGATTGGTTTTTAGAAGAAGTCAACAATTCATGCTTTTGAGAGGAATACCTAAGAAGGATTCCTGTAAAATGGTTTACCTCTTGAAAATTATTTCAACACATTGCTTCCCTGAGTAAGACCTATAATCAGATAAAAACAGGTCAGCACTGGGGCATGCATTGGGGTTTTCGGTGTAGTGCAGGCAAAGGAGTGTCCCTGTGGGCAGGAGGTGCTTTCTCTGATTACTGTGCCTTAGGTTTGGAAATGGACTGGAAGTGGGTGCTTGCATCCTGGAGGACAGCTTTGGAGGGTCACTTCAAAGCTGGGCACAGGGCATTTGTGCTGCTGCATGCCGGGTTTGTGACATATCGTGGAGGTGCAGGGGTGGCCATGACCCTGAGCATCTGTGGGACCAGCTTCTCAGAAAAACATGGACTGACCAAGCCCAGGATATACAGCACCAAATGCTGTTGGCAGAGCGCTGTGCTGGCACCCTGCAAATCATTTTCTGCTTTTGGGATCAGAAATCATTGTGGAGTCCAGGCAGGGAGTAACAGTGGGGCTGAGGGAAGAGTGAAGGAATTGTAAAAATATTATGGTTTCATGCATTTCTGACAACAGTAATTAAATTTGTCCCTCTCACTTTATATTAAGGAAGTGTAAGTAAGGTTCTTCTCTCGGCTTATTTTTGATCTTGTGCATGGCATACTGGAGACTACAAGTTACAAGGATGCTGATAAATTTGCATTTCTGAGTGAAATTCTCAGGAGCGTGCGGTCCCTCAGGACAGGTATTATTAGCTCCCTGGTTTCATTGGGTGCCTCAGTGAATCACGGTGTGTTTACAGCTAGTTTCTCTAACAGAAGACTCTGGTTATCTCTTAATAATGTATTCCTCTGTGTTTTTATTTCCAAAGTGCTGTGGTAAGGAGATTTTCCCAAAGGCTTCAGTTTGCTTTTGTGCTTCAGCATTTTACCCAGTGTTTTTGGAAGAAGTGTATAGACTTTCCAGTGAGGCATTAAATAGAATACAAGAGCCTATGCCAGGCTTACCTGCATTTGGAGTTCACTTGTAATAAACTGAACTTGGTTTATTCTTAGTTTTAGGAAAGAATAGACATGGCAGGTCCAGAAGACTGATGATACAAAATTATTAGCCTCAAATGGAAAGGGGAAGGCGTGTTAGGTGAGTTGTCAGAGTCTGATTAGGACTAAACAACCCAAATTAGAGGAGAAATCAAATTCACAAATCATCTAATAATCCTTAGCTGGTGTGAGAAGAAGCTGGCGCTGGGAAAAATAACTCCAAGAAAGGTATTTGTACAGCAAGGTAATTTTTTCAAACCAGAGTAACACAGAAACGCCTATCAAAACCCAAGAATCGATGGAATGGGCAGAAGCGGTGTAAGACGGGGCTAAGCGAGGCCGTGCGGGGCTGCAGCCGGCGGCGGAGCGGCCCCGGCGCAGAACAAAGGGCGCCGGGGCGGGGACGCGGGGGCTCTGCCGGCCTCTGCACACCCGCTCCCGGCGGCTGCGTTTTGTGCTGGGAACGTGCCGGCCACGGAAATAGAGTTATTAAGAAAAAGCAGTCAGCATTTAGCCAGGCACGTGTGGAACGGCTTTTCTCCACTGTAAATGTTAGGAATTCTGAACGTTCCCTCGGACTCTAGATGAAGTGCCAGGTCCTGGTCACCGGGGGAGCCGGGCAGGTTTCTGGGGGTGGCCGAGGGTTCCCCCGGCAGAGCAGGCACTGAGGGAGGCTGCTCGTCCTCCCCAGTGGGTGCAGAAACCCGGGGGTGCCAGGGGCACCTCGGTTCTGGCACAGATGAGTTTCTGTGTCCCCAGTACCACCGAAAGGTGCATTTACCCCGGATCACGTGCAAGCATCAGAGTAACTCAGAGGCAGCTATTTCCATTGGAAACAGGCAACGTCGCTTTTCAGCCGACACCAAACCTCCAGGCATATTTTCTTAGACACTCAAAATGATTTCTATTTTTTTTCCTGGTTCAATAACTTGTAAAGGACAGCTTTCTACCTGCATTTGTTGAAGTGCCATCTCAAAGTGTGCTGACACAGGGACTGACTGACGTATGGCAAGTTATCAGACGCTCAGAGATGAAGGCAGCAGTAACACAGGCAGCCGTTGCCTTTCACAAAGGATGTGCCACCTTTCGTTTGCCTCTACCTCCATTTCAAGGGACTCTTCAAATAGAGAAGGGACATGTGAACCTGTCTTGCCTGACAATTTTTTTTTATTGCATACCATGATAACTTGGAGTTCACTTGTTACAAGCATTTTATGTAGTAGGTGAAATACCAAGGGAATGGAAAGAAGTAATACTGTGCTGCCTGAAAAACTATGATCTAAACATATAAATGTCACTGGGTAAGAGTTACCTGAAACAACTGGAAGGGCAATTAACACCTGGTTTTATGGGAAACATTGGTTACCACTATCAGTTTTAATGAAGTGTATTAACTAAATTGTGTTCTGAGTATTCATTCAGCCCTGTTTATGGCACACTCTTGAGTACATTTACTGTTTGTCAGAAGTGCAAACTAGTGAACATATGAGGCTTTAAGACAGGCCATCTGTTAGTCTTAGACCCTTGGATAATTGTCAAACAGTTCTAAAAATAAGCACACACAAACTGCAAGGGGGTGCAAAGGTGATTTTTCTTTAGAGTCTGATAGCAAAGGGAAAGTAGCAACCAGAAATTAAATTTAAAAATATATAGTTTTATCCTGTAAAGCAAGCTGCTTGCTCTCCTTTCTCTCCTTTTTTCTTTCCTCTCCCACCATCCTCCTTCAGTGTGCCTTTTTTTTTTTTTTTTTTATAATTTCCTTTTTTTTCCACTTGCTCTGCTGGGTCATGGCATCCCTTGAATGCCTCTCCAGTTTAGGATTAAAACAGCACCAATTTAAGGCTCACAGCTTTCTGTAGAGAGCATAATCTCCAATGGCTAAAGCAATGGTCATCTTGTGTCCTCTGCCTAAAGTAATCCCTTTATAAAGTCAAGGCATAAAGATTTTCATCTTTATGGATTGCTGTTAGAGGGAAGTAGTACCTGTGCACCTACATGTTTTTGCTTATGGATATGTAATGAGTAATAACAGCTGAGAGATTTATTTTTGGACCAGTTTGGATTCAAAAGATGCAAAGCATTGAAAAAAGATTGCTGCAGATGGTATTTCGTAAATATTTAGACACTCTAACTTCTGTTTGTAGCATTTTGGAGGTTTTGTTTTGTCTTTTTTTATATATATGTTCAAATGTGAGACAAACCTTTGCCTCAAGTCAGTGCCTGAATCTGAGGTTTGGTTTTTGTCCAGCAAGCTGTGCATGTTGGCAGTCAGTGGAGGCATTACTTCTGTTCCCCAGCCCGGCTCTGTAAAGGGAAAAGGAGAAAGAATAGGGAGGAGGGGACACAGCCCCAGTGGTCCCCAGCCCTGACCCCGATCTCTGGGCTTGGGGTCAGACAGTGCCTGAAGGGGGGATAGAAACCTGGACAGAGAGGTGGGAAAAAACAGGGAGAGAAACTCCCTGGGCTCTTACCTGGGTCTGGAGGATACCCCACACCATGGGAAAAAAATACTGGGATTATTAGGTCTCCCAATGGCTAATTACCAGTTAATTTTCATGCTGACTGATTGTCGCCAACAATCTATTATCTCCATAATTCTTATTGAAATTATTTGACGAATGGTTTCTGTTAATTTCAATGGCATTTGGAAGGGGAGAGAGCAGCTTTGTAGCCTTTCATCAGAGTCCTATCTTGTAACACTGCAGAAGGCTTATGAATTTCACCTGGGGGTTGTGGGCATCACCAGCCTTGTTAGGTCATTTCTTAACCTTTGTCTAACATACGGTCTTTTAGGGGTATATGCTCATGCACATAGACAGTATATTTGTAAATTGCTGGTACAAAATGTCTAAATCCACAACAGATGCACAATGGCACTGTAGACTGGATGTGTTATGGCCCCAAACCATTATCACACCCCTCACAGTTGCATTTTATTTTTTTCACCTGCTCCTGTGTAGTACACCTGTGACTTGTTGGCAGTGAGTGTCGTTGCAGTGTGGGAGACTCCCAGCTTGACTGCCTGGCTTGGAGCTTTGCTCCATCATGTGCTGCTTTGTGTGTGTGTGTGTTTGTTCTCTCAATCTTTATATAGCTTGTAAGAGTTCTTTGAACTGTTGTAAGTGATCATCTTTCAAGCCTGATGCTTTCCTTCTTGACACAGTGCTCTGAAAATGGAGATTGTCATGCCAGTGTTTTCATAATCATGCATGTAAAAAACCAGAGAAATATTCATTGTGGATGTCCTGCACAAATGGCTTGATCTGCATCCAGAGGGCAGGCAGGGGGGTGTCTCCAGGGAAGATCTGGAGAGCAATCAGTATTTGCATGGACAATAATCAACCATTCTTTGAAATCTTTTTATTTCCTGCAAAACCCGTCGCCCAGTTCCTTAGGCACAGACACTTCCATAAATGGTTCATTTGGGGATTGTGCAGCCAGTAGAAAATTCCACTTAAACACTGTGACAGCACCAAGACTTGGGGCAGTTGCATTTTTCCCACTGATGTAGCTAATGAAATTGCTATCCATTTTGCATGATTATTAAGAAAAGAAGAGATTTTCCACCCTTGTCCTATAAATAAGCTGTGACTTACGTGATCTTGACAGGTGACTTAGTGCTGCTGTAGAGTTTTCCAGCTGCAATAATGTCTCAGAATGATGTATTCAGTGGGGTATCAGCTGTGAGCCGTGCGTAAACCAGGGGGTCTAACAGGAGCTGGGAAGAACCATTTTTCCTGTTCAGCTTCCAAATGATGTCGTGCCTCCTGCTGGCCCCAGACGGGCACGTGTATGGATGGCCTTGGAGCCAGTAGGCATGTGCACACACACAGGAGTGTTCCTGGAGGGCCTGCATTTTTGTAGCTGCTCTGTTTTCCTTTGGAAACCACCATTAATTTTTTTTGGTTGTTTTTTTTAACTATAACTTCTGGAGTTGAAAAATCACACCTGAGCTGTTTTCAGCCAGCCCACCCTCCTGCTGGAAAGGTGGGAGAAGTTTTCTTAGGCTGCTTAGGTGGAAGCACTCCTGTAGTATCACACTTTTCAAAACACTCGCTCCCTTCTGGTCTTTATGGTTTCCTTCTGCTGCCTGGAACAGCCCAGTGCAGCACTGGGGTCAAAGCTGTTCCTGCTAAGGCACAGGGCATTCTTAATGCCAGGATTTATTTGATTTTCAATTGTTCCAAAAGTCTGGTCAGCCAGGGAAATTTTCTGTGTCTGGGCACACACAGAAGTGCCTAATAAAGATATTTGAAAAACCATGGGTCAAATATGTAAAACACACGTGTGAGAGAAGAGACATAACCCCTGAATGCCTCAGATGCTTTCTGACATCTTCAAAGAACAAGTCCAATAAGCTGCAGATGCACAGGGCACAGGGAGTAGAAGCAAGAAGATAAGACATGAGAATTGCTAGTAATAGGAGACAGGTTGCCAGACTATTTTTTGGCAAGTTTGTTTTTGTGGTCTGAAATACATTTTAGTAGGTGAGAAACCTAGATGGGTGGCAGAGGATACAGACAGGCTCTCCTGGGACTTTCAAACACACACAGTGGTGGTTATGCAGCCTTCACCCAGCGTTCACCAGCACCTGGCTGTGCAGGACTTGGCATTTGTGCACGTGGCTTGAGCAGGATCAGCTCAAAAGGGCAGGGGAAGGACGCAGTGCACACAGGCTCTCATGTCCATAGGTATTACAGACCTGTTTGTGAGGCCCTGGGTAAAATGTGGCTCCATCTATGAACTGCATGGTCCAGGGACTAGCCAGCATATTGATTGTCAGTAATGCATGCACGGGAAATAAATGGTACATTCCCAAGATACTAAGACAAAAATCAAGATTTGCATATGAAAAATGTAATTTTTTAAAACTCCTAGCCCTATGGCACGGCTGGTTTCTCAGCTGCCACCTGACCCAGCTCTGAACGGCTGCATTTGAGTACAATATGTTTGTTTCTTTGACAAACTCTGCTCACAAACCCAGCATATTCCTTGTATTGGGAGTGTTCAGAACATGTTATTAGCTGATGTTCGAGGAGGGAGGGCTCACAATAAAAGCTTCATTATCAGATTTAGAGCCACATACCATTCCTTTATTGACCCGCCTGGTGTAATCAATGCAGCAGCCACACAAGTTTGAAATCATGTTCCCTGACTGTAGGCCATGCGTCATGCATCCAGTGCTGATTGTGCATTATCTTTTAAATGACACTGCCTAACTAAGTATGGATTTGTCTACCACAAATAGCCCTTCTTTCAATTTGAGGATGGTAAACCTTTTGGGTTTTTTATTGATATTCAGGATGACCTAAAAATAGAACTGCAATGAAGTGCACAAGGAACGGCCATTGTTAAAATGCTGAGGAGTGTGTGTGAGCACAAGGAGCCTGTGTATTCTTTCACATTTTCATGCTTCCCCATCTAGGTTTCATGGGCAAGCTTCTTGTCAGTGCTGCCATTGTGTGTGCAGAGCTCCATCCATTCTCTGCCATTAAGTCATTGTTAGACTTGAGAACAACATCCAGCGCGGCAAAGGTCATTCCTTCTTAAGGCCAGGATAATTTCCATGTATATCAAAGTAAAAAGCCACTGGATTTTGTGTTTGGCGATGTTAAATTGTCTAAAAGCAAAGCAGTTCCAGCTGTCAGTTCACGAGTTTCTGATTTGCGGCTGTGAGATACTCCGTGTCACAGGCAGGGGTGTGCTCCGAGGCCAGTTCTATGCTGCAGCGGTGCCTTCGTGATGTCCGCAGTTGGTATTTCGGCCCCAAGGGCTCCATCGGTGCTTGCGGCGCCTCCGCGCTGCCCCCGGGCCGCTCCCGCCGCGGCCCCGCCGAGAGCAGGAGTTGGTGCGCGCCCCGGGAGCTCAGAGCGCCTCTGGCACCGGCTGGCCGCGAACGGGGTCAGTGCCCGCCCCGCAGCGCCCGCGCCCATCCGCTCTTCCCACGGGCCATTGCCATCAGGGACATGTCATCTCTGGATAGAGCGGGGCACTGCTCTTTTATTCTGATCGCCGTGTAGCTGCGGATAGTGAAGAAGGACCAGATGATTTATGAAAAGTTAAAATATCTTACTTTATTTTAAAGCTTCATCACTGTAAATAAATAATTAGATTCAAAATTCATTTTGTGTTTAAAAACTTATTCTTCAAGCTGGTGGACTTGCCCGGCTCTGTTATTAGGCAGATGGAGACTAGGGAAATTGCCTAGGCTTGAAATAGTGCAAATGAATTTTTATATTTGGGGATGCTGGGGACTCAGCTCAAGAAAACCTCACCATGAAGCGCTTCTCTGGTTGCTCAAACAATTGGACAATCATACAAATAAAGCTAAGCTTATGTGTAGGACTGGGGTTTTAGTCAGAGCACAAAATGTAGGTGAATTGATACTGCTCCAAAAATACACTTCCGAGGCTGGCTCCACAATTTACTGGCTCCTACACAAAATGGCAAGACAGGTCAGCATCCTCTGATGTGAGATACTGTGATGACATTGAGGCTATTACAAATCTACCAAAGGAAAAAAAAGGGAACAAAAGACACTCTAAACTGCTGAAAGAAATGTGTAGAGAAAAGTCTATTCTTTAAAGAGATTTAACTTCTGGGTTACATGTCCAGCCTTTTTTCTGCTGGGAATATTACCCTGGTGCCTGAGCTGGCGGTTCAGCTGTTATTGCCGAAGTATTTCTTGGACTGAGAAGTGTGTGTCACAATCTGGTGTCTCTTGCTGCCAGTACTTACACCCGGTACTAGTGAGAATAAAAGAGTAAAATATGGCAAGGGTTCCCTCACGATTCAGATTTTTATTTTTTTTAGTTGTTACAGTGAAGGGAATCCCTAAAGGCAGTTTTTTTGCCCGTGAAGTTACCATTTTCTTTATATGTATTGAAAGGAGGAAAAAAAAAAAAAGAACCTTCATGACTATACTTGGCATGTAGCATTTTTTTTCTAAGTTCATGCCAGCATTAACAGATCTGTCAGAACAAAGCAAATATGTCATATTGGCAGCTGTTACTTATGAGTACTTTTTTTTCTTTATTGCATTTTGTTTTGTAATAATTGAGAAGCTTTTATGTTGAGCTCTGCATAAATGGTACTGAGTGGGAGGGTATGGGCATGCTTTCTATTATTCTGCCCCTCATGCATGTCTCCTTTTTTCGTCTTTCCAGAACCACACATTGAGCCAGCACGCACAGTGAGCCACTGGCACTACAGGACACCTCTCTGCAGAAGACTTGACGGTGGCACAGTGGGGAGGACCATTTGAACATTACATCCAATCAAAGTGTCATTTGCAACCCAGATGTAAAACTCTAATGATTTGGCCATGAGGCGCTGCTATTATAAGCAGCTGGAAATGAATATTAATGGAAGAGATTAAAAGTATTCCATGCTCAGTATTTTTTATTGTCCTGCTTCAGCTAGTGTACTTTAGAGCTTCTGCTTCTGACTGAATTTATAGTGTTAGATAAATCTGCTTTGATGCTGTTGCCCTTTGTTGCTTCTTGTATTATATTGATAGTTAAAGATTAGGTGTGATTTTTTTCTTTTTTGTTAACTGCTTTTTAATTGCAATTTTAGGTAACTGTGCATTGTGATGTGATTGCTTGGCTATTGTCTGAATATTTCTTTTTAATTTTTTAATTAAAGACTAATGCTTTGATTGGATTTGCCAGTTCACCGGACAGTGATTAAAACTATGTAATGAATATAATCGGTTTCAGTGCAACTGGATGGTCTGCTTTATAAATGTGACTTAATCTGATTGCAATAACTAGTACAGTTCAATAAAGGGAATACATGAGCTTAGCATCAGAGCTTGTCTGTCTGTCAGTGCCCACTGCATTGCTGCTGCTGGGGTGCCCGAAGCTCAGTGATCGCTCACCTGACACACAGAGCGCTCTGCAGCCCAGGAGGAGGGAAGACTGGGAGAAAGCAAAAGCCATGGTTCTGCGTCTGGCATTGTGTTTGTTTCTGGATGTACCTCCCTGGCTCCACGGTAGGTTGAGATGAGGTAAGAACATGTACTATGAAAAGGTATTGCTGGCTTATAATACTCGTTAATGTTTTAATTTTTAACTTTTTCAGCAAAAATGGAGGGACCTGACCTAGAGCTGCCTTGACCATATCTCTGTGCTTCTTTGTTTCAATACAAAAAAAAAAAAAAAGAAAAAAAAAAAGAAAAAGAAAAAGTTTTCTGCATTGTAGACAAATGCAGATATGGGATCAGGCCTTGCAGACCATGGTAGGAGGCTGCATATTTTAGCCACGTAGACCTCTAGACCCCCAGGTATTGTAGCTCTGTGTAAGTGCCATGCTTCTGACACTGGAAACTGCCATTAGGCAGCCTCACAGAGCCAACTACGAGGCTTTCTTTTACTCTTTTAAAACTTATCTTACAATAATGAGGTAAGTTATATCTCCAGTCAGAGAAGAAGTCATTCTAAGGACCATGGACACCTCTGGAAAGTTAGAAAGATGTAGTTCTCATGGTGTCTCCTGCTTGAATGAATCATAATCATCATGAAAGATATTCAGCAGTTGTGAGAGCTGAGATGATGTGGTTACCCATTCCCACAATGTACAAGGCTTTGCAAGCCTGTGGCAGGGGAACATGCACAGTCAGAGCCTTTCAAAATCGCTGCGCTGAACCAGAGCACAACTGGTTGTCATTGGGCTGTGTCTGGGCTTGGAGCATTCAAGCGATATTTTGTAGGAAACATGTTTTCAAGGACATCTAGTCAGTGCCAAATTAGTTCACATAGTGAGCTTCTTTGCAACTGCAATGGCGGCACAGCTCGTTGACACTGCAGCCCATGTTTTTAACAATTTAGATCCCTCCCTGCTGCTGTTGATAGTCCTGTTGCATACACATGGTTCCTTCAGGACAGTAAGGGAAGGCTACAACTGAAGCACAACTGAAAACTGAAGTAGGGTCATCTTTACAGCAGGAAGCAGCAGAGCAGTCCTAGCTTAAGAAATGTTACAAAGTCCTCAAAAAAAAAAAAAAAGGAAGTAATGTCCCATTTGGGTCAAATGATACATGTTTTTTGTTCTGCTGAAATAGCATTGCATGGACAGTCAGAAAGAGTTTAGGCTCAAAATGTGGCTTGTGATAAATTTACAAACCCTAATAATAACAAAACTAGGAATGACTTTTCTTAATTCCAAAGAGGACAGTTCTGTTTGCATCTAGATTATTCTTAGCTTACTGTTGCTACATCAAAATCATTGTACTAAAATGATCCATTTCTAGAAAAACTTATTAAGTTTCAACCTGATTATTTCTCTGTAAGCCACAGCACAGTAGTTTTTGAGCTGAAAAATTAGTTAATGAAATCACCAATTCATTATTCCTGTTCATAATATAAGCATGTTCCTAACTCAGCTGTACTACTTTAAGAAATGAAAATGTGTCTTGCAGTACAGGCTCACAGACATGCCCTTTCAAGAAAAGCTGGGAATGTACAGCAGCTGCTGTGGAAAGAGCTCGTGTGCCATCTTCTCCATGCTAAAAAAAAGGTAGCAAGTTCTCACAATGGAGATATTGTAAAAGGAGGCTCTTTGCCTGACACCAGTTTGAAATGATGCTGGATCACTTCTGGGCAAGTCTTCAGAAATGAAAAAGATGTAGGTTTCTATCTTCAGGAAAAGGTTCTGCATTGTGAATCCCAAGAGCTGAACTGTGTTTCCACACAACTCCGAGAGCTGCCTTAGTAGTGCTGTACTGAAGCACATGCCTTTGTCTGAGCATCTCCCTGCTGACTAGTTAAAAGTAGGTGCACAGTCACTGTGCTGAGATGGGGAACTCCCCACGTGGGGATCCTGTTCAGAGCTGCATATATTCCCAGTGTTACTGGAAATGTGGGCGTGGGTCAGGGTGCTGGGGTCCTGCTCAGCACAGCAGTGCCAAGCAGTGTCTAAGCTCATGTTCCATCTGCCCTGAACCCTGCCCAGAGCATGGGCAGGGTGGAGGAAAGGAATAGTTTGGTTTTCCACCCAGCCTTTAAAAGGTAAGGCTCCAAAGCATGAGACTGAGGGCTGTGGTCCTGCTCCCTCTTCTTCATCTCTTTTGGCATATGAGCTTCACTCTTGAGCAGCCCAAGTCAGGTTGGAGAGAGGGATTGGACTGTGCCCCCAGGGCTGGGAAAAACTTGAGCTGTGGTCCTTTTCTGCTCTTACAGTATTTGGGTAATATTTGAACACCAATGGATAAANAAGTTTCATTTTGTTGTCGGAAACGGGTGAGCTCTGTGCTGGACGCGAGCACCAGGCTGCCGGGGCAGGGGCAGAGCCGGGAGGGGCTGGGGCAGCGCTCGGCCCCGGGGGGTTTCGCCACCCTGTGACATCTGTGGGTGTCACAGCTGCCCTGTGAGAAGCATCGCGCTTCAATCCTGCTTCTGAGGGCTTTGGGGACATCAGTGCCCCCGGGGAAAGCGATGCTGTGACAGCCTTTGAACCGTTTTACCCACACTTGGCTCTAAACTGCTTTGTCTGTCTCTATAGCACAGTGCAGTCAAGCTGCTCTGGCAGGTTGGAGAGGCAATGCTGGGTATTACTGTACTGTGGAAGAATGTACAGACCAGCTTTTCTGGATTTTGCTTCTCTTGACGTTCCCAAATATGTGTTGGTGTTTAAAGCCCTGTACAGCACTGATGGTATCCTCAAAAAGAAGGGACTATAGAGACTGTGAGTGCATGGTCAGACTCTGCGTGTGGGAAATCCTGCTAGATGAGGCATCAACTCTTGAAAAAACCTTTAGCCCCCAAATCTTTTCGTACCAACTAAAATCTTGCTTTGAACTTTAAAAAAAAAAAAAATTGCTGCTTCTTAAAAAAAAAAATCTTTCCTAAGACAATATTTACAAATGTGCAGAGATGCTTGCCATGAATCTGCTGGGTTGTTTTGTGGTATTTTTGAGATAACCAGGCCCATATGAATATGGCAAGGGATGGTGCTGTCTTGATAACTGTTTTCTAAGGGGCCAGAGAAATCCAGTTGGGGTGTGGGGGTGAAAGCTACTACAAAGAAGCAGAGGGAGAGCCGCCCACGCTTCTGTTCCTGCCATGGAGCTGCATCTGTGACACACTGAACACCTGCAGCTCTCAGAGGTGATCCTTAGCCTATGCCAGGGTGCAACACTGGTGTCTGACCCCGTTTTCCAGGGCCTGAGCCTCCCCAGGCAGGGCTGTGCAGAGCTCTGCAGCACAACGTGGGGCCTTTGTCTGGTGCTTCCTGTGCCGCTGGTCCCACTGGGGAGCAGGAGCAGAGCAGCCCTGCACTGGTACAAAACAGCTTTGCTGCCATAGCTGCAATCACACCAGGGAGTGCTTTGCCAGGGTAGTATATAGTTCCTGTATCCGTTAAAAGCTCCTAGGGAAAACAGAGCCTAACTGCAGGTGGAGAAAAGATAATATCACAGCTTCTGGTACATGTCTGAGGTTTCACCCCCTTTTTCTTAGTGGCCAAGAAGTGCTGCTGAAGGCATTTGAAAAACAGTCAGAAACATTGGCTCCAAAGGCAGCTATATTTCAATAGCTATGACGCATTGAAAACAGGCTGGAGAGCCTTTCCATAATCCCTGTGATGCTTCCCTGCCTATCTGTGTAACTTGCAGCTCCCATGTGGTGGAGGTGCAGGCAGGGGCTGGCACAGGCTGTTCAAGGTGTGGGCGACACGGATCACTCACAAGTAAGTGCAAACCAGAATTGCTGAAATTCTGGCTGAGGGTGGGCTTTAGGCAAAATGTCACTTTAAGATCCAAGTGACATTAGGACCAGTACAGTGTTGGAAACCATGAATTCTAAATCTGTAATGAAATGTCATACAGACAGTTTAATATCTTCAGGTTTAGAAAAATACTGAAATACAAATTCATGTAAACAATAGATTAACAAAGGACTTGTATTTGTAGCAGTCTACTGGCCCTTATGCACTGAATGATCTTTGCATTTAGCTTCACCACATACCCCACACTCAAAAAACATTTAAATAGTCAAGAAGTAGCAACCAGCACCTATGTCCATATAGGCAGCTTTACACATTTGTGTTCTATTCAGTGTTCTGTATATACTTGTCTTGTCTGATCCATCACCTTCAGCAAGGGATCACTGCCTTCAGTCAGGTGAAAGTTTTGGAAAAAACAAGTGTTTAGCCAATTGCCTCCCAGAAGAAAGGCAGAGAAAAGAAGTTCGAGGACCATTTGAGGGAGTGAGCAACTGATCACTTTGTGCTGGAGCATCTTTGAGTGGATTGGGCAAGATCACCCTCCTGAGCACAGAAAAAGTCAGGGAGCCGAGGGGGATGTTCCTCCACAAACTTACTGCCCTCCCAGAGGAGTTAATGAAAAATCCACCCTCTGGCAGCCATTTCAATATTGCTGTAAATTTGCATATCCCATGTCCCCAGTGTAAAAGCCACTTTATCCTACCAATGTCTAAGAGTATACTGGGGTTTGGTGTGTTTGTCTGGTTTTTAATGTAAATCATTCTCTCGTATGAACAGTGAAGACTTTTTCCCTGGTCTGCGTAAGTGGTCCCTGTTTTGGCCCACACGCTAAAGCAGAGAGGTTTCTGCAATCCCCTCTCCTCCAGAAGCATTATCCAGGTTTGACAGAGTGCAGAGGGCAGGGACACCATGTCCCTAGGGAATGTCATTAGGGATCAGCCAGGGCAGGAACGGCCCCTGCAAGTGCCCCTGGCCGAGAGCATGAGCCCAGCACGCGTATGGCCACAGAAACCCAGATGGTGGGAGCTGCAGCAGCCACGGGGCTTTGGAGCTGATGGCAGCGTGGCGTGTTCTTCATTGCTTTGTCTTTTTTCTTTTCTCCTCATTTTTGCCCCTTGTGAAATGCTTTGTTCTTAGTTTTCCTGTTTTTATTACATTGTTTTTGTCCTAACAACTGTAACGTCCCTCTCCTGCAAATGGAAGCCAGGATTTGCCTTTTGATCTGTGTATTTGTGAATTATTGTTACCTTCCTGACAAAAGGGAGCACCGAGGAGCATCTTGGCAGATTAGGTGACAGAGGGAGACAGGAGGTGTCCAAATGAGAAACACCGAGCACCCCGAGAGAGAGACAATGACTGATCACGGCTCAGGCTGCTCCAGAGCGCGGTCTCGCTGCCCTGAGAACCGGCCCGGTTAAACCACCAGGGATTGCCCTTTTCCGAGGAAAACAGCGAGGCGTTCCCCGGGGGAGCCGGGAGGAGGGGGCCGGGGCCGGGGCCAGCCTTGCGCGGCGCTGCCCCT
>VZTX01004198.1:59826-104227 GCA_013400915.1 Pardalotus punctatus | reverse complement strand
AGTTTATTTGGAGGAAGAAAGGATGCCATCTTCCCCCCCCCCCCCCCCCCCACCTTTTTGTTTGATAAAGCAAAGTGTCAGACAATGGCTTCACTGTACAATGCACTTCACTAAAGCTTCACTTTACTTCTTCGGGTTTCGGGAAGTAAAAGGCTATGTTTGAAAATTATTCCAACTTGGGAACCGAAAGGGGTTAATCCTTTCGTGATACTGCACATCACTCATATGTATCTTTTTGCATTTTTGTATTTGTTGTATATTTGGGAATTGCATATTTGAACAATAACATAGATTTGATCTGACTTGTAGCTTTGGACATAGTGTTGCTTACCATCCTGCCCACAAAATTCAAGCTATAACAACTATGAATTAATTTTTGAGTGTTGACCAATGTTCAAGAGAAGAAATTAGTTCAATTGTCAGAATGTGACGATGCCTGCTGAGACAGGTTTCTTTTCTGCAGATGAGGTGGTCTTAATGTTACATGGACTGTGACTTTATAACAGGTTAAACTCATTTATTTAAAAAATGAGAATATAGTTTAATTTATGTTTCCTTGCTGGGGTCACAGGTACCAAGGAATTAGCAAAACCATCTACTGAATGTTTTATAGATGACAGTGTTTTTGCTGAATGTTAAATTAAAACAATCCATTAAAATAAAAAATGAAAATTCTTTTTGTTTCCTTTTCCTCTTGGGCCTTCCCAAAAGGAGGTCGACACCGACCCAGTTTGAAAAATACTTACCTAAGCCAATCGCTGCCCAGCATGTATTCCCTTGAGCAACTTGAGTGGGCATGATGCCATCTGAACAGATGGGCATTACTGTAGGCAACCAAGAGACCATGCATGTGAATCAAGTATGGGTGTTTACAGCATCATTTCCCTGATGAGAATGTCAAAATGGCAGCCCAGTCCGAGCCTTTGGCTCAGTTCACTTGCATTTCACTAATTCAGCTCTAAAATGGACAACTCCATGAAATAAATTATTAAGTTGGGTGGTCCTGATTTTACTTCACTGAATTGGGCAGAGCAAGTGGGTAATGGACTTACTGAAAATACCGTGCCTGGCTCCTGTCTGTAGCAGGGAGGTTTGTTCTTTTGTCAAATGAGGGCAAAGAAACCCCCACGTCTGTGCCAAGTATAACATAACAAACAGGCCAACACATCAGTACTACAGATGTACCCCAAACTGAAAGGAGGAAACATTTTCACTTTCTTTTTTAGGAAGGTGTCTTATTTCAATCAAAGTTAAAACACTATGAAACGGGACTTACATGCACGATGTATTTGAGTAATATCCTAGTGCAAGGTCACCTCCTAAAAGGTGCACATACTGAGTTAGGATTTCACTGCTGTCCTAAAGAGAGATGCACGTAAATGGTGCAGCATTTTTGAGCCCAGCACTCAGTATAACTTGTGTATCTGTTGAATGAAGTGATTTCTACTGAATTATCATTGGAAGTTCTCAATCATCTGTTAAAAAGAGAACTTCAAGTACAGGAATAAAGACTGGAATTTGAATATTAAATCAACAACTTTATCTACTTTATCAAGAAGGGCTATATGTATCCTGTAAGCTTGATTTCAAGTCTGGAATGCTGTAACTATTTAATTTTTCTTTTGATGATCTGTTGTATTTTCTTTGTGCCAGCTTCTGTGTGACTGTGCAGTGCTAACTGCTTGTGTACCCTTCATTCTTAGATGTGGTAATCTACACAACCTTTTACTTTCCTAAGTGGCTAGGCAGCCTGAATTTGAAGAATTGGCATGCTGAACCATCAGTATCCGGTATGAAACACTTAAATACATATTTCTTTCAGGAATAATGCAATATCTTGTAGATAATAGCCAAAACTGGTAGTGTTTTACATTTGTTTCTGGTTTTGTTCAGGATTTTTTTTTGTTTTACTTAAATAATCTGATTTCTTCATCTTCTAGGAAGTAGCTAGTGAGTTTTAGCCCTAATTCTACCCTTTAATTGGGGAATTCATGAAAAAAAGAAGCAGACTGTCAAAAACATAAGATTACAATGAAAATACAAATAGTGCTTTTCTAACACTTGGTTGGAACAAAGAGTATCTGAAGTGTGTAATTTTATGTATGCAGATTATTTAATTATTTTCCTCTCTTATTTCAAACTATCAAACCCAACATTTTCATTCGTCTTCTATTATGTGCTGTGATGTCTCCGTCTTCTGCCATTAGACTTGCTAAAATGCTCTGATACCTTCTTTTTCATTTTCTAGGGAGCGTAATGTTTATTTTCCTGCTCAATGTCATGGTAACAGAAGACTTCCTTTATATTACAGCTAAGTTTGTGCTTTAAATACAAGCAGGGCAGGTTGGAGAGTGCAGTATATCCCATGTGGAAAGGCAACACTAGCTTTCTGGGTGCCAGCACATACTCCCAGCTGTTGCTGTTGCTCTGGGGTCACAGATGCAGCTCACACTGAATCAGTTAAAAATGTAGTAGCTATGCTTGGGGACACAAGCTCAAATTTTCAGGGCCTGATTATTCTGTTAGTTTCGTATGTGCAATTCCCACTGAAGTCAGCAGAAGCACTACATGCAAACCTGACAGGCTAATTTGGAGCCCAGAACTGCAAAGGATGTAATCATACATTTGATTTCTGTGGGTGCTTGGGGTGTAATTCTCACCCATCTCCATGATGTTAGGATTTTCCACAGCTTTTGAAGATTTGGATGAAGCCAAAAAATATTAGGTTACTTGTGATATTTTATTTTCAATGATCAGGGGAAGAAAAAGAGATCTGAAGTAAATGAGTTCATATTGGACCAGCCCAGAGTGAAAAATGTGTTTTACAGTGCTCTGAAAACTGAGCTAAGAGTAATACAACGTATGGCACATTATGTACAGGGAAGAAATGCGGGGCCCCGAGGGATGAAGGCAGACTAATCAAAGGAATAGCTAATGGCCTACAAGGAGGATGGGGAACAACCTGCTTCTTACAGAGCCCCCTCAGCTCAGAGGGCTGCTGTGCAGACTGCTGGGACCCCAGCCCAAGGTCTCAATGATTTTATCCAAAAGAGATCAAGACAATATTTTTATGTCTACACATTTTATTCTTTTATCAGAAATTTGTTCCACACAGGGAAAAGAGACAAGTATTGGGGCTGGACCACCACTGCCACATCTGCACAGGCTTCTATAAAATTACTTATGCCTGTACTCCCACAGCACACCGGGGTAATACAGCTGGTCTGGTTTGCCTGCTGACTGATCTGCATCTCAGGGTAAATAAAATTGTCAAGTAAAATGGATTTGGCACTGGATCATTAAAAGATGATCTGCGAAGGTGACCAGTAAGGTCTAAGCAAGCTGTCACTTGTTTCAATAAGCAAATGGAGACCAAAGACATCTTTAATATGATGCTCCCGGTGTCAGTATTAACTCTCTTTCTCATCTGTTTTCAGATTAATGGGACTGGGAAATCCAAGAAAGAAAGTGGAGGCTGGAGTGATGCTGATTACACTGGAAGGTATGGCAGTTGGTTGAACTAATGGAGAACAGAATTGCAGACGTCCATAGGAATTGAAGGAGCCTTACAATAACAAGGCAGGGCAGGCAGTGCAGTCTGCACAATGGAGAACACGGAGCTTCGCTCTGACCTTTCTGTTGAAGCCTACAGCTTTGGGAAAAGGTGAAAATACAGTCTTAGGAATCCTGAATTTCTTTGGCATCCTCAAATACACTAACTAATATTTGCAGGGGATAAAAAGTGCTGATTGAGTTAGGGGCTATTAATGACCAGTTTTCAAACTGTTTGTATCATTTTCTTGTGGTGACAGCAGAGGACTATGCCATTGAAATAAAGTAGGTGTTTTCAGCCTGTAACACTGAAAAAAAATTAGTCCAAGGCCAAGAGTATTTAAGGCTATGCGTAAGATGGACGCAGTACTAGATGACCCCAAGGATGAGGGGTAAATGTAAGGTACTTAAAGTTTATATTGATTTACTGGGGTGTGCATAAGGGAATTAATGCCAGGAGCCACATCCTGCTCCCTGGGTGCTGGGGGACAGTGGACATGGCAGGCCATCAGGTTGGGAATTCCAAGACAGGCTCACCCTGACTCTGGAGCTTTGTCTGAGGAGACCACACTCACCTCACCAGCATGTTGTAGTCACTCCCTATATCAAGGACTAATAAATAGTTTTAACATTAAAAAAATATGCAGCTTCTATTTTAGCTTTTGAACAGTTGTTATGTAGAAAAGCACTTTACAAGGTGAAGTTCTGGCTTCAAATATTTCAATGTTAGAATAGATGCCGTAAATGTCAACTGTGTGAAGGAGAAAGATGGTTCTCTGAGAATTCAGGATGGCACAAATGCAGAGGAGGGGTTTGAAAGATGATGGTGGGAGTACTTTGCTTAGGAGAGGAGAGCCATAAGCCAGGAGTGGAAAAGGTTGGAAAGAGAGCAGTGAGGGATAGCTTGGTAGGGCCAGAGGTAGGGTGGATGGGGACTGAGATCGCTGAACCTGGATTCAGAAATGATCTTAAAAAGTTGGCTGTTCCTATAGTTCATGCATGACAGTTCTAAGCATATTTTGTAAAATTTAAAATGCTGAATGAAATCAAGAAGTTTAGCAGGGCAGAGAGTCTGCATTGTTAGGGAAAGCAGTAAATGAAGCACAGCAAAAAAGGAAATCTTACAGATGGAGAACAAGTAGTCTGATTTTTAGGTTAGTGAGCTGAAAGTAATGGTGGGATATCCAGAAAAAAGAGTCAGAAAGTGTCAGAGATACAGAGTAGATAGGGAGAGGTGAGATGAGGAACCAGTAAAATAAATCTGCTGTGTAGTCTTGAGAAGGCTTAGGTTACCTTAATGTCGAGGTCTGACCCTGGCCAAATGCCAGGGACCTACGACGTCTGCTCTCTCTGCTCTCTCCTGCCGCAGATATGCAGAGGAGAGGAACCAAACTAACACAAACACACTGGACTCATGAGTTGAGATGAGGCACTGCTGGGGAGGGGATGCACAATAACTCGAGCAAACAGGAAAGAAACTTAAGTTGCAAAGTGATTTATTAACCTAACAGAGTCAGAGGATAAATGAGAGGTAAAAATAAACTCTTAAGACACCATTTCTTCACTCACCCCCCCTTCTGTCTTAAGACAGGGTTCCTCAGCTCACCCTCTCCCACCTTCACACAACCAACAGCTCCGGGGTGGGGCAGGGTATGGGGGTTTCCCTTTGGTCAGGGTCAGTCCACCAGGGAGNCCCCCTGGACTCCATGGGCTGCAGGGGGACCACCTGCTCCCCCATGGCCTTCACCATGGCCAGCAGAGGGTTTTCAGCTCCTACACCTGGAGCACCTCCTCCCCCACCTTCTCCACTGACCTTGGTGTCTCCATGTTGTTTTCCCTCACATATTTTCACCTCCTCCTCCTCTGGCTGCAAAGAAGTGCGTGCACCCATTGTTTTGATTTCTTTTTAAATATGTTTTCACAGAGGCGTAACTAATATCTCTACTTGGCCCAGGTTTGGCCAGCAGCATGTCCATCATCTTTAGAGCCATCAAAGAGTGGCTCTGCTGGACAGGGTGAAAAACTTCCAGAACCTTCACACAGGACACACAGGAGCCATCTTTGTGCCCCTCCCTACCTACTAGCAAAAACTGGGCCAAGTAAAACCACCACACTTAATAACTACTGTGGATGAAAGAGAAAATACAGAAAAACATGGGTGCTGCTGATGTGTACTGGGAGAAGAAAGCTGAAGGTTACCAGTGAAAAAACCAGGGATCTGTCAGAATAAGAGATTTGCTTTAGACAGAAGGACGGATTGATGTTATAGAGAGTGATAAAGGAAAACAGACCTGGTGAGGAGACCTCTTAATATTGCCAAGACGTGATCTTTTGAGGTAGACTTTGTAGAAACTTTCATAGTCAGGGGAGGGACAATGTCTGTGGGACTTTGGCAGTTAAGTATTAAAAGCAGGTCCTGGTATGCATGAGAATATATATATTCATGCCGAGGCTGTCCCTGGGCCCCAGGGTGGTTCCATGTGAACCCCACTGTTCCAAAGTAGCACGGAGGCAAGGGGGTTGTCCTCTGCATGTGTTTTGTCCTGGAGTTATTCTGGCTCATCCAGCGATTTAGGTTCCTGTAGGAGGCTTATTCCTACAGGGAGTAATATATGCAGCAGATGTTTGCAGTGGCACAAAACAGCCTTTCAAAAAAGGCTGCATTCTCTCAACCCAAATATGTTCCTGTGTGAGAATGGTGATGCAGACTGACTGAGGATGTGCAAAGGCTTGTAGTGTGGCTTCCTAATGCACAGATATATTCTTTTTCTGTGAGGGAGAGCTAGATCTTATTGTTCTGTCCAGCTGTGTCTCTTGCATGCTGGTCTGGCTCTTTGTAGAAGTTTGGGTTCTGTTTTGTGGGTAGCTTGTATTTTGTCATTGGTCTTACACTGCATCTCTGAGGTAATTCTGGACAGGTAATTCTGGATAGGTAATTCTGGATAGGTAATTGTTCTCCTCTCTGGACAGGCCTTGATAGCACTCAGCATTCTCCTACATGGTTCCTACTTCCATATTATAGGGAAAAGATGAATTTTCTCACTTCATGTGACAATAGTGATAGGAACACTCAGTCTAGGCTGTACATTCTGTTCATAAGATAGCATAGAAATTCTCCACAATTGTAAATAATTGTCCTTCTTTAACTGGGGAATAAAAGCAAGCCTCAATAGCCAGCACATAGTGCCAAGTTATTCATTCAGCACACATAAGTGTGTTTGCTTCAGAGTAGAAATTGGACAGAGGTAGACAAATAAAGGCACTCTTTTTGAATTTGTTTTGCAGATGTTTTCACGTCACTGATAGTTTTTATTTGATGCTCTTAGTAACTACACATTGTAAAGTGGAAGCAGCATTTGGAAACTGTGGTTTGTTCCTCATGAAAAGGAGTGAGGAAAGAAGTTTCAGTGGGAGACTGCAAGTAAAGAGAGTTAATACTGCACTTAGCTGTGACTCATTGAGCGGCTCCTGGCCTAGCACACAGGTATGTTTGGACAGAGATTTGCACCTGTTTCAGAGTAATTTCTTATTTCACCTTGCTTGGAGTAACTGCTGGTTCCTGGTGAAAGGGGCTGCACTGCTTGTTTCTGCTACCACTCTGCTCGTTTGCCTTGCCTGGCCCTTTGCATAAACTCGAGTGATGGTGTGGCTGCAGGGAGGAGAAAGATTGGGTCAGCAAGCTGGTCTGATGGAAAGCTGTCCTCCTCAGAATTAAACAGAAGTAGAGTCTTCTGTCATGCAGGGGAACTGGGCTGAGTCATATAATGATTGCATGGTGTCCACATCCCATATGAGGAAGGGGCTGGAAATCTGCTGGTGCTTGTGGGATGAAAATGTGGGAGTAGAACCATCCCTTTGGTGGTAGCCTGCAGTTACACTGGATTGATTATAGTAGGAAGTCTTTTGTCACTCTTGAGGCAACTGAATGTATGAGACAGGTCAGTATGAATTCATCCACATTTAGTGGTGCACACACTGCTCTTGGTGTCTGCATTAGGGACTTTGTGGAAACAAATTTCATAGAAAAAAGTTTGAGGTGGAATTAGCTTTTGGTTTGTGTGTTACTGTGTATAAAAAGAAAAATAAGCAATTTGATAAATTATTTACAAAACCAGCAGTCCAGTGGGTGATTAGCTTGCTTTTTTTTTATTTTTTAAATGCAACACCTGTTGCTAAACAGCTGTTAAAAAACTCTTCTGGTTTCTGTCAGGGTGAAATCTTCACCAGTGTAGGACTGGGTGAGGAAGTGGAGCTGTGCTCCTTCACTCAGTTTGTATTTGTGCCAGAATCCAGACCTTCAGCTGCTTTTCCCTGCTCCCTTCATAAGATCCACTGCATCACACACAGAGTGTTACAGCCGTGGGCTTTAGCAGCACAGGACCGTAGCTGTCACCAGCATCAGCTTTTTAATTCCTTTTATGTATTCTCATATGTTTGTCATTTAAGTTACTTATTTTTAAATTACAGCTGAACCAATATTTCGCATTATTTGGGGGCATAAGCATCATGATTCAGGAGAGGCCTGATACAGGGACCTTGCTCACACTGAGGGTTTCTCTCTGATAATGGACAGTGTGTGATGCTCCCTCTAACAGCAACGGTGGTGGAATTGCTCCACTTTGAGGCTTTTGAGTTCTATCAAAAGCACTTTGTAGTTACTGCTCAAATTCTGTAAACACTTGTTGCTCAAAAGTGGCCCTTCCTCTGTCTTTAGTCTTTTGATTTTTTTCCCCCTTCTTGTAGGGATACACGCACAATTCTTTTGTTATGTATGAGGAGGTAACGTTTCTCAATAAAACCAGCTGTGTGTAGTCCTTAGATTCCTAATCCTCCGTTCTTCAAATACTCAAGACTCATCAAAATGGACTTCACACTACAGCTGTTCCCTTAACCTTTTTTTTTTTTTTTAAAGGGGTCCTGCTTATTTTCATACTTTAACATAGTTGTGTTTAATTTCTGTGATTCATTTTGGTTAGTCAGAAATGCTTGCATTTCATCTGCTTTGCTGCAAATACTAACTTCTCTGAAGCAGAAGTATGTCCTTTTTCCTATTTAATTGTGGGACTTCCTGACCCTATGCTGAACAAGCTTTCTTTCTCTCCAAAGCTGGGATCTCCACAGTAAGAGCTGAACACGGACAGATTTGGGGTTGGATTTTTTCTCTGTTTGTTTCATGACGGATTTGTTTCTTTGTGGATTTGGGGGAGGGAAATGGGTTGGTTTGTTTTTATTTTTTGCCTAATGTTGATTAAACAACTGGGTTTCTTTGGTGCTGAAAAGTGTAGTGAAGTATGATGAAGTGCAGTGTGTCTGTTATTCTAATGTAAATTTTAGTGCTGTGTAAATTCTGAGTAGTTGTATGACTTCTGCTGACATGCTGTACTGTCTGTGAGGAAAGTCAAGAGTGTTGGAAGTCCAGAAGACAAGCTGAAAGTGTGATGCTTCCCCATTAAAAATAAATTTATATGTGGAGAGTGAATTAAATATCACTTTCCTTTTCCTTATGATTGCCTTGACTCCTTTTTAAAATAACTTTTTAATTAATTTCCATTGGAACTACTGGCAGGATTGTTTCATGGGCATTCTTAATGGTACTTTGATTCCTTCTTGTACAGTATTATAACTATACTTTTTTTCTGGCTCTGTATTGCCTGTTTGCCCTTCAGGCTACACAGATTATAAAATGAGATTTCTCTGCGTCTGGCCACTGATCTACAGTCTCTTTTCTGTCTTCTAATCTGCTGTTCTTTAGTACTTTGATACCTTATGTTCTTGGGTGGCCTTTCTTATCCCTCTCTTTTGGATTTAGTGTTTTCTCTAGTTTTTCCGAGGCTGCTTTCTCAATGTTCATTGTCTGTTTGGCATCAGCATGATCTGTAGCTTCGCTTTTTCTTCCTTTCATCCTTCACAGGATCTGTGCTGCATATGGTGGCCACCTTTCTTTTAAACTGCTTTAGCAAAAGCTCTTTCAAAAACTTAAGCAATCTCCAATCTACCTTCTTGCCCATTCTTATCTTCACTGTTCCCTCCCCACTATGCTCCTAGTTTGAGATCTGTCAACTCTGCATGACTAAATCAGTGTAAATAGGCTTGGCAAACAGTTTTTGGGTTCTTATATGTTGGCTCTCCCTGGGTCCTCAGATTTTTTTTCCCTCCCTCTCTCTGCTAGAAAACCTTCTCTTTTCTCTCTCTCGGCACCATCTCTTGAGCACCGTCTCTTTCTCTCCTTTTTCTGTCTTTGTCTGTTGTCTCCAGGGCCTCCACTGTCACATCATACAGTTCTTCCATCATATCTGGCATTTCTGACCTGATCTTCTGCTCTAGCTTGCCTGTATTTTCTCATTAGTTACAGGCATCCCCTGATTCTGTCAGCTTTTTTTTTTTTAAAGTTATTTCCTACAGCTTTTCTAAATTTTTTTTCCCTGTGACTTTAAAAATGTCCTCTAACAACTAAAGCAAGCTGGTGGGGTTTTTGTGTTACCTTGCTTGCTGTCTTCCTTTTTTGTTTTGCATATTGACTTCCTGAAGCCATTCTGAAAACCCTTCAGACCGTCCCATTTTTAGTTCTTAACACCAATGCCATCTGGATTTCTGCAATGACTGAGGAAGGCTGAGGTAGCATGTTAGCCTACCTTTGTGATTTGAGAGTTAACATGTTAAAACTATCTACTGGCCATCATGGTGCAATTTTTAGGTCTTTTAATATGGTTTGTACTACGTATGCTTCACTAACTGTTTATGTTGTCAGCGTGGTGCCTTGAGCTTCCAGTTGCAGAGCTTTCGCAATCTTCACTTACTGACATTCTGTTTCCTAGGGCCAAGTTTCCCAGGAGATTTTCCTCATGTGACACAATCTTCTGTAAACTAGAGCGCTGAAATCTCTTAGCAAAATTAGTTCATCAGGCTTTTGTACTGGGTGACCTCACTGTAAAACAGCCTCTAAAATACATTTTATGTGTCCAGATTGTCTAGGTAATTCCATTAGTATCATTCTCATGGTAGTTGAGCAGGTAGATTGTCTTATTATCACAGTGCCTGAATTAAATTCAGGCTAATTTAGTAGATGGTAAACTCTGCTGCTGATATGGGTTCCATGTAATTCTTCACTTCCATAAACTTCTTTCTGTTTTTAATATGGATTTTTAAAGAGAAATCCTGCTCCTTGTTAACACTTCCATTTTTTAAGGAATACACACAAAATAAGTAGAAATGTAGGTGATGTATTTGGTGTACCATCAAAAAAGTAGGAAAGCTGTTTATTTTTTTTTGTCAAAAAACAACTTTGAATTAATGTTTCACTCTTTTCATAATGCCACCTATATTGGGACAGTTAAAATTGACAAGGATGGGCATAGTATAAAAACTCCTGTGTAGTGAGGCTGAGCAATTAATCATTTTTCATAACAGAAAAGCAGCCAATATTTGCATTGTTTTATCAAGTTTTCTTTCTAAATACACAGAACTTGTGGAGCTACATGCAGCTACTTCCTTGGATTGTGAGATTGCTGCTAAATGCAAATCAAATCACAGGGAATGGGCAGAGAGTCTTTGAAGGCACAGGTTTGCAATAAGAGTAGAGAAAACTTGTGCTGCCCCAAAATGCGTTGCAGGAAGGATTGTACCAAGAAGGAGGTGTGCTGTTGCCTTTTGTGCTTCTAGAAGACATGCAGTTTTCCAGGAAGGATGGTGTAAGAGGTTGAAGGGAAGCTGTTCCATTTTAGTTCTAGAGTCCCAGGGATCAAAATGAGGTGTTAGCATGCCAGCTGTAGCTGCCGTCTCATCTGCTAGACTAGATCAGACACTATCCTCACAATTGTGATCAAAAAGTGTTATCACCTAACTTTGTGTAGCAATTTCAGTTCCTTGAGGTTGTTCAGAGCAGTGATTCTAGTTGGGATTGTTCACGTGACAAAGAATTTTGCAATGAAACAGTCAATTCTGAAATCTCTCGTAGCATTTAATTTCCTATACCATTATTATTGCCCTTCATTGTAGTTTAATTTGTGCACAAACTGAATGCTATGAGACTGCTATTATGTTGGTTGGGGTTTTTCATGTTTTATGGTGCACATGTTCTGTTTTCTGCCTTCTGCTTAAAGGTATGTAGTAGTTTCTGTGGGAATGTGTTTCCTGATACTTCTTTGAAATCCAGCATCCTTGCTGATGCAGGAGCTCAGGTAGAACAAGTGTCTCCCATCATCATAGCATGTATGTGATAAATGTTGCTTGGCTTGGTTAGTGAAGTTAGTTCTGTCTGTGAGCCACCATCTGATGCCTCAGTCAGACCCCCTCCATCTGCTGTAGTGCACAGCAAAGACCTCAGAGATGGTGCTGTAGTTGCAGGTGACAAGAGGGAGGGTTCTTGCTCATGCTGGGGGAGGCAAAATCTTTAAATCCCTCTGGACACGCTGGCTGTTCCTTACGCTCCTTCTGCCAAGACACTGAAGTGTTCCCAGGGGATGTCCCTGCTCAAAGAAGGGTTGGGTGGCAGTGCATTTTGTGCTGCTTTATTCACCATGTAAATTCTCATGTGAAATCTGGCACACCATGTTCCTTACTGCATTCTTCAAGGGGAGATTTCTTGACCCTATTGTGAAGAGAAGGCTTTTACATGCTGCTCTGGCATGAGTATGTGGAAAAAATAAGACAATCTCCTTGGTGTTCTTTTGTAAGGGGAGGGTATATTCTACTAATAGCTTGTTCACTAATTGCATGTGTTAATTTCTCAGAAGTTGCTGTCTACAGCAGGTATACTCATTGCTTTCACAAGTTGAACAGTTTTCTAATGTTAAAATAATTCTATTAATTTACCAAAAGAAATAAAAAGGGGAAATAAATGGTTTAACTGTCTATTGTCGCATGCAAAATCCTTGATTTTTTAAAAGAACCATGTAGAGAAGAAGCATTTTATTTTAATCTCCCTGAGTTCTGTTAAGCAGCAAAGAACCACTACTTTTGTGGTGCAGAAGTCCACAGATCTGGCTCTGTGGTGAGTATCCCCTGTGGAGATCTTGCTCAAGGTTGGAAAAGTTCATACACTGAATCAGTAGGACCCAATTATTATCTCTTTTTCCCCCACCATCCCAATGTGTGTGTGTGTGTGCACGTGCTCACCATAGCAGCCGCAGTCTCCAGTCGTACACATGCTCCTGGCTGACACAAGTGCTGAAGCTTTTTAATTTAGAGAGCTCTGTTACTTGTGGGGATTATGGTTTACATTTAAAATACCATCAGCTTTCACTGTAATAAAGAACACACAGCTGCTACTGCGTTTTCAAACAAGGTATTTCCAGCAGTAACTTTTGCTTTAGCAAGTATTCAAACATTCATGAACCACCCCCCAAACAAATAAACCCCTTCTTCCCCAGGCTAAACACATAGGATATGGACATAGCCAACAGCCTCATTCCTTTTCCTTTTCACACAGTCATTTAACAGTACAGGCTTGAGTATTTCTATAGATTGATTTCTGGGCCATGCCAGATACCTTTCTGGAGGGGACCTGCAATGAAGAGGCATATGAGCTTTGTGAAGTACCCTTCTAGCAGCCAGCACTCTCCTGCTCTTCCCCTCGTTTGTAAATCTGACAGCAGGACCTCATCCTATATGTACAATGTTGGCAGATCTGGAATTTTATGATTGTTGTTGGAGATCAGCTTTAGAGTTCTGAGTGTGTTGTGGATGGTGTTTGGTTTTTTTGTTTTGTTTTGTTTTGTGAGGGGGTGTCTGTGTATGGCTGTCCCAAGAAAATAATTTAGAAACCACTAGGCAACTTGGTGGCAAGCAACACTTCTTTTTGTCTTTAATAGCTCTCAGAAAAACTGTCTGTAGTTCAGCAATGTTACTGTTACAAAATCTGTGTGGTTTGGGGCATAGGATGGTGCCCTCAAATAGTGCTTTTGCTATTCAGTTTATAATTCAGAAGGTCACAGATGAGAGTGCTTTGTGATTATGGTAATGGACTATGACTCAGGGCATTTGGCTTCTTTCTGTTGCATTCTTTCAACAAGAACTTAAAAGAGAGAGTTAACCTATCTCCAGCTTTTAACAAACATTTGCAGTAGTTTTGGGTATGAACAAGCCCTAGGTATGAACAGTTTTAAGGTAGTCTTCTGTGCTTCTCTCTACATAACCCTGACTTTTTGGTGCATTGTCTTGCTTTAGTTTTAAGACTTTTTTATTTGCTGGCTAATGGGAAAGTCAGTCCTTCTTTGAAAATGGCAGGAAAGATGTTTTGAGAGGTTATTGGAATTAAAGTGATTTAGCAGGCACCTTAATTGAAAAATACTTAAATTTGACATTGCACTTCCCTAAGCATTATAACCATTCTGTGATCTAATGTAGGTGTAGGTTCCTCATTAAATGACTTCTGGACAGTATGGAGGTGGGACTGATATGTAGGTCATTGCTGAAATGTGTGTTACAGCCCATTAGAGGTGTTCAGTGCCAGCTGATCTGGAGCTCTTCATTGTACTGATAATTCCAACACTTACTGAAGAATTTTGTGGGCTGGCTGCTTTGGATGTTCTTGATTATTATTCTGCCAAAGTCTCTATAAATAAATACAGAAATGCACCATTGAATTCAAGTTTCTGCACCATGTTTGTGATGCTGTGTTTAAAGGAGGGCAGCAGAACTGAAAACTTCTTATGGGTCCCCATTCATCCCCTTAGCAGCAGCAGTGAATGGCTGCTCGTGAAAATTAAAGCAGAGTTCAGGGTGCTGTCTTGCATGGTGCGTGCAGAGACCTCTGCCCAGTACTCTCAAAGTTCAGCTTTGCTCTTTATCACATCCCAAGTAACTGGACTTCTAACTCAGATCTGTGTTTCACATTTAATATTATCTGTTTACATTCTGCACCTCACTAACTGAAGTGATAGAAAATGCAACATTAGCACCTAAACTGAAGTGTGATGTTTCCAATGGAAAGGTCAAGGGAGAGCATTAAACACAGGGGAGAAGATCAAGGGAGAAGTTAAACACAAGTTGTTTTTGTTGTATGCAACTAGTTTTTATTGTGTGGTTTTCTTAGTTTAACTTTTCTCAGTGTTTTTTCCATAAAAATTGCAAAACTGAGTTAGTTCAGGTCCTACAGTGTCTCGTCTCTTAAGCAGGTTAGACAGAAAGTAGATACAAACATGTCCTGTTTGGGTTTTTATGCACCCTGTAATAGAGGCTATGCAGCATTTTTTTCAGTCTTATCTTTTTCAGCTTTCACAAAAGGACTTGAAGTTGTATTAATTTTAAAGGACATGCAATGGGAGGTGAACTTTTCAAGTTAGAGGAGGACAGCTTTCGCTATAATTCCTTTGATAATCCTTAATAATGGAGTAAGATATAAAAGGCTTCTACCAAATGAACAAACCTCCCTTAAAGTTACAAAACATTTCTTCAGAAGAACACTTACTAACTCCTACATAAACTCTAAAATTCTTATTCTTTATATTAGGTGTCTGCTTTGAGCTTTACTTAGTTTTTGATCTTTTACCTTTCTTCGTCCTCTTTGCTTAAGTTTTACACTGTGTTTTTTATCTGTACTTCTGGTATTCTATGATCTCTGATTGTTTTATATTTTCAGGACTCTAGAAGTTTTAGAATATTTCTTTAAAATCAGCTTTGTCCTCACTGCTGTCTGTCCATATGCTTTTTTCCTAGTTTTAAAGAATTATGTGTTTTAAGGCAGAACTTTCTTTGCAGCATTTTCTTCTTGCTAATTCGTAAGAAGAAATTTGTGAAATATTTCTGCCCTTGATATATCAGATCATGGCTATGTGACAAATGGGTAAAGAGTAAAATCTGGATTTAAAAGAAAACGAACAAAACCAAACCCAAATGATATCATCCCCTATAAATGCAGACTTCTCAAATGAAAACTGATTTTCTGAGAAGAACCTTGAACATTTTTTTAAAAATTATTTTTCAGTTATCCTTCAGGAAAAAAAACAAGGTAACATTTAGTTTGACTCTACCACCTTGAACTAAGCAGAGAGAGGGCAAATGAGTTTTGGAGAGGGTAGATAGAGTACCAGACGTAAGATGTCATGGTTTTGATTCCTAAGATGTTACTTTTCCTTGTGCTGTTTGAAGCTCCTTTTGGCTGTAACTGAGGGCGCTGCCTGTTGGAACTCTTGACACCTCTTTGAACAGGAAGGCTCTTGTGTGGCAGGGATGGCAAGAGAGGCTGCTGGGCTAAGGTGGCTTCATTCACTCTATGCATTAACAGAATGGAGTCATGCAGCTGTGTGAGCCCATGGACAGCATGTTCTTCATCCATGACAGCAGCAGCTGAGCTTTAGATGGAAAGTAAATGACCTTGATATTTGGTGCCTAATTGGCGTGCGAAGCAGACAGGGCAGCTTTTATAGAGCTGGCTTGCTTAAGTGGTGGTTAAAAAGCTGATTTACCTCATAGTAAGAATACCTAGAAATGCAGATGTAATTATTTATATTTTTCCTTAACTAGTGAAGCAGCAGGCTGATTGTCTCTATTAAAGGTTTTTATTTAATACTAGCCAAAATTGAAAGTTTGACATCTTTCCTTTAAGAAAGTAAAGATATAAATTTATTAACAGTTGGGAGCTACACTAATAAGTGCTGCTGACTGTTGTTTATGTTTGTTTTCTAGAATTCAGAAGTTCCTCCCGGGAATAGTTCCAGGAAGTGCCAACTACCAGGTTTCTGTTCAAACAACTGCTCTGTAGTGTTCAAAGTGGTGTAAGTAGTATGGTCAAGACCAATCTTTTGTTCTTTGGTTTATGTGTGCAAGAGCTTTCCACACCTTCCTGGGCACTGTGCATGTGTTCTTTATTCTTCAGAAATCTGATTTGCACCAATATTGTAGCTTCAAACCCAAACAGTTCTCCCCAAAACAGGAAACCTTTATTTGCATTCCTGACTTGAGTGTCGCTGTCCACTTGACCGCCCGGTGGTCAGCAGCGTGACAAGAACACGTGTGCCCGGTCAGCGGGACCACTTGTGTCCTTTTAATTCCAGTGGCAGTTCACCTCAGACCCCAGCTGGGGCTGGCAGCAGGTCGTGATAAAGTAGTGAGCATGGAGGAGGCAAAGGAGGAGAGAGGGACTCCATCGTCATGGCAACCCAAGTCTTTATTCCCTGCCCCAAGGGACAGGGGAATTCAGCAGCGAGGGAGGATGGTGACAAAGAGCAAGGGACTCGCAGTTACAGGGGGTTTTAAGGGGAGCAAAAAAAGGGAGGTCTAAGGGGAGGAACAACAGATTAACCAGTAGGGGACCATTACATAACCACAAATGTCCAATGGAGAATAACAAGGGGAGGAGAATATTTGAACAGACCAGTAGGGAAACAATGGGTCCGGGAGACACTGAGCTTCAGTCAGCTTCAACCTTAGAAGAGGATGTTGAGCCCAACAGAAATTATTCTACATACAGGATAAAATTTTGCCTCAGCACAGATTCTATAATGTTATAGGGGAGTGCCCATTACATACTTTCTGAACCAACAATGTCATTCAAGGGATTCAGAAGACACTGACACAGAGCAGTTCACTTTGACAGGACATCTAAATCCTGAAACTGGATGCTCACTGGTGCTTCCTGCAAAAATAAATCAGAAATAGAGATAGCACAGTTCTGTCTGAATACCATTTAGAAGCCTTTTGGGAGTTGTCCAGAACTAGGTGCAAATGTTATTTATTTTTCTCTTGTTTCAGATGTATAAATATTTAATCCTAAAGCCTTGCTGAGCTATATAATTATTTTTAACTAGTCTGTGAAATACAAGTGAAAATCTTGGCTAACTGTCTCTAGCCCTTCCAGCTCCCCCACACTGACCAGTCTGGCATTGCTCCAAGAGCAGCTACAATTCATAAACTTTAAGAAGCATTAAACACATTGATCACGTTAACCAAGAGAATAAAAGTTGCTGCCTTCTACCATTAGGTTCAGAAAAGGCAATCAATAGGGTTCTTTGGGACTATCATTTTGTAGTAGTGGAGAAATTTAATTTCAGACATCATTTTATAACCTCTGCACAACTGTTCTACAATTTTCCATATGCTTCATTTGAATGCCACCCATCAGAAGCTGCCCAAGGCAAGGATGTCTGTCCTTTGCCTTTGACTTTTTCCTTTCCTTCCTCTGCTCAATACATTTGCAGTAGCTATTGCTCGGGTTACACCCAACCCTAGCATGAAGCAGAGTTCCTGCCACAGCTGCAGCCTTTAGGAGTCAGGAAAACACAGCTGAAACTACTTGAATAAAAACCCCCTTGCCCCCAGGGAGCCCTGTTTTTGTTAAGGGAAATTCCCCCTCCTTGTCAGATGTGAGGTTGGTCCCTAACTCAGTCTCTGCTGGTTGGGATCACAAACATCTCTCCAACAGATGAATGAGGGCCTGAGCCTGTTGGTTATTCTTTTAGGTCTGGTTACATTAAATAAGTAATCTTTGATAAGGAAGAGTGAGCACAGCTAATGGCAACATTTTCACTGGTCTTAGCGTTCACTAAGGTCATAAGAATATGTATATAAAATTAGTTATACCTTCAGCCCACAGGTCCTGCTTGTTCCAGGGTTAGTGTGCAGCAGTAGATTATTTGAGTGAGACATAAAAGTGGTATGTGTGTCCTTTTTCTTGCCTTCCCACAGTTTGCATTTCACAGATTATGGTATATTATGCCAAGCTAATATTTTAAAGCCTGAATTTAACTGGTTTTGTGGTATACATCACTGAAGAAAAGAGGACACAAGAAGGTGCCATTTCCAGTGCTGCAGTTTTACAGGTCAGTGACTCCTTCTGAGGAGATTGAAGTGTCTCGATGTACAATTCTTGCTCAATTTAACCAGGTTAACAGTACTATATTTGCAGATAACTTCATGATCCTTTGTAATGACATCTCTCTTTTCTAACATATTTCAGCACACTGGAAAATGTTGATGATTGTCCTTGAAGAGCTGTCATAACTACCCACAGCATTCTGCTGTGTGCATAGGGATTGCAAATCAGCTTGAGGTTAAGATATGATTTTCATTTCTTTTATATTCTCTAGGTTTAGTGAAGGTGTTTTTGGAGAAATTGATTTAGAAACTGAATTGGTCACTGTCTGGCTGTCTCAGTGCTACTTTAAGTGGGAAGCCAGTTTCTGTCTCTTTTTTTTTGGTATGCATTGCTGTTCAACACCTTAAGCCCTGAGCAACACTTTTGCCCTGTGTGCTAACATGATGCAAAGAAAACACAGTTGTAAATTTACAGGGCAGCTGTGATTCTGTTATACCTCTGAGGGTAGGTTTTAAAAGGCTAAATATCTGTCTGTGAATTAAGAGTACAGGACATGGGCTGTTTTTAGATCCAGCTGGGATGTTTTGTGAGTTTACCGTCTGTGGCAACAAAAACTATGGAAAGTCATAGGTGAAGCTAGAATGAACAAGAACCTGTTGGAAACAATCTAGAGAATCAATATCACCAGTGACAGTTTTGTCAACTGTAGGGTGCCTATATCTGTATCCTGCTTTACTAAATAATCAATCTATTGATTGCCACTTTAGACTTGCTCTGTATTCAAGGCACCATGCTTGTGCCTGAGATATAATTAGTGTCTGGGATTTGATGAATATAGGGGGAAATACATTGATTAGGATTTTCCCTTCTTTTTACAAGAAGGGTAAAGGAAGGATTTTTTTTTTTTTTAAGAATCTGTTGAACACTTGCCCTGAAACATATTTAACTTCTTGTTAGATAAAAGATGTTGTACTCTCTGATTCCAACACAATGATTCTGGACTGGCTCAAGACTACCAAATAAAAGCATATTTATTTTTTTAAAAAAGAGATAAATAGGCAAATCTGGCTTTAAATACAAATTAATGTTTATATTTTTAGGATTGCCTTCTTTCAATTCACTACTAGATGCATACACTTTGAAATGCTAACACTGTTCAGAATGACCTTAGAAGAGACTGTGTAACTTGAGTGACTCATAACATGGAGAAAACATGCAGATTTTCTCTGCTTCCGGGAGAATGGGGGAAGGAATAAAAAATTACATGGAAATTGATTTAATGGAAGTTTTTTCCTTTTTTAAAATTTTTCCTTTATGCTCCATAACCAAGGGTTTTTTTAAAAAAAATCCAATGTGGTTTAAAATGGGTTTATTTATTTTATAATTTCTTTATTAAGTAAAAAATTCCTATAAGACTTGTCACAGATGATCCTTTTGCCTTTGTATTAGAATTTGAGGTGGTCTGGAGCAGAGTGCGAAAGCTGGAAAATTAAAGAATTGGTGCCAGCATGAGCATAACAAAAATGAATACTGAATATACCAAAGGGAATAAGAGATTCAAAAATCTGAATTTTGTGGATTTCTTTGACTAGTATCTATGCATAAAATATCTAAGCATGTCTTTGGGTAATATTTGAGATGGAGGTATTCGTTGAAGTCTTAAATTTGGAAGTGTACCACCTGTAAATCAAGCAGGAAAACCTGGGAAGAGTAGCCTTAACATATTTTATAAGTTTTCAGTCATGAATCAAATAGACAGCAGAACTTGAAACCTGTCAGGCCTTCTTTATAGACATCCTAGGGCATTGCAAATGTCTCTGTGGACATTTTCCAGAATTCATTCAATACTCTTGTACAAACTTCCCTGTTTCTCTGGTAATCTTATAACTAACTCTAAATGAGAAATGTTCAGACCTCATATTTTTGTACAGTCTGTATGGACTGTATGTTAGTTTGAATAGTGAAGAAGTCAAGTTACAAATGGAAAAAAGTGATATGAAACTGGTTGGCAGGTTTTTGTAAGAACCATAGCAATTTAGTTTATAGGTCACTGTCAAGTCTTTACTCTTACGTTTTTGGCAATTTATCAATGGTATGTTTTTGTCCTAGATCTTTCATGCCTTTTCTTTATAACTTTTAACTCACCTCTTCTTGCTGAAGGCAGAGTTAGCTCATACTCTAAATTGTTCTAAATGGATTTTTGAAGAATTTAGGATTTTTGAGATAGTGAGAATATTTCCTCTGGCTTCTCCAGAGCTACTATTAGATCTCTGGTGCTTCTCCAAGTACCACGTTTAAGTAAAGGAAGCTCTTCAACAATGGCTTTTTTAATGAAAGAAGTTGGTAAGTACAGTATATGTATGCCCTTTACTTTTTTTATTACCTGGTTATGAATCTAGACTGAATGGTGAATGAAGCACTTCAGAAGTTTGTATGGCTCAATAAATTAAAATCAAAATTTCTTCCAAGGCATGGAGAATGCAGTGATGGACATCAGTTTTGTGTTTGAAAAGAGTTTACATCTGTTAGTAAATTTAAATAATGAGTTAAATGGTTTTTAAATGATAGAGTGTGAGGGCATATCCTTTACATAATTACTTTAAATGCTTTTTTATAGCTTCAGGTTTAATGTTGGTAACCACATTTCTACCTGACAGTCTGCATGCTGTAATCCTGCCTGTTTGATGGCTTTCACCTTGTTGAAGAGGGTATTCATGTGATCTCTCTTTAGTTGGCAAAGATAACTTCAGTAAAGAACAGTGGTCTAGCAATTCTGAAGTAGTTTGAATGATGTGCTAACATTCTATAAGCAATGGATGTTCTCTTGAAACAACTTATTCACTTTCAGGGGTTTTTGCAAAGTAGGACTTTTAACAAAATGCAAAGCAATAATTGGGCTTGTTTTCACAATATATCATTTTTAGACTTAATGATAGTTCCTTAAGGAAGGGGGATAGGATGTGGTTTCCTGAAATGAAAATGCAGTAATTAATTACAGGGTGCTAGATGGGCACAACTGTCTTTTTTCTTTGTATTCATTAAAATCCTTATGTAATAAGTAAATATATGAATGGTGTTTGTGTTTTATGGATGAAAATGATCCAGTTCAGTCTTTGAAAATGTTGTAGGGCCTTGCTAAATTCTGCAGCTAACCTGGACCACCGTTTCTGCAGGTTGTCTTTTTCCAAGGAACACTAGACCCCTTGGCTTTAGCTCTGTAAAGCTGGTTTTGTTTTCCCTTGGTCACTGAGCAAGCCCCATGCCCAGACACACAGCTCGCTCTTCCCCTCTCCTGGCTGCTGGATATGGTAATTGGGCTCCAGGGAGCTGGGCTGGGAGAGGCACAGAGCATCCTCCTGGCCTTGCTGTGTTTTTCCCTTAGCAGTGGGCAGGCAGTGCTGCTTTTCATAGCTGAGTGACAGTCCTGTTAGAAGGTCTAAAGGAGCTACAAAAGCTCTTTCAGCTATTAGCTCTGAAAAGCAGTTCAGATAATGGGCATTATATACCATTTCCAGCTTTGCTTTTTTTCCTCCCTAATCCAAGAGAGAGGTGAAAGGCAGTACATTTTAGGAATCAGAGAAACCTTTGATTTGTTAGGATAGCTCCCACACAAAGTTTGAAGTAGCGCGATGGGCTCTTGCAGGTGACCTCTGGCAAACGGAGCTGGTTGGTGTCTCGCCCTTCTGTTGGTGGCTTGTCCCTCTGGCGCAGGGTGCCAGATCAGCATGTGTGCCCATGCCTCTGGCACCTCGCTCAGCAGCTTGGTGCATTACTGGATCAGCACAGTCACTGAGTTGTGACTGAGCCAGTGTGACATACGGCAGCACCACCTTTCACGCTCCTGAAGATATTTGAGTTTTCCAGAAATGTGTGTCTTTATCTGTTCTGAGAGATACATGCTTTTGACATCGATCACAGCTATTGCAAAAGGCTTCTTCTTTTAGGTACACAGATCCATTACTTGTATACTGTGATTGTGAGTGTAAATTATTGTCCCTGTACAATTAAATGTGATGTGTTTTGTGCTGTACAGAGCGTGGTTTCACTTTTATATTGGCTCTTTGTCCCATGCTTGCTGGGCTGGTGTGTATGTTTACAGTTATATACAACAGTCTGTCACTAGTAGCTTATTTAGGAAGATGGTCAGGAAAATCAACTGACTGTCCTCTAATCAACCCTGGTCAGTAATTTAAATATTTTCCATTAAGGTGAGCTGATTCTGGGCAAATTTGCTCTACTTTCCTTCCTTCCAAGTAGCCCTGCTGTTAGGTTTGGAAAGTCCTATACTGTAAAGTTGGCACCCTGGAAAAATAAAGACAAAAACCACAAGAAGAAGTTCAAAAGAAATACAGACTAAGAATGAAGTTTTCAAGCTACGTTCCAAGGCAAGGACTTTTCATCTTTATACCTTTGAATTGTGAATCAAGGCAGTAAAAGTTACTACTAGGTTAAAGTTTAAATGGCATAGAAAAGGTAGAAAAAAGATTAAACATATTCTGTCTGGACAGTGGAACAAAGACTTTGAATCCTTATCTATGCACCTGTCTATTGAGTATCTAAGTTCCAGGAGTCCCACAGAGGACATGCAATGAGCACTCTTATTGTTCGTATTAAGAACTGAAGTAATTGAAAGGAAAAGTAAGGTAAGGAGAATCAGAAATCAGATGTGACTGCCTGTATGGTTAAAAAATAATTTAAAGGGAAAGTGACTATCAAGCAGTTCATATTATGGAAATCTGACCATTGAAGATAGAATAAAAAAAAAATCTATTATTCTTTGAAAGAGTTTTTCCTCTCTAAGTGAGACTTAAATATCATTTGAAAACCAGTAATTTTCACAAAGTGCCTTACTGGCCACTTGTAAAGGAGCAATTCAAATGCATGTTTTTTTGATTCTTTGAATTTGTCTGATGGCTGGGTCTGAGCCATGGAGATTTTTTATTTTGTTTTTATTTTTTTCCTGTAGAGATATCTGTTTTGTGGCTTTTTTAAAGTTTGAAAATTATGCAGGTATAGGTAAGCGTATTAAAATGACAAACCCTATTTAGTTTGGCTTCTTGTTCAGTATAGCTGTCTAATTCAAAATTGATGTGACACCTCTATTTTGCTAAGAGGGCAGTTATCCTAATAATAATTTTAATGTTTTATATTCTGAGTTATTGTGTTATCTGCCCCAGTCTTGGGTTTGGGGTTTTTTTGAGCCATTCTTTCAGTTCATTAAATTAGTAACTGCAGTGTATTATATGGAAGGTAGTTTACCATCTTATACATGTTAATGAACTATATAAAAACTTCTTAATTAGATAGAATGAAATCAGATTTATTTTCAATTGTATTTCACTTAGGATTTATAAATTAGCAATCAGTACTGTAGCTTCTGTTTCATTATGTTTGTTGGCTATAGGTGGGGAGAAGGACAGTTAATAATTACTTTCTGGTGAGAAAGAGAAAAACTTACCAGAGTGAAAGATGGTTTTAAAAATAGATTTTAATGTTTAGCTTTTATTTAATAAAGACATTCTGTCCTCTGCAGAATTTCAGCAACTTTCAAAATTGCCTATTGCCATGGTGCTTACTATGACTTATAATATATTTAGGAATATATTGTGTCTAGGATTGATATGAAGTATTCCAGGTTGTATCGTTATCAGATGGTAGGATTTTATTTGTGTTAAATATATCCAATACGAAAGTTGGACAGAAACTTGCCTTATGAATGTGCCACAAATGTATTTCCTTTTTAAATTGGGGCCCACTCTGAAGCCGAGTTCTGGCTTTACCATCCGTATTTCCAGCTGAGGTTCTCAGTCTGATGGCCCAGTTACCTCAACTTTGAGTAAAACCTTGTCATGCATTTCGGACTTTAAGCAGGAATTGCTGCTGATGAGCTGCTTGTGTACAGAAATGTTGTATGCTGCAGCTGTGCTGGATTTGCTGCACATGCTAGGACCACCAGGACAAAAATGTAACTGAGTGTATCTGGCATTTCCTGGGATGTATTATCTGGATACTGGAAGTCTAGGCTGAATTTAGAATACAAGATGACTTTGCTTTTCTGTGTGGAAAAAACGCATACATGAGAATCCCAGATACATGATGGTCTGTTTTATGGGGTCAGAATTCTTCTGACAATCTGTTTGCCCAGCCAAGAAATCAGCATGGTAAATTTTAGACCTTTGTGCAAAACTGAACAGGTAAACAGAGCATTCTTGTTCAGTACCACCACATAAAGTTGGCCTTGCCTTGGTGCTTACTGGATGGTGTTGTGTATGTGGGGTTTTCACACAGGGTTGTTTGCTGTAGTTTGGGGTTTTTTTGAGTATAAACCACCACCCAACATAGTAGCTGTTAACAGTGGCACACGGGTGTCAATGGGGTTACCCCACTGTAAAGTTCATCCATCCTCTGCATGTCATTAATCACTGGGATGCAGTTCAGCATCATTGCATTGGCAGTGCCCATGGCATTACAAATTCCTCCCCATCAGCCACAGGCACACAGCAAGTCCTCATCTCACAGCAGGTAGAGTCCTGCGTGATGAGCCTTTTTCCTTGGCATCCCAGATTTCATTCCATCTCACCTGCTTGCCCGCACTGTGCTGGAAGGCACCTGTCCTGCTGCACAATGGTCAGCAACCCACTTAAGATATCACCTTTAGGGGAAACCATCATACTTGTTCATCCTGCTCCAGCAGAATCCTCATTACACTGAGAAATGTGCTCAAAAGTCATATTTTTTTCTTACAGTTGCCCCTGCTTGGTCATTGGAGCTGTGCTGTGTTAGGCTGTTGGAGGCTGTTTTGTTTGGGGCTGTGGTGGTTTGCAGGGAGCTGAGGAAGCTCTGGGGGCCCCAGGGTGGGAACACCAAGAGAACATCAAGGGGCTCTTAATGGTCTGGAAGCATTAATAATGAGAAGAGGATAAGAAGAAACTGATGCAAAGAGCTGTGGGCTCTTTGACAGATGCACAGGATGAAGATTGCAGTTACATGATCCTTGTGAGGTTTTCCTCTTTAAAATTCTTTGAATTCTATTGATCCACTGGAGTGACTTGATGCTAGTACGGTGCTTTGCATCATGTTACTGAAGTGATTTTTATGTCATTCTGAATATCCTAAAATGTGCCCTATATCACTGTAAATGTTTTTAAGTGGAAAAAAGCTTCAGAATTCAGAAATTGCAGTACTCTATTATGTTAAATATTCACTTGTAATCATAATATTGAAACTTTTTGGTTCTCCAGCCAAAGAGCATGCATATCATGATTACAGAGGAATTTAAAAAAAAATAATTTCATAGGTGATTCTACTTAACCTGTTTGCATGTGACCAAAAAATAGATTATAAACAAGCTTCAGAAGAAGTAAAAATGTTATTTGAATGCTATTGATGTGAACAAATCACTTAATTTGTTCTGTGTAAGTATTCATTTTTGTTTGAAGAGGGTTTTTTCTGATTGAAATATCTTATATAAAGTATCTTTTTGTCTCAAGTTTTCAGTACAGGCCCATTTATATTACAAACACAATGCAGCTGACTTGATAAATATTTCAGTTAATACATGCACAATGTGTATAAACTAGAGATAGAGAAGTCTGAAGAGATGTTTTACCCAGACAGTTAAAGTTGTTGTTTTTTTTTTCTAAAGTATATCCTACATGCTGTTCTCCTGTAATCTTGCCACATTTTAGAAGATGAGTGGTTATCTGGGATGTCCCTTAGGCAAGACTTCCTGTGCAAGGAATTTAGATGATGCTCAAGACAAAATTGAAGAGTACTCTGCTTGTAAAGAATGCTAAGAACAGTGTTAGGAGTCAGTGGGTAGCTGGAGTGCTGACTTTGGGTGACACATGAAAATAACTCTTTAACATGTGGGATAACTACAGATTTGAGGCTGCTTCATGTACAGAAGGGGTGTTACACCTCCTCACAGGCCTGGCTTGTAAGTCAGCTTGGGAAATTACATTCTTATCAAAATTCCACATGAAATTCAGTTGGGATAAAATATTAATCTCTTCTTGCCCTAAACAGCTCATGTTACTATAAAGCTGCTGTGTTTCAGCTCCAAAAGACTTGCATTGCATTAAGTTATTAGATTATTATTTTGTGTGCTATTCAATATTTTTGAATGAAAAGCATTTGCTTGTGTCTCCTTCCTTGCCTCAGTCAGTCAGAAATGATGAACTTCAGCATATTTTCAAACTTGAAACTTCACACTGGGTTACAGAGGAATGGGTATATACTTTAAAGAGATGGATATGTTTGCCATAATTAAGGAGATAAGAGGAGGTTATGCCCAGTTGTAGAATATACTATGTCACATCCTGCTTTCAGAAAGAGTGTGTATGCCTTGTCTTTTTAACCTGAATTTCTTTCATAAGGTAAATTGGAGCTAGCAGATTAGGTTGTTGTCCTCTAGTGACTTTGATATATCTCCTGAGCAGAGTAGTTTTGCCCTATGTACCATAATGAACGTAGTGTAATTAGCCATTGGAACATCTTGCCCCAGTAGGTTCTCTGTCACTTGAAGTCTTGATTTAAACACTGTAATTTTCTTGAGAGACATGTTCTAATGCATCTAAGATCTAGAGAGCTCAAGAGAGGTGCTCCTGAGTGGAGGTCTACATCCTATTTAACCTGAGACCTAGACTAAGGTCCAGATGTTTTTTTTTTCTTTTAGCTTTAGAAGCCACATATACACATGCATGGCTATATCAAGATAACATCCTATGGGCTAATCTGTTTCACTCAGATAACATGTCACTGAAATGGTTTTTTCTTAGCAGGTGTTGCAAAACAAGGTACTGGGTTCTTTGCAGATTAATGATCACAGGCTTTCATTAGGCTTTATCGCATCAGTTGTCTTCCTGGACTTCTGTTTCCAGTGGTCCCCTTGCTTCCTTCTTTAAAATCATCTCTGCCTCTTCTTTCAAAAGATGACCTTTTCTGCAGGCAAAAAAACCCCACAAACACCAAACAAAAAACCCCAACAAAACAAACCTTACTTGCTTCTGTCTATCACAGCTCAGACTTGGTAAAAGATGTTCTATTATTTATTAGTCTCGCCAGCTTGGTGAGATTTGCATTTTTATGACTTAGCAAGCTATTTTAGGATCAGCTTGATACACAGTTGGATTTGTCATCTTTCTAAATCTTCTTTTATGTGGGTGGAGTACTCTGGGGTGACATACTCAGTGTGTCTGCATCATCAAAACAGAGCAGGTACCAGTGGTGGCCTCTTCTAAAGGTACCAGTATGGGCTGGGTTGGTGGCACAGCTATGGACTTGTTCCTGAAGAAGGAGGCTGTAGGCAAAGCTTTCAGTTCACCAGAGGAAATTTATCAGCAAAGCTGGCCCATTTGTATCACTAATGTCATATCTATGTATGAAACTCACCCTGTAATACATAGTTAGAATTTACTACTCTGCAAAATAACTGATGAGAGTAGCATACCTGAATGGATTTATTTAGGTTAAATTGTGCCATGGGAGTGGTTGGAAATTATGAGTTATTTGAAAGCAAAGAAAATTTATATTATAGGGAAGCATGATTTGCAATTAATTAATCAGTTGCATATGTAAAGTAGAGATTTGTAATTTGTGTGAGGAGAACCTAGTGTAAAATAGGAGCGTGTGGTTTTGTTGTGGATTTTTAGCATTTGTTTTAGGGATTGTACACAAAATTTGAGATTGCTGGTCCTTTCCTTTTGTGATGCAAGTGCAGAATACTGTGCTCTGCCCTATTATTGTGCTTAAATTGGAACTGATGCCACCGTGGAAGCACTGTGGTTCTTTTTTGCATTCAGTGCCTGTGCAGTTCTGAAGCAGCCTGCAGGCGCTCTATTGTAGTTCGCCTCGCACAACACTTGGGGCCCAATTTTGAATGGCTTATGCATTAAAGAGACATTTTCCTTATTTTTCTAAATGTTTAGTATTGTTCCATGAGGATATTTGTAAATTTTGTTTGGTTTAGTACTACATTTTAAAGAAAACACTTTCAACATGGTAGGTGATACCCATGTATCCATCCGGTCAGATCACGTAGTGTATGTGTGTCTCTGTGTAGTTCACAAGATAAATTATATAATATATAGTCATGTCTGGCTGTTGTTTTCTGGAATTTGACTAAGGCTTACAACTTCAAAGGTGAGGCCGGGCTCCTTTTTTGTGTTCAGAGAGGGTGACTAAACTATTGTGGCCAGCATTGCAGTGTAAGGCTTGTGAGGCTCGTCCTTTGTTTTAATCTTTAAGTGCCTCAGGAGTCATCCATAAAGGATATCCCAGTGGGGGAGTTGAGGTCTTGTGGACAGTTGGTGGAGGGGGCAGAGTAAAAATTCTGGAAAAATCTGCAGATCTCCTTTCAGGATTTCCACTTTTGTTCCCTTTGGCTAAAATAAGTCTTTGAAAATGGTGCTGTGGAAGTGGGTAAATGAAAGAGAACTACATGGGGCTAAGGAATGGTGATGTTCTTTTGGGAGTTCAAGGCATTTATACAGTTTGAGAAAGAGAGTGGGGAGCTCAGTATTTGATAAAATCTACTGGAGCCCTCTAATTTGTTGGAAATAAAAAAAAGGAAAATGGAAAAAAAATGTAGGTTATTCCCTTGTTTAATTTGCTAGACTGGTACTAATTCTGCAGTTCACTTACTGTACTAGTTAATTTCAATATCCACTCTGCATTCTTGATTTCAACAGGGGAGAAGGTGGATGCTGAGGGCAAAAGGGTACAGGATTGGAGGGGGTTTGAGTGGATCTTTGCAGGAAATTGTACATACCCTTTTCACAGCTGTACCTGAATACAACTCATGTAATTTTTTTTGTTTTTTATTTAATGAGATTTTTAATTGTGGAATTGTTTTGTCGATTTAGTGAAGCTTCTCAAAAATAATAATTCTAACACATTTTATAAAACTAGATGGAGATTGTCAATCAGAAAAGATAAAATTGCAAGTAATAACACAAATAATATTGACAGTATTTTCTCACAGTTTCTAATTTCAGAGTTACTTCATGCTGCAACATTACTTAAATTTACAGCAGGGCAGATGCAGGTGCTCTAGAGATACTGTCACCCTGTAGCCCCCATTTTTCATTCATGCATTGTTCCCTTTGCAAGATGAAATGCTGTTTTGCTTACAAATCTTTACTTGATAATCAGCTTTTTAAGGAGGAATCACAACCCAGCTACCATTTCTGATGTTGACTTATTTTTAAAGGCACTGATTAAAGCTCCCCAAATAGTTATACGGGTCACAATTCTGCTTAAAATATCAACAGAAGCTTGTGCTTCCAAAAGTTGGTCAGGATGAGCCCCCTAAAATTGCACTGTGTATATTTCCATACAGGCAAACAATGTACAGAGGGTTTCAATATTTTGAATAGTCTTTTGAGGAAAAACTAGTTCAGTTAAGTACCTTAGGTCTCTTCTGTGGGAACGGTTGTTTCACACAATAGAATTCCCTCTTACAGTTGTCTCTTTTCAGAGAGGTTCATTTAATATTTGTCCATGGTACCACCAACTGCAGTGCTTATTGAATGGTCAAGAAGGAAAAGTGCCTGTTCTAAGCAGATTCCAATCTAAGGATGGACAGCTGGACAGATAATGTAACTGAGAATGTATAATAAATGCAGAAGAAGAAAGGGTCTGCTGGTGTGAGGGGGAGGAGAGACACTTCAGCATGGTGAAGTCATATTTTAATCACTCCAAGGAGTAACAACAGGTTGCATTATGGCAGGTCTGTTATTTAATGCTGGTGGGGTTTCTTTTTTGTTGTTAGGTGACTGCCATAAAATGTATTTATATGTTTGTGCATAAGAAACTCCATCCTTTCCATATAAAATGTTGGTTGTCCTTTTGTATTGAAAGAAGGTGGGTTTATTTCAAAACTCTAAATCTCACTCTGGTCTAAACCTGCCCAAATGGCATTTATACTGGTGACTTGCTTGACAAGGGTTCTTTGTGAAGGTGCAAATGTGCTGCAGTCTCCCTGCTGTACAGTTAAACTTTCTGTGCATAAATCATTTTAGTAGATTGGGCCAGCAGAGGATTGCTTGTAGTGCATTGTGTGTGATTTAATATGATGCTATATGCAATGCTGGAGCTTAATTCCAAATCTCCCAAATGATGTAACATGTACCAAAGACTGAGTCCAGACTGTTTTAACACCTAGAAGGCTGGCAGTAGCAATTCTGTAGTGCTTATAACTCCTTAAACAATTTAAAATCTTTTATTTCTCATAAAAACCATTTGCAATATTGACACTTTAAATTCAGTGAGCTGCCGAGCCAGGACTATTCCTGCACTGTTGTTAGATTCACACCCACTTTCCTGGGGAAGGGGATGGGCTGGTGCCAGTGTTGCCCCTTTCATTTAGGTCTGTGTCCTGTAAAAGTGTTGTAGACTTGTGGTAAACAGATTTATCCACATACAGAGAACAATAAGAAAATGCCAGTAAAGGTTTTCATTAATTAAAGTATACTAAAATGATATACTCAAAACTGAGTTATCCAGGCATCATTTTTTAAAATCAGTAGTTTCATTCAAAGGAGAATGAATAATTTTAAATATTTATATTCTTAAGGAATCCGTCTGGAACTACATAACTTGTGTTAGATTACTTCTTTAGTGAAAACAGTACTGAAATTGATGAAACATTCACTCTTTCTGTCCTCTCAGCAAGTGAGATGATTTTTCTGGGAGGTAGAAGAAAAGATGAGTTTTAGTTGTCTGGGACATCAGAATTTATAAATCATTAACTAGAAGGAATGACTGTGCTTTCAGTTTGTTATCTGAGCCGGTGCAAGTATTAGATTAAAATGTTAAAAATGCAACCTTTTGGGCTGTGGCTGATGAAAGTTTTTGTAGTTTTAAAATTTGCTGTGACATTTACAGCAGTCATAAACGGTTTCATAGAGGCTTCTAAACAAATTTATAATTGCTTCCACTGCTACGAGGGTGAATTGACTGCCAGCTTCAGTCAGCCAGCCTGAGCGCTGTCCTTACTGACGGTCGTGCTCCGGGGCTGGACCACGAGGGATCCCATGCCGTGGCTCTTCCCGGGGAGCAGGACGTGCCCCTGGGAGCAGTGGGGACGGAGGCACCGGGCAGGACGTTTTGGGAATGCTGCTGGGGAGCCCCAAGGGAGCGGTGGGCGCTTGGTGGCTGTGCAGCCCCTCTTGGGGCGAGGGGAAGCTGGTGGCCTCTGTCCTTGCAAAGTGGGTCCAGCACTCCCCAGGAGAGCAATGGGGGCTGCATAGCAATGGTCTGGAGCAATTTGGAGCTATTTCTTCTTTGGTTCTGTTTTTTAAAATTTCCTGGGTTTTTTTTTCCCCTCAGGACTCTAATGTCTTCAAACTAACTGAATTAGAAACCATAACTTTAATGATTCCTTTCTAGTGCTTTTTTCCTCATGACTTAGGAGGATAGAGAGTCTTGGAAAAGTTGATTTTGTTCTGGGAAAGTTCTGAGAGCAGCTGGCCCAGGCTGATAAGTGTCCTCTCCCCTCCAACATTCATCATGTCACCCTTTCTCTTGAACACAGGAAAAAAGTCAGCTAAATCAAAATGCAAACCCAAGGCCTTATCTCTTCTCTTCTGGCGGGTTACAGAAACACTGAGATGCTTCCTAGCGAATTTCTGGATTGCTTAGTGCTCTGATGGAGGTGTTGGAGGAGACCGTGTCAGCTGACTGGGAAATGGGAGAGAACTCCCATGGGAAAGTGATGCTTTCTGACACCCAAGAACTTTGACTTTGCTGTTCTTGATTCAAGCATTTAACCTTTAGGGAAAAAACTGTCAATGGCATGATTGTTCATTTTAATTAATTTTGAGTGATAGTTTCTCACTTACACACCTTTTAGTGTCTATTTTTTTGAGAGATTCTGTGGGAAAATGCTGCAAAAGAATAAGTTTCTAAAATAAGTAACATCTATTTTATATTTTTTCTGTTGTTCTTTTTTCACTTCTGTCATGGTTTAACCCCAGTCAGCTGTGTACCACGCAACTGCTCATTCTTTCTCCCCCCATTCCCTGGTGCAGAGGAAAATCAGGGGGAGAAATAAAAGTAAATCTTGTGTGTTAAGGTAAGAACAGTTTAATAATTGAAACAAAATAAAATATAATAATAGGGCACTGGCCCCTCGCAGTCAACTCCAGCCAGTTTATATACTGGGCATGACATTCTATGGTGTGGAATATCCTTTGGCCAGTTTGGGTCACCTGTCCTGGCCGTGCTCCCTCCCAGCTTCTTGTGTACCTGCTCAGTGGCAGAGCATGGGAAACTGAAAAGTCCTTGATTTGGAATAAACACAACTTAGCAATAACTAAAACATCAGTGTGTAATCAACATTATTCTCACACTAAATCCAAAACACAGCACTAAACCAGCTACTGAGAAGAAAATTTACTCTGTCCCAGCCAAAATGAGGACTTCTTTTCTCCTTTCCTTTGCTCAGTTTACCCAAAATTTTTTTTCATTTTGTTAAAAAAGTTGTAAAATGGAATTCTGTTATTATTTGTTTAAATTTCATCATCATTTACTTGCCTTTCTATTTAATATATTTTCCAGGAAATCATCTTTTGAAAATAGTAAGTGTAAATAAATATTTCAGGTCTTTCTTTTTTTGAATAGCTAAAAATAAGAATGCTTTAAATCCTTCAATCTTTCAGCCAGGTGGAAAATGTTGTATATTTTATTTTGATTGTAGTTAAGCTATTTAATACTCAAAGGATGGTATAGAGAAATGCGGAACCTCAGAAAAAAAGTTAAGCTGGACATGCTTAGGAAGAGTCCCTCTTTAAAAGGGACTTCTAAGAATCAAGCACAATGATTCAGCAAAACCTCTATGTTTTGTGTCTCTGTGTGTGAAAAATCAGGCATGATTCCTGGATTTTTGGTTTATTCCTATGAAATAATATGTACAATATGTTTTCAACAATACTTTTCTACTGGTGATATTTCCAGCGGTCTTACAGTATTTATGCAATTGTGCTCGTTTGAAATATCAGATTTTTGTAGCACACGGATGTGCCTTATGACATATGTTGGAGGAGAAGGGAACATATCTTCACCCTAGAGCAGAGATGGTTTAATATGTGAGTTTTTGTCGGGAAAATGCTTGTTTTAAACTCTGCACTGCACTCTTAAGGATGGCTTTGTGTGTAGCAGGTATAGGGATATCCATTTATTTAGGGATATCCATTTTAAGGACAGCATTTGATTATCACACCCTCTTTTAGTCACTTTTTTCACTCCCTGCCATCTCAGGTGTGCATCTGTGACATGCCAGCACTTACCCTTTTGCAGTGTGGGGAAACTGTCAGGTTAAAGCAGAGATGTCTTTGATCCCATATGAGCTATTTCCTTGCTTTGACGTGGCTTCTTTGTCGTTTTATAAATGGCTTGGTAGTACATCTAATACCTATTTCATCCTTCTATTTTAAGTATTTATTACAAATGTAACAAGAAATCCTTGCTAGGTATGTATTACAGGAAACTGAAACCTTCTATGAATAAGCAAAGCAAGCTTTGAACTGCAGCAGTGTATGTATAAAACATACACATGCACACAGAAATAAGGCCTTTACACCAGCTCCGCTCTTGTAAACAAGAAGCAAAGAATACTTTGTTCTGTAATTCCACCTTTAAACAGCCAATTAACTCTGCAGAGCTTTTTAGTTCCTAAACTGCAACTGTACATGTAATACAAGCAGAGGTATTCCCAAGGGACTGTCATATTTCATTTGAAAGGTGTCCTGCAAAAGAAGCAGCTGTTTGCCTCTAGTGAAGGCCCCTGGCTTTGCCATTCTGATCATATAATATCCAGCCAAACTGGCTGTAGAGGTGCAGAGATTAGATATTGGGAAGAAATTCTTCCCTGTGAGCGTGGTGAGGCCCTGGCACAGGTTGCCCAGAGAAGCTGTGGCTGCCCCATCCCTGGAAGTGTTCAAGGCCAGGTTGGATGGGGCTTGAAGCAGCCTGGGATAGTGGAAGGTGTCCCTGCCCATGGCAGAGGGTGGGACTCAGTGAGCTTTAAGATCCCTTCCAATCCACACCATTCTGTGGTTCTAGGATAGCTGGGTTCAGGCTCAGTAGAAATCCCTCCTCTGTGCCACGAGTCCTTTTGGGACCTGAGCAGCTGACCCAGCACTGTGGGAAGCACTGTGCTGTTCATGAGCTTCCATATGAAGTTCATTCAGAAAGGAAAATATGGCCTATGGGAGGTTAAGAGAAAGTTTTGAGCTAGCTGCAGTAGTTGTAATTGTAAGGATGCAGCTTGCAATTCACAGTAAAGTGGATTTTCTGAGTCACACTATGGCTATGAAGCTACAGCATCTTAGCAGGGCCAGCGTGTGCTCTTTAGGAAATTCTTAGACACCTCTAAAAAATGCTCTTCAACTTTGTTTTCAAATGGATTGCATGAGGTATTTGTGAGGTTCTAGTTAATTTTCAGAGAGTCAGTCTTGACTCCTGTAATCTCACCTGGTAAATGACAGGCTCATCTGTAGCAGCTATGGTGGGGTCTTGTGTCCACTGGAGTAACACCAGCATGGGTCTGATTGCAGCCTGGAAATTATACAGTGTTCTAGCATTCACCCTATAACCAACACAATGCCAACACATCCTGGTAATCAAGATCAATTCAATCATATTTGAAACCTACATGACATTTCAGCCGTGTTTCTTGTAAGGAGCTCTGAAATCTGCAGCTCTCCTTATGAAATAAGCTGTTAAACTGACAGGTTTTCTTAAGTGTGAAGATCTGATAGATGATGTCAGTTGCAGAGCTTCATTTCAGTCTAGTACAGTAATTCTGTAAGTTATTCAATAATTCTGTAAAATTATAACACATTTGATCTAGTGCTAAGAATGTAGCAGATTTTTAATTACAGCCTCTTTCTGTAGGAAGTTCATAGTAAAAAACTTTTTAAACTGTGAACTTCAGAAGCCTTGGAGAGGGCCTGGAATGTCATCTCTTCTTCCCGCCAGTTTTTTTTCCTTTTAATTTTTTTTTTAAAATTTTTTTATTTTTAATTTTTATTGTGGCAGTTAAAATAGGACTAATTTCTTTTAGAAAGCTGTGTGTGGATGCCAGTATGTGGGAATACTCAGGAATACTTGTGGATGTGCAGGACCTTCTTGCATGTTACTACAAACGAGTGGATGCACCACCACACGTGTTTGAGACTGGATGTCTTTACTTCCCAGAAACCACTTGCAGCAGTGTTCTCACCTGGAGAGGAGCAGAGCTCAGATGGGGAAGGGAAAGGGTTTTTGTTATCCATAGGCCTTCGTGAGACTTTGTTTTAAAATTAGTATAAGTGCTTCTGAAAATTTTAGAGACAAGTATTTTAATATTGACTTCATGGTTTAATGGGAACACTTTTAAAATCTGGTTTTATAGATCTTAAAACTTCACAGTTGCTGGACCCAACAGAAGAAAGCTGTGAAGACCAAATGCTTTGTCAGAAACTGTTCACTGGTGCATGTATGTTGATGTAATAGCAGATGATTGAGACATTAGTTTTATTGCCAGTTTTTCTCTCTCTACTTAACCCTTGAGATTTTGTGATTTTCTTTTTTTTTAAAAAGTTGTTACTTTGTGCTGGAATTTACCATACTATCCTTGCATTATCTTGATTTCAAGCTCTTGAATAAATGTCTCTTTTAAAGAAGGAGGAATAAATTCTAACACAGCTTTAATTGTACTATACAAAGGCAAAGACCATTGTAAGCCAAGGGTGTATATTGTCCAGACACACATTATTTTTCTCCTTAGAAAACGAGTGTGCACCTTTGTTTCATTATTTCTTCCTGGTAAGTGGACATTTTGTAAACTCCCACCTAAGGGCATGGCACCTCCAAAAAGGACTGTGTCAAGGTTAGTTGTAATGAGTAAAATATGCAAATTCAAATTAAAAATATTTTCTTAATCGAGGATGCATAAATTATTCCCAGTGGGCACCTAAGTGACAATAAATTTCACATGCCTGGGAATTAACATGCCCCACTTATATTACTTTTCTGTTCCATTAAAAAAATGCATTATTCATTTAAATGACTTCCATTGTATTTAGCTTCTGAAAAAGAGATCAAACTACTACTTCGAGGCCTAAATTTGAGCAACACATAGTAACGATTGTGTGTGTGCTTTCATACTTGGAAAAAATCTTACACCTGACATGTCTTTAAAAGTACAAAAGCAAAATCATACAAAAATGGGTAAACCAACTCAGCTAATTGCTGTGATTGACTGAAACGATGTCAGCATTTCTGACACCTAATTTTGGAGTATCCAGGATCTTTCTGTACATGTCTAAATGCTTCGAGCTGGGGCTGCATCCCTGCTAAGCCCACGCTGTGGCCAGGCTGCACAGTGCATGAGCATCTTTTGTCCCGTCCTCCTTCCAGGGCTCTCTGCCTGTGCCCTGATCTGCCTCTGCAGGCAGTGCTGCTCTGCCCGCCCCACGCAGGGCTGAGAGGGGACAAAAGAAGCTAAAGCTTGAATTTTCAAGGGGGACCAAGGAGTGTTTGAGCTGGGAATAGGCAGGAGGGAATGAAGATCTGCAGGGATGGCGTATAGAGCTCTTGGCTGTCCCTCTGTAGCTGTCTTTTGATAATCTTTAACTACCAGTTTGCTCATATGAGCAGCAGTTATTAAAAATGGGGGGTAGTTTATCTGCACGCTTTCTTCTTAGCTAAGCAGGTTTGAATGTCCAAGGGTTTCTGTGAGCTCTTACTCAGTGTATACTGAGCACATTGTATCTAATCATTCTTTTTTTTTTTTTAAGCCCTTGGAGGTGCTTATAATCCTAAGGATGCCATACAAGCTCCGACTCTCTCCATGTAAATCATTTACAGTGGGATTTCAAAAGTGCTCAGCCTAACCCTCCTTCCTTAGAAATCAATTGTTAAGGTCCTTGTGACTTCAGTGGGAGCAGTTACGCCAACACAGAGTGCTTTGAAAATGCCTCCCTAAACTGTAAATGAGAATATACATTTGAGAATGTTGCAACCTAATTTTTAGACCGAGCTTGTGATGGTAGTAACAGAGTGCCCTAGATTTAGTGCTGTATCTGCTTGATTGTGTCACTTTGCCACCTTGCCTGAATTTGGCACTGTAATTCCTATTTACATGGGATTTATTCTTTTCGTCTGTTTGGTCTTTGTATTTATATTGTAATCATCTTATCAGTCCAGCTCTACACTGTACCCACACAAACATTTAAGAAACTCTTTATCCTATATGTTTCAGTCTGCATAAACATGGTATGTTTTTGTGTATGTATATGTATACATTTTTTCCCCTTATTTTTCTGCTTGTAAATGTTTAGAGACAAAGTAGATGTGGACTAAACAGAGGTGGTTTTTTTATTTTATTTATATATTGGGTTTTTTGGGGCGAACTGTTTTTGTTTGGGTTTTTTCTTTAAAACATCAAAATAAATATTTAACTGGCCCTTTGTAAACATTGGCGTACTTCATTGTTCAATTATGACTGTAATATTAGAAATGCTAAACTATGACAGATTTTAAAGAATATTTCAAAAACTGAGTCTGGAGGTAACAGCTTTATTACTGCATGATGACTTGACCCATATTTCCTAACATGATTTCCCTACTGTAACTCGTTCATGTAAGTCTAATGATATCAGTTGACCTTGACAGCTAGACCTAAAAGCCTGTGGTTGTCCTGGTTTTTTTAGGATTTTTTAGATTTTTCTTATTTTGGTTTTTCTTATTTTAGTTTTTCTGCAATTCCAAGAAATCCATTTTTAAATATAGGATACCAAAAATCCTACCAAGAAAGTATAGCTAATTTTAAGCAACCAGAATTTTTGGAATTCCTTTGAATCTTTGGATTGAGTGTATTTTACATACAGTTGCCCAGTGATATCTCTCTCTAGCATAATTCTTAACACCTGTTTAGCAGACAAATAGTGCTGATTACACAGCCATATGGAGAAATGGCTATCAAATACTTTTGATGTCTTTAGTGAGAGATGACTTTGCTATTGTTGTTTAGAATTATTTTTAACCTTCATTCTGCCTTTAAATGGATAAATTTTTTTTTTGTCTTTTTAAATCCCCCTACAAGTAAATATTTTCCACTTTCCTCAAGTGGAATTTCTAACTAGAGTACCTTGGCCTGATGTCTAGGTCAGTTTTAGTGATAATGAGGAGATTAATGCCAGGTATTTTAAAATCCAGTCTGCTAGAAATATCAGACTTCTTCATAATAATGTAAAGGGGACACTACCAGCTTTGCAGTGAGCATGGCACTTTTAGCTCTGAGATCACATCTTAAAACTTGCTTTGAGCCCTTTAAGAGCAAACCTGAAAACCACCTCATTACTATGCATAGAAAAACTACTTTAATCACTTTGAGATTTCTAAAATGTATTTGTTAAAATCTTTCTCTCATTCTGAGGCTGATATCATTTGACTAAGGGCACTGAGGGAGCCTGACTTGAGAGGTATTGGGACATGAAAATATTGGAAATTCTTATAACAGTGTTTAAAATAGCTTTTCTGTAAATGATTTGGTTCACACAGAAAAAGTGATTGTCTGGTGCTGTGGTTTGGCAAGCACTCTTGATGAATATGAATAAATTCACAGGTGATTTTACCTTTTATGAGTAACATGACCATGGTTTAAATTGTTGTAACAACTTTTCCAGCATCATAAATTCTCCCCTTCTTGTGTTAGCCAGTAGTGAAGGCAAGAGAGATATGGGGCTGCTGGACAGAGTCCAGTGAAGGGCCACAAGGATGGTTAAGGAATTGTCTTTGGATCATCTATCCCTAGAGGAAAGTCTGAGACAGAGGAGACTGTTCAGCCTGGAGAAGAGACGGTTCAGGGAGTCTCATCAATATACCCTTAAGGAAGGGTGTGAAGAAATCAGGGCAAGGCTCTTTTTGCTGCTCTCATGACAGGACAAGAGGCAATGTCCTGCTTTTGCTCTTTGCTCCGTACTCATGTGCAGATAGCCCAGATCCAGAGTGCTTCTCCCTTGTTAGCCAGGCTTAAACCGCGCTCCTCACACGGGAGCTCCAGTGCAGCCCCTTTGGCCTCCATGTGCAGCTCCAGGCCGAGTCCTGCAGCAGGAGGCCCTGGGCTGGGGCAGAGCGCTCCTCTGGGCTGGGGCAGAGCGCTGGGCTGGGGCAGAGCGCTCCTCTGGGCTGGGGCAGAGCGCTGGGCTGGGACAGAGCGCTGGGCTGGGGAGAGCGCTCCTCTGTCCTGGGGGCAGAGCGCTCCTCTGGGCTGGGGGCAGAGCGCTCCTCTGGGCTGGGGGCAGAGCGCTCCTCTGGGCTGGGGGCAGAGCGCTCCTCTGGGCTGGGGGCAGAGCGCTCCTCTGGGCTGGGCAGAGCGCTGGGCTGGGGCAGAGCGCTGGGCTGGGGCAGAGCGCTGGGCTGGGCTGGGTGCGAGGAAACGGCCGGAGAGGTCAGGGTCTGCTTCCCAAGGCCGGCAGCTGATCGCCACCATCCCGGTCCCATTCCTGTACCTTACGGCGTGCAGGGAGCTGAGCCATACTGGCTGAGTGCGTGCCATGGCCATCGCTTTCAACACCTTTCCTAGGAAACCTGTCCTCAGCCAAAGGAGAGCCCTCCCATATTCATTTGTGAGGACAGACTCGTTAGACATGTAATGTTGGGGGCAATGCCTGTCAGGAGAGGCTGCAATGCTGGGAATATTTGTGTTGGCATATCTATCTGTTCATACCAGAAATTGAAAGCATCTTTAAAGGGCAAAATATATTATTTTGGGGGTTTGGTTTGGTGTTGGTGTTGAGCCCATTTAAAAAAAATCAAGTCGGGAAGATTTTGGGGTTTTTTTAAAAAATAGATTTTGGGTTTTTTTGGCCATGATATTTTGTTTACTTTCACTTGATCATGGTATTAGAGGTATTTCACATGTAAAAGGGACTCTGGTATTGAGAAGGCAAGAAAGAGACCCATGTTAAGCAGATCAGTAACTTACTGTCTAGGAGATTTGGTTTTACATTGTTTGTTAGATGGCAATGATGACTGACAATGTTGTGTGTTGATTGTTACTGACTAGCAGGTTACAGACAATAACAACAACAACAGTGGATTTTGTGAATTGGTAGCAATCCCATAGAATAAAATTAATTTATGAAATTACATTTATATGATGGTTTTATTGGAGACAGATTGAAATTGAAGATAGATTACATGAAAGACATAACTCTCCTTCTATTGAAATAGTCCATACTTGAGTGCTTAAAAAATAACGTGAAAGAGGAGGAAGTATTTTGCATATTAGAGACCTAATAGTTCATTTGTATGTCTTGTTCAGTCAGATAAATTGATTGCTAAATTTTGGCCTGGATTCTGATAAAGACACCTTTCAAATATTAGAATTGGCATAGAGGACTTGAGGAAAAATCATGGTTAGAACTTCCCTAAGCTTAATACAAACTGAAGTTGCAACGAAATTTAGCGGTAACACTGGTGTGATGTATGTGATGCAAAGGTATTTTTTCCCTTAAATTCAGATCAAAGTGTTTCACGTTCATTTTTTTGTTGTTTGGGGATTTTTGTTTGGTTTTTTGTGGGTTTGCTTTTTTTGTTTTTTTGGGTTTTTTTGGTGGGTTTTTTTGTTTGGTTGGTTGGTTCGTTGGTTTTTTTTTAAATTTTGTATATTGAAAAAGTAGTTTGTTTACCTCATAGCCAAGGAAAGGAAAGCAAGTAATAACTGGGATAAAAAAACCTGGCAGTTACTAAATATCTACTGCTGTTTGCCTAACAAAGTGTGGGGGATTTGCCATTGGTTTTTGGGGGAGGAGAAATGTTGGTGTTTCAATGGGGCTTGCTTGTTTTATGTTTTGAGTGCTGTGGGTTTTTATTATTATTTTGGAAAAGAGATATTTAACATGATAAAAATATTCTTTATTTTTAGTTTCATTTAATAACTGGCATAGTTCTGTGGGTAGTGGGAAGAGTTACAGGTAGAGTGGATATTAAGCTTATGAAATGTTAATACAGCTCTTCAGAAATATTTTGATAGATGTTAATATTGAAACAGCATTGGAAAATAAGGGAATATTTCAACATAACTAGCCCTTGTAGCTTGATCACCTGATCCAGTATTTTTGAATCCTTGCCCTTGCTGGGCTGGAATATGAAATTAAGCATTCAGATCTGGAAACCCCAGTCTCTGGAGAATTTTGCTCTTTTGGAAAAGGCAACTCTGTCAGCACAAAGGCATTTCTGGAAGGCATTTCAATGAAGATACGAAACTGTAGAGGCCACATAGAGAGAGGGAGAGCAGGGAAGAGATAAGGAAGTGTGTGGGTGAAAAAATGTTAGACAAACACTGGGCCAACCCCATTATTTTTGTACTAACATGGACTAAGTAACGCTACATTATGAAAACTTATTGATAAAAACACCACAAAAAAGCAGTAACAAAAAAAGCTTAATATATTACTATTGAAATGAAGATGGCACCTGCTGACTTGCTCTGCTTTTATGTGCAAACCTGTTTTTTACAATTCCATTTCTGCACAATTCTAGTAAAGAAAGTTTTAATATAGGCTTGAAATATTTTCTAATTGAAATTGATTAAAATATGTTTCACTGTTTTTGTGTGGTCTCATAGAAAACATTTTTGCATTTAGAATTGGTGATTTTTATTTTTATCTGCTACATAGTGTAAGTCGTTGATGTAACTTCAATGTGTGCTGGATTACCTTCTACTGTTAACATTCCTTTTTATTTCCAGTTGCTGGAATTATTGCAGCTGATTTTGCCCCAGGCACAGTTCACTAGGGAGTTGGTACCTGGGGTTCTGTTGATATCCCTGTCAGTGGCAAGGTAAGGAGAGGTTGACTTGCATTCGCTATGAGTAGCAGGCTAGAAATAAATCATTTTAATATGCTTTCTGAAGATAAAAAATTAGGAGGGGCAGTGGGTGTCTTGCTGATTATTTATATGCACGCCAGTAGTAACTGGGAACCTTGACCGTGGTTTTTGAAACAATATTCTTTCTTACTGATGTGTTGAGAAACAACTCTTGCTCACACACTGAAGGAACTAACCTTTTTCAAAGGGAGTATTTTCTGTGTGACAAATCAAAATGGTATTTTTTTCCTTGGGGGAAAAAAAAAAAAACCCTCCTAAATGAGTATCTGTAACAAAGAAAATCTACTATAGAAGTACAAAATTTTAGCGTCTTCTCCATTCAACAAGTTTCTTATGTGGCACCTCAAAGCCGGTTCATGACAAGCTTGCGTGCCATGTGTCCGTTTAACTGTTTATTTTGTTGCTGGCTCTGATGATGTTGGATCAATAAAATAACGTGACTTTCAGAAATGCTTACTAATTCCTTTTTTTGCTAATAGTACGGAAGGAATTATGCAGCTGAATGACATTTGTTTAGATAGTCATGAAATACGAATATCGTTCAAAAGCAAGCACTGAAAATGAGCTCTTTTTAAAAAGGATTCAGTTTTGACAAATCTGTGCTTAGTGTTTGAATACTCATGAAATGATTTCCTTGCAACAATGCCATATTTAGCACACTAATAAAAGAAAGGAAGGAAAGTGGATCTTTGATAAGCTAATTATTTTTGGAACTTGCATCAGAGTTTAGTAAATCAGCATGCTGCATCTGCAGTGCTAACCAAACTAATCTAAAATACTTGCCTCCCTGTGGAGGTATAGAAATGTCATAGTCCGTGGAGACCTGCACTGCATTTATGCAGGTCTGCCTTTTCTGTCATAGATTCAACAGACCTTTCCAGAGAAGAACTACAGTACTTTAAACAACCTTAACATGGGGTTTAAAGAGATTAATGAATATCAGCCTTGTACTAAATAAATCTTTATCACTTGCTTTACCTACTGCAGTAATTGCCTCTGTGCAGTGGAACCCATTCAGTCTGTCAGCTTGCCATTAATCTCAAATACATCTTTGACAAAAGAATCTACCTTATCTTCATTTTGGTTGTGTCTGTGTTTGTATGTGAGCTCTGGCACTTAATCAGGTCATCAAAGTACTGTATATGAATCTGTTTAGTTGTATGAATGTTACGTGTTTGAGGAATTCCAACCCCATGTAAAAGATTTATAAATTAACAAAAAAACCCAGGGCTTCCAAATCTGTTTGTTACAAATAAGCACCCATTCCTGTCACTAAATAAAATGTGTTAACAAATATGAGGGCCATGACTGTGCTGTGTGAGGTTTATGCAAGCAAACAATGTGTGTGTCTTCCCAGTGAAAACATCCTCACTGTCCCTCCCTCCCAGGCAGCAATAATTTGGGTCATACCATAGATAGCTTTGTGTGCATTTGTGTGTGTTTATGTTTACAGATTACAGTTTTGAAACTGATTTTTGTTTACCTGTGTGATAAACCCCCTCTTTCAATATGACTATCAAGTTATAATGGAGAATCAAGCTGCTGTGATATATAATTAATGCACTTATTTTATACCTGCTTCATAATGCAAACAATTAAAATTTTTATTTCGCCCTAATGCTACAATGAAATTAAGTATGTACTTTCATGTGAATTTAAATTTCTTTAAACTGTTTTTGAACTTTTTGTTTTTTTTAAAAAGGACTTATTTATTTAGTATTTCTGGAGCATTTTCAGACTCTTGTGAAAGGACTATCTTCTTTCTGAGCTCACAGCTAAACATATAACCAGAAGTCAGGTATTTTTGGATTAACAAGTAAGGATGAATTAAATAAATGGATTAGGTTCCCCTGGAAAGGATAGAAATTTAGGAGGAATATAATTCTGGGTGTGGAAGGAGCCTTGCAAATTTATTCAGGTAGTTCATATCTGTGCAGATAATTGTGTAGCAAAAAATTAAGTAAGAACATGAAAAGACAAGAATTGAGTACATAGACTAGAACATGAGCTTTAACACGAGTCTGAAATCTGGTAGTTTTACATTCGCAGCCTTAAATTAGGTGCTATTTTGGATTCCTTCCCAATAGGTAGGATTCAGATGAGGGTGTGATGTACTCATTAACTTCATCAAGGGAGATGATTAACAGCTGCATTTAAGCTGTTTAACCTCAAAGGCTAGGGAGGAAGATGACCAAGACCTAAAAAAAAAAAAAA
>VZTX01004198.1:40468-54621 GCA_013400915.1 Pardalotus punctatus | reverse complement strand
TTTTTTTTTTTTTTTAACCTCATGAGGTTTATGTGGCGTCTTATGAAAATATATAGAAGTCTTCCAATTTGCTTTCATGTCCTGGAAGGCTGACCTCAGAAACACTCACCTCAACCCAGAAAGAGTGAATTGTCACCAAAATGTAAATATTTGTGGGGCTGGTCAGTTTGTTTGTTTTTCCTTTAGTTTTTTTTCATTCTACAAGATGGTGTTTTCTTTGAGCTGTGTAAGTTTTAAATTTGGCAGTTTGCTGTAGGCAGAGGCACTGTGGTCTGTGAAGACACACCAGTACAGATGTGCACACCAGTTTTTGGAATAAGGAATTATGAGCTACCAACTGGTTTTCATCAGCCCACAATTTTCCTGTCAGAGCCTAAAAGAACTGAAAACAATTTTGTTGGTGGAAAAGCTCAGTGCCTGCTTATAATTAACTCTGTGACAGTGGTTTTCACACAAATCTATTGCTTATTTTATATAAACTTCAAAGGATTTTATAAACATGAACTGTTTAACTACTGGAAAAATAAATAATTTGAAACATTGCAATAACTTGAAGGAGATATTTTTTCCAATGTTTTCTGGGAAAATTGGTAACACAAGGTACATCTGGAGATCTGGCCCAGATGAGCTCTCACATGTTTAAGGCTGTGTGCAATATGGTGTTTTCACCTCTTTTGTGGGCAGCAGGTTTTATCAAGGACAACAAGAAGGAACATAACTTTGAAGAGGTTAATGTGTCCTTACTGAGTCACCTGGATGAGATGCTTTAGGGTTTCTTTCTGTTGAAACAATGTTCTTGCTCTATCCATGTTGTCCTGCAAGCCCATTCTCTTGATTTGTTCTTCTAAATGCAGCTGCTCCAAGGGCCATTTTAGTACATGTTGTCTTGTATTTTTTTACAAGAGAAAAGGGGGTTTCTTTTAAGATCTTTATCTATACTATTCTTTATAGCAAAGAGAAATTGAAACTGTGTTTGTTTTTACACACTTAACATGCTTTTTTATTTTAAATGATTTTCACATTGCTATTTTATTTTGGTTTAAGAGGTCTTTACAAGCACAAAACTAATCACTCATCTATAGATAAAATGGAATCTGTAGGCTTTGACTATTAGCTCTTTAGCATATGCTCTTTAATGTATGATTCTTTCTTTGTGGCTACCATATATTTTAGCTATAATTTCTTTGCGTTACTCTAGAAAACAAGTTTTTTTAATTAATAGAATCATATGTTGTTTTCTTTCATTTCATTAAGTTTATTTAATTGGATGGTGTGGGTGCCTGGTCCATACCAGACTTTCTCACACAGAACAGTTTTTGTTGGGTTTTGAGTTGAGTAAGCTACCCCTAAATGAAATTTGTTCATACCAGTAATAGTGTGTGGCTCATACCAGGGAAGAGAAGAACTTAAATCAGACTCAAAACACACAGTGTGAGTTCTGTAACATTTTGTATAATTTTTACAGTCACTTACAAGATTTATCTTATCCAGAGTGTTCAAGCATATCAGATCTATCGCTGGTTTCCAGAGAGAGTTAGATATATTCTGTATGCGTGCAACAGCATTGTGATCATGTGTCATCTTGCTTTTGGCAGTTTTAAAACAGTTTGATTGCAACTGGAGTGTGGTGGTGGGGCTCTCCACTGACATTAATTGCAGGCAGAAGAGGTGTCTATATCTCTGTTGTCTTTAGAATTTTGCTGTGTGTTTGGGCTGCTGATGCACAGGACGGAGGGGCTTCCCTTGGCACAAGCTGTGCCTGCCAGTGGAGATAACTCTTCACAAACCATCATTCCTCTTGCCTTCATGCTATGTCAATTACCTTCTCAGTCACCAGGTAAGCCTGGCAATTTCCTTTGTAGTTTCTTTGTTATTAATTTTTTTGGTAAGGATAGGCAAGGATGAGTGATGTTTGTGGTTGGTAAGGGACATGAAAGGCGTGGTTCTCAATTCTCAATTCAGCATGTTACTATTGCTGAGTCCAGACGTTGGCCTGGGAGACGTGGAACATGGACTAAGTGATCCCAGAAAGTTTAGTGTTCCACACATTCCTTCCCTCTGATTCTTCTAAGTTCCCAAGACCAGATTTTGGAGCACCCTGTTCTTTCAGGAATCAACAGTCTTCTGTTGCTCATAATGCTTCAGGAGTTGTGTTGCAGCTGCCAGGCTGGTCAGGTGCCTCTGTTGCAAAGCTTCCTTCTTATGCTGGTGTCAGGAGCGATGGGAGTGGGAGTTTAGGGGAGGGAAGATGCCTTAGCCAGCATCACAGCAGAAGATCTCTCCTCTCCTCAGCCTCCTGGAAATGGGGCTGTGCTTGGCTTGTCGCCATGCATGTTTGAGTGGGGCATTATATCTCTCTCTGCTGAGCTGAACTCATGACTTTAAGGTTTGTTTGGGTTTGTTTTGAAAGACTTGGATGCAGCTGTCTCAAATTTCCACTCAAATACGTTCATTTGGCCTTGCTTGTAATGAGCTGAATTTCATATTGCCTGTACTGCACAGTCAGCTTGCTACACAGAATCTTAACAGCTTTAATAATTCCCCTAACCATCCAATTAGACTAATAATAAAGGCTTAATTACATATCCAGTTAATCATCAGATTTGTTCACTGAATGGCTTTAATTGGTAGATAGAGCTGTTACACTATTCCAGTTTGAAAGCTATCACCCATTTTTGCTCACAGCTATATCCACCCAATTGTTTTTTACGATTGGGACTCGACCAGCATTTCCTGAGACAATAAAAAAGCTCTTGAGCAAAGAAACATAACCACCCAGTGCTGCGGGAGCACCCTTCTGCCTCTGGGTGCCTGTGTTAAAGCCATGGCCTCCCTTTACTGTGCTCTGTACTGCCCATGTTGAAGGAGCTCCAAACAGCAAATGGCTGCTTTACAGGTTTCCAGAAATGAAGATGTTCTGTATTCTGCCTGGGTAGTTCTTTCAAAATGACTGTTAAAGACTCTGGGACCTGGAAGCCCCTTGGCTTTGTAGGATTCAATAATGCACCACCTAAGCCATTTTGAAATAGATACTTCAGTAGCCCTGAGTCTTTTCTTATTATGGAAACATATAAATTGGCTCATCCTGTAAAACCCTTCAGTTTTAAAAATGTAAAACCTAATTGCCTTATGGACATTCAAAGAATGGAGGCGCTTCTCTGGGGAGGTTTTGCACTGAACCAAAAGATGACAGAACTAGTTACTGATTAAAAAGAAAAGAAGAGTTAACCTCTTGATGCCAGTTGTCAGGATTTCCCCCACATATATTTCTGCCTGGTTTAATTGCTACTGTATTTCTACACCACACAGATCTTACTTCATTTTCTTCAGGGTTGAATGGGGTAACTGGTTACAGAAACCTCATTGTCCCAGTCGTGTTCCCTTCATGCTTTCACATCAAATGTCCTGTACAACTGCAAAATAATTTCCTTCCTTTAACAAGCCTTCCAGCATCCTGAGTTCGGAAGACTCGTGTTCAATGTTGAGCTTTAGCTGACAATATTGACCTTTGCTGTATTTCATGAAGGTATCATTTGAAAGTACCTTAGCTGGGGGTAGTTGGGGGGAGCAGGGGGGAGCCTTCCAGTATGTCAAGAATAATTATTCTTCCTTTGCATAAATAATCTGTTATCAGAGGAGAAGAAATGGTGATATTTTTAGCAGGCTCTACACCCTGGGGAAGTAAATGACACATAAAAATGAACTTTCAAAGTCTTGGTCTATAGAAAAAGGAGCAGTGTGTGACAGCAAAAAAAGTGAATTTCTGTGAATTAGTACAACTCATTATTCGTGCCGTACACACTCGCTGCCTTACATCCCCTGCACTGCTGCTGGAATAGAAAATCAAACTCCCGGCCGCCTCCCTGGCCTCAGTGGCAGCCGCTCTGATTGGATGCCTCCTGCAGCATGGCCGGGAGCATCAAGGAGCTGCGGGCCGGGGAACATGCAGAGCAGCCCTTCTTCAAGTGCGTGTCACAAGCTACCTTTAAATAGATGTAAGTGGTTTAGGTTTAACAGGCACCCCAGCTCCCCCTTGCAGCTCATTTAAGTGGGAGGAGGGGTGTACATATAGATCAATAGCCCTTTGACAAACTGTGTTTCCGTAGCTGGATGCTTAAAAAAAAAACCAAAAAGGGAATAGAAGATTTCAGAAAATGCACAGATGCTGAACCTCAAGTATGAGAAATTATCCTACTTGAGCAGTCTTGTCTTTAGAGTCCTGGATTTCTGGCTGTTTGGTGTGGGAGCTGTAGATTTGTTTAGTATGCATATTGCACATAAAGATTAAACAATGTCAGTGAGAGCGTAGTGTGTAACCTTTCGATTAACTTCTCTTCAGATAATTAATGTAGTTATTCATAATGCGCTTCTGTTCATGATACAAATCTAATACTTTCTGTAACAGAGGTTGCAAAAATCAAGGTCTTGCTGATGGAGCCCAGAGGTGCTGTGTATGTCCTCATGCAGCAATTTGCAATATATTGATATCACAACAGCATCTAGGTGACACCACAAGTAATAGCTGCTGGTCCTGGAAGCCTGTGAGCTCTCTTCAGCTTTAGCATTGCTCGGTAACTCCATATCTTGGCTACCTGTGCATCCCCCTGCCCCAGAACGGGGAGCGCTGGCACGGCCTGTCCTTTGGCAGAGGAAGGAAAAGGGCTGCTGAGTAGAGCCCACCTGTTCCCTGCGTACCTTTGAGGGCCAGCAGAGCCTTTGGGGCTGCTGTGTTTGGTGTCTCCCCTTGCCTGCACTCCTTCCTCTCCTGGATGGCCACTGAGATCTCCCCAGCAAAGCACTGGGCAGAGCTGTCTGTGGAGGCTCGTGGCTGTGGAGGAGTGTGGAGAGAGCGCGCTGTGCTGGGGGAGCTACAGAGCAGGCGGGCGCCTTTCTGTCTGTGCCATGGCAAGAACTTCTGGAACAGGTCTTGACTTCACCGGTGCAAACAGCCTTGGAACAGAAAGAGCCACTGATGTCTACACTCATCCATTGCCCTTGAAACTTTATTAACATCTTGTTCCCAGAGATTAATGGTATTGTGATGCACAGTGGCTCAAGTCTCCTGAGACTTTCAAGTACCTATTTCTTCATACACTGATAGCAGTGTTTTCCATTATTTTCTTGTTTGCAGCAGCTATTGGCTTTCTTGTTTTTCCTTCCACACATTTAAAGCATCTTCCTTTGCTGTGTTTTAGCTGCGTGATGGCTTCTTATTGAAGGGGCAGTTGCAGATAAGAGCTATGCCAGTTTATACACTTACTTTCTCTTGGTGCTACAGCCCACAATGACATAAGCCTCTGAGCCGTTAAAAATTTTTCTTTAGACATGATCTTAGCTTAACAAACTGTTCCAGAAGTTGATAGGGATAAGTATGTAAAATGGATAAAACCAAAGTGCATACTTTTTCTCATTACATTTGAATGTGAAATTTTCAGAGGACACTAAGGACGCTTTGCAGTAATGAAAGAGTTTTGTGCCGCCAATTTCTTCTGTAAATGAAAAGAACTTGATATAATCTGTGATAAGGGGTATTTTTCTGAGAATCTTCCAATATTCTCTCTAAGTGTCATTAGCCTTTTTTATGATTCACATTCTGAAAGGGACAGAAATAAAAAGAATTTCTTCATCATTGGGGAATTCTTTCTAGGGTTACTGCTTTTCTGCACCACTCTGTTGTGCCATAACTATCCCTGGACTTCATTAGGGGTAACACAGTGCCCATTTCTTGCTTTGGTGAAGGCCAGGGCTGCTTTCTGTACTGCAGGACCTTCACTGTCATTTCCAGACAAAATTATTTTGCCTGCTTAAACTTTTAAAGGCTTTTTAAAAATCAGGACCTTATCAGCTCTGGTTATTTGTGTCTGCCATACCCCATTCACTGTAATCAGGCTGAGATTCCTTTATCTGTCCCTGCCATTATGCCGTGTAACACATTGCTTACAACCATATCAGGAATCTTCCTGGTTTATGATGGTTCATTAAGTGCATACAATTAAGCATCTGTTCAAACTAAAATGTTAAACTTTATGGCATTTGCATTGACAACCAAGTGTGTTCGGTACAAATGCCACATTTCAGTACTTGCCTTTTTAATGTTTTATTATGTTGTCTCGAAATTAACTTTTTACCCTTTTTTTTCTCACCCTTTCAAATTCTACTTCAAGAGAAATGCTGAAGCTTATTCTTGCTTCTCCAGAACTGCTCACATGTCTGCCCTGCCCTGTCTCTGTGACCTGTCAATTCTTGTTTGCCTCCTCTGTAAATTATATGAGCCTTGAGACCTTTCTCTTTTCACACTTTGCATCAAACATTATTTCTTCCTCCACATTTATTCAGCTCCATTTAAAACTGTTAAATGTTCACTTTTATTTTTTTCACCCGCAAGAGCAGCAATTAGTTCTTGGAAAGCTCACAAACCTGCAAACTGTACCCTTGCTAAGTGAAGTTGTCTTGTGATCCCATTACAGTGACTCTGACTCTTCCTTTTCTCAGTGTGGATCCCTCTGCCTTCCTACTGCTCGTCATGGTCATGTCAGGCATTCAAATGTAAGCTCTTTGGGGAAGGGCTTTATGTTTAAATATGTTTCTCTACAGCTGCTGGTGTACTGTGAGAATAAATGAATGTTCAAGGTCAGTGTACTAAAGTTTATTTGATGTGCCAAAACTCTTCTTCACTTTGGAGCCACAAGAATGAGCAAATTAAAAGATTTATGTTGAAGCTTTAACTGTCAAATTATGAATGCAATGTAAAACTATTGCAGCAGTGTTCTAACGTTTTCCTGGTGGTCACCTTACCAAAGGGCTGTTACAGCAGAAGACAACACATTTTCAGATGCATTTGGGTCACAAGCCTTGCTCTGAAAGTCACAGATGGGTCTGTCTGGATCTAACCCAGTCCACCAGGACTCTGCAGCCTTTAGAGACAGAAATAATGTCTTGGTCATGCATATGGGGAAAAAAAAATTTGTGACAGATTGCACTGTATGCAATGGTTCTGATTGTTCACAGGGTTAAGGAACCAATAGAATCAGCATGAAAAAGCTGGAAAACATGCTTATAATATATGTCATGGAAAATGGGAGCAGTTGGATCTGATCACCATTTAGGCATATTCCAGTAACACATCAAAAACTTTGTACCTTTGGGTCTATTTTGTGCCAGTCTAGAGGACAAAAGAAGAAAATGTACTTCTGCTGCTGGATTCAGTGGTTGAAGTCAGAAGTAAATCAGCTGGGCTACGTACCAAAGGTGTTCAGGGAATGAATTCATCCAACTTCTCCAGTTGCTCAATAGCAGCTGTTTTGGTGCTAGTCTCAGTTTTGAATATTAAATACTGGTTGTGTTCAGCTTGCTCTATCTGTTACTGTACTGGCTGCAGAATAACTTTGTTGTTTTCCATCCAAATCCATTCTAATAACAATGTATTAGTTAAACTGGTATTGCTAGTGGAAGAGACAGTCACTGTTAAGTTTTTTTAAGCACCTGCCTATGCTGAGTTGAAATGTGATGGAAATTGGCCTCTCAAGGAATTATACAGGAACTTTTGACCATGTTTCTCATTTAAAATAATTTTGCTCTTCAGCCTGGATTTCTCAGGAGAAACAGAATATTTCTGAGTTAGTGTTAGCACAAACATTACCCTACAATACCAGATATTGCTCATATAGTGGAAGAACCTGGAATCTTTGGAAAGCTTGGGTTAGTTCATATAAACATCTAAAAAGCAAATACAATGAAGGTGACCTGAAGCTTCTGCACACCTTTCAACACTGTACATGGTGATGTCTGTTCCTTGCTCACACAAGTCCCAGCACTTTGTTACTCTTGTTCTCTCTTTGTGTGAAAGTAGCTGTGTTCACTACTTCAGCCTTCTGGGAGAGATGGCTAGACAAGAGGTAAAGCCTTTCCTTCCCTCCTTCTTTATCTTTTGGATGATCAGACCTTAGTTCCCTTCTTTTTTCCCTAAGGAGTTTTGTTACTCTTTTTCCATTTTGATCCCTGTGCTCAGCTGTAGCTGCAGCCCAAGACTGAGAGTGGGTAATGTTTGTGACAGACTCTGCCTGTTCTGTTGTCGGCTTCCTCTCCCTGGTGACCTGGGGCCACTGTGTCCCCTTCCTCCTCCCTGGGGCTGTGCAGTCCTGCCTTTAGGCAGGGCCAGGGCCACGGAATCAGTGGCTGCCCAGGAAAACTGCTTCACCTCCCTCCTAGATCAGCAGCCTGAAAGTCTCTCTAGTATCAAGGAAATAAAATCTCTAAAAGTGTTCCAACTCTAACAACGTTTTCTGTAGGGCAGAAATTAGGAAGCATCACCGTTAAGTCTTAAAGTGCTTTCCATAGTGTTTATGTTTTCCTAATTTACAGTGTCAGAGATTATCTCAGAAGTATGTTAGTGTGAAATTAAATTCAAAATGTCAGGGTTAAATTCAGCATCCACTAAAAGAAAATACTGCAGAAGCAGGCTAATATTTTAAAAATACCTAATTGTTTGTAATGCACTGGAGATTGAAAAACTAATAAGTAATATGATTTGCAAACTCTGTACATTTCTGTTGAGTTCTGTCTTGGGACTGAGGGCTTTTCAGTTCAGGCACCCATTTAGAGAAATGAACTGGCATCGTAATGATGTGCGAAAGATGCTTTTCTGCATACAGGTTTTATTTAAAATCTGATGAGTCTTGAGAGCTAATCAATTGCTGACTGAAATTTCCCTGTCTGAAAAGATACTCTTGTGATTTTTTTTGTTGAAAAATATTGATGGAACACTACAGCAGTAGGTACCATGGAAATCAAGTGGGTGCTGCCAAACCATGTAGTCAGAGGTGCTCTTGTTTGAGATACAGGTTTTAATGCAGAATTAGGATTAGCCTGTGCAGAAGCCAGGTCTGATAAGCCCCCTGGAGTCTTCAAAGATGAAATCACAGAATTTTAAAAATATATTGTCTATGGCTTTAAACTATGAATAATGAAATAGATTTGCATTTGTTTTAATTTTAGCTTTATTTTCTCACCACTGTGGTGCTGAACATCTGACGGACTCAAAGTTATTATCTCGCATTTTGCAATTCTTATCTCCTTTATTTGTCTTCCATTATGGCATCTTTCTATCAAATAGGCAGTGGAGGGTCCCTGCTGCTGCTTAACCTGAGCACAGTTTGTTTCTGATTGACATCAACCAGAGAGTTCCCAGAGCTGCTTACTTGGACTGAGAGAACAGGCTGGAGCCCTCCTGCACTCACAAAATCCGTCCTGAGAAATTTGAATAGCTAAAATGGAAGCTCAGTTATTTTCTAGGGGAATTACTGCTCATATATAACTGGGAAGCGGGGAGAAAATAATGTAGCAAGGAAAGCCTTCAGAAAGAGAGAAAGTAGGTGATAAAAATAGGGCATTTCCCTGACTGAATTTCCAGGCTATACAGCGAGAGGTTTCACTCCTCCTTTTTTGACCTTAAAAAAAAATAAAAGGGGAGGGAAGCATGTTGGTACATCAAAACAATATTGGAGGTTTCTTAATAGATTGAAGTACTGCCCAAAAGCATTGCATTTGATTTTGCTGCTGTTGATTACACTGGAACTGGATGCAGCAGGCTTTAAAGCATTCTGTGATTCTAAGGCTCGTTCTATGTAGTGAGACAGTCCCCATCACAGCTCCCACGAACCTGTAACTAGTTAGAAAGCTAGCACTCTAATTATCTAGCAATAGATCCCCTCTTCTTGCTACTATCAACTTGATCTAAACTGGGCTTACAATGTAAAAGTAGTTCTGAGATTAATGCAGTTATTTAAAATAACATTAAAAAATCCATAACCAGTTGTATCACTAAATTAAAAATATAGATTTTTCTCATTAGATGAAAAGTGTGCAAGTATGCTGTGAAAATGAATGTGCATGCAGTAGAAATATGTGTGTGTACAACATAATTTGTGTCTGTAATATAAAATTGTGTAATGTCCAGTGATTTCAGCTATAAGTGAGCCCCATCTGCTGGTGATGTAAAGAAACAACTGAAATTGTGACTGCAGGGAAAAGACTCACAAAAAATTCTGAAATTCTGCAAAAGATCAAAGCCTGAAGCATATAAATTATATATTCGCATCTAGGTACAATCTAATCACGACACTTCTTTAAAATACTGAGCTCTGCAGCACAAACTAATCACTATATCTTAATAAAGAATGAAAAAAATATTTTTGGGAAGTTTGCAGACAGGTTGTGTTTTTGTCTTTTGTGAAGATTGAATTTTAATGCAAATGCTTGTGGTATTCTAACTTTTTCACGTTTCTGATTAAAACAAACATCAACAGTTTCTTCAGCTTAGAAAAACAATATTGAATTGGCTTTTGTTTGTGGACTCAAACACTTCCTAGAAAAACTTAATTATCACAAGCTCCTGTGGTTTTGTTGTGCAAGGTAGTAGCAGTGCACCAGCTAATGAGAACAAGGAGAATAATTAGAAAGGAAGCCCCGACAGCCTCTATGTGTACGCAATTCAAGTTGGGCATTTCCATCATATTTCTGCTCTGCGTTGGTCGAGGTCAGTTTGCATTCAAGGCTTGTAGTGATTGTTAAAGAGTTAAGGGCTGTCCCACCAGGGCCGGTTTCGGTGTGACTCCAGGAGTGGCTTTGGTCAACATTTTGGTTTCCACGCTCGCACGGGCTCCCCATCGCAGCAGGAGCTCGGTGAGCTGCAGCTGCAGCTCTGCCCCATGGCTGCGGGGGCTGAGCTGACACAGAGCTGCTGGGGTGGCCTGCAGAAAGGGGACACGTGGGGACTGCTGCAGTGACACCATGACCCCACTGTGACCCTGGGCATACCCCAAAACCAGGCTGGGTTAGGTCCCAAAGGCCTTTTCTTGCTCGTAGAATAAAAGCAGGCACTCTCTGCAGACAGGTTTTGGAGTGCAGCTTGCCAGCTCAGCGAAAGCAGCCCATTCCTGTCCTAAACCCGTGGATGAGTGAGGATGGAATGGATATAGGAACAAACTTTGAGTGTGTAGGTGTGTGAGGTTCAGGAGTTCCTGTGCTCCAGCTTCTCTAGCTGCACAAAGAGCTGAGTTGAGATTGAGCATCCAAAATAAGCAGTTTCAGTTCTTTATTATTCTGCTGATAGAGGTTTAATTCTCATTCACTTGTCAAACCACGCATATTTTTATACCCTTCTTCAAGCTGAGGTATTTATAGTTCTATACCTCCTGTACAGCTAAGTATGACCCACATTGGCTTTAGTGCTCCCTCATGTAAAACTAATTTATTTTGCATTTCCATAAATGCAATTGGTAAGTTTATTACAGTTATGAGTGCTCAAGTATTTGTAAGTAGTTTGCTGTGCTGTGACACAGGTCAGGGAGTGCCTGAACTGTATTGGTGTTTTCAACACAGGGATGAGGGGCAGGTTCTGTTGGGGCATTCCCCCTCCTGAACAGGGCTGTGCATTGCTGTCAGCCTTTTCTGCCTCTTTCACCAGGTATAAATTAACATTGCACTCACGGTTTTGCTTGTTTCAGTATGGCATCGTTTTGACCGAGCCTGAATATTTCATTTTTTTTCTTTTGTGTTCACCCCTGATGTTTTAGAGAGAGCTACAAGGGGGGTGAGGTGTGGCTGAATTCCTGTAGCAAGGAGGAAATGGGTGTTGTATACTTGTGAGTTCTGTATAAAAAGTTTGGGAAGTTTACTCAGAATACAGTATTAATCAGTAATGTGCCAACTGCTCTTTTTTTAGATCTTCCATTACAGTCCCGTTAGCTCTTGCTAAATCACATTCTTCTTTTCTAATTTTTGTTGATGGCCTGCATGACTTTCAGCTTTTCCTATTAATTATAACACCAATCTGAGGACCTTTTTCAGTGTACACTGTGTTCTTCTGAAAAGCGTGGAATGGGTTTTCTGTTTGAGGACATCTTAAAAGGCTGAGAAATGGAGTTATGGCTAAGTTAAGGTTGAGTTATGGCTTTTACACCCCCACTTGAACTAATATTTAGACCATTTGATGCTGTCTGGTGCTGTGAATTTGCTGTGAATCTCTGCAGAGAAGCTATTTCGTGAAGCTTTGTGTATGGGGATTTTATGAGATCCTTCTTTTCCCTTCAGCACTACCTTCCTGTACTGTACAAATTGTGTAAACTTAACCCTTTTCCCACTTTGCTGGAGGGCTGTGGAGGCTGTGATTTCTGTTCTGACTAGGCTGAGTGAAATGATTTCACACCGCAGTGCTCAGCATTTCTCACAGAGACAGTTTCCATGTCAGTATTTACTGTTCTCTGTTGACCTTGCCATGCAAACCCAACACAGTTGCAATGAAAATGGAAGTTTTTTGGTGTTGTTTATATAATGGAATCGCTTATGAACTGTTAATTGCGGTGGCTACAACTGTGTAGCCAAAGCTGCTTTTCATTAAGATTTTAGGTCTCCAAACTAGAAATAACACCAATGTCTCTCCTAAGGGTCAAAGTTGACCACTTCTGGTTTAGATTTAAGTAAATGCATCGGTGGTGTATTACGTTTTAATTTGCCTTTGAATCGATAATTGATAGCAGTTGAAATTGGAGCTGCTCTTTGTAACGGCAAAGAGCTGTGAGACGCCAGGTGGTTGTAACCCATGGCCAGGAGAAAATTTGAAAGTAGAAGAGGAAGGAGGACAGAAGGAACTAATGTTGCTTTGCAGAGGCAACTGCCATGTATTTCAAGCAGCATCAGTAATTTTATGAGTGGGCAGTGGCAGGGTGGGTGCAATCAAGTCTAAGAGAAGTAATAACTAATTAAATGATGGGTGGTATGCTAGCAGGAAAAGAACCAGACTGAGGGAAAGGGAAGGTGGGATTTGGGAAATCTTATAAAAAATATTTAAGCTTGAAGCTCTGTCTAATCTCTCAGTCAGGATAAATTATCCTTTGATAGAGTAAGATTTTTGAGAACAATGGAAATATTACAGAAGCATTAACACACCACAAACCTCACTGATGGCTTCTAGTGAGCATTGAAGTTTGAATAAAGCACCTTCACACAGAAGTGTGTCTTTGGCTTAGAGGATTTTGAATATGACCAGAATGAGTTTATAAAAACTTTGACATTTTTTGCAGCACTGTGCACAGAGGGATGGCTGAGTTTGACTGTTTGCCCTTGTGTACTCCTTAGCTTTTCTGAATTGTTCCCTGCAAGATGATTTTCATCAAAACTGTATTACATGGAAAAATATGAGTTTTGTTGAAATAGGAAATTTCCACAAACCCATATATTTTTGGTGGTGGTTGTTGTTTGGTTTTTTGTGGGGGGAAAAAGAAGTATAAACAAGTTCCAAATTTTTTCTCTTTTCAAATTTGTTACAATTTCAATAACTATTATTTTTAAATGCATGGGGTAAATGGAAAACAATCTTACAAAAAGTATTTCTAATTTTGTCTAGTTATATCACATCCCAGTCTAAATTAACATTGTCTTTTTTCAATAAATGTTATAGTTTGAAAACCTGTTGAAAATTTAGTTTCTAAGAATAGTATTTTCCAAATACATATCAGCTTCTTCTGATTAAAGGAATGATTACAGAGCCCTGTAGTAATGAACTGAGAGGTGATCACTCTTAAAATAAGAGCCATCAAAACGAGTTTTTTTTAAGGCTCAAAAGAGATGTGAATTCATTTAATAAGCTGTTGTCATAACTTCAGATAACTAAAAGCTGATCTAATGACAGCAAATTCTAGCTGAGAGAATTAATCTCTGTAGAGTCATACTAGTCTTTGAGCAGAGAGTAGTGTTGTTGATTCAGGCAGTGTTAACTCTGCTCTGACAAGGTACAGATATCTGCATTCAAGAAAATGCGATAAAGTGTCTTCCAAATAGTTTTTAATTTTTGCTTTGCTTTTTCAAACATAGTTGTCACTAAATGGTTTCATATTGCCTCATTAGAGACATTTCTTGAGTTGTGTGCTGTAGGCACACACATCCTTCTCTAATAAAAATAATTTCAAGTTGATGACTACCTACGGCATGCTCAGCAGTATTTGGAGAAAAAGGTAACCTATTAATATGCCTGGATTGAATTACTGGTGCTTAAAAATTCTGGGTTATATTTTGATATTATTTTCATGAGTAGTCAGATCACTAAAAAACCCCCAAAGCCTGCAACTATCTGACTGAAAAAAAAAAAAAAAAAAAAA
>VZTX01004198.1:0-40448 GCA_013400915.1 Pardalotus punctatus | reverse complement strand
AAAAAAAAAAAAAAGAAAAAGAAAAAGGAAAAAATAAAATGAAACAAACCCCACAAGTAAAAAGGGAAACATTTTGATGACAGAATATTTGTCATCTTCTTTAAAAAAAAGCTAGAATACTCCAAATGTAATTCCTTGATTTCTTACTAATAAATGACCTTTCTTGGGAGGTAACAATCCTGTACAGAGGCTCTCTAGATTTCAGACCATAGTGACAACACTATTAAGGGAAACAATTTTCAGCCATCTGGAAAGTGTTCTCACTGCATCCCACGTGTGCCCCAAGGGCCGGGGTGCGAGCAGAGGTTGGGCAAGCACAGAGCCAGAGCTCTCTGTCCATGGCTCTGCTGCAGCAGGGAGCATCACTGACCAGGCCAGGTCAGCACCGTGCCTTCCTGAGGTCCATGAGCTGCGAAAAGGTGAGAAAGTGGTTGGTTTGGTGGGTTTAGTTTAGCCCTTACAGGAGCTCATGTGCTTACTTTTTGTCTCCCACTAGGTGTTCTTTAGGGTTCCATTATAACCTAGATTATTCAGTGTTTTTAAGATTTTAAAAGCTCTCACTGAAAGTACAGGTGTGCTTCTGCCATCAGAGGGGGAGTGACAGAAAAAGAGGACAAAAATCTCTTGAAAGAAAAATTGGCACACTTCACCAATGGTTAACTATTTTTACTGTCATGATAGTACTGTATCATATGTTTAAAGTTCCTTCATTGATAACTTAAATAGTGTTATGGCATTCTAAAGGATTAATAGATTCCTGTTTCAGTAGTGCTAAATTTGCTCCCAAGATTCAAGTTATCCAATGTAAAATTAACTGTGCATCATATGGTTTGACATCAGTCTCAACGACTTCCCTAGATTTATAATACCAAGCAGTAGGAATATTTACTAATACGTCTGATAGTTGTAATAATTTCTCATTATCATTTATCATCATCTTGCAATGCAGTAACTGAATGGGAGCAACCCCATATAGCTGTTGCCATTAAAAGATCATTTGCCAGCAGCAGCACATGGCACTGTGTGGGCTGGTTCCCAGGCTAACTCCAGAAGCTCAATACAGTAGCTCATGTGACACTGTGTGCTCACTGTTAGGAGCTCATTAATTGTTAATGACACCCGTTATACCTATTTTTTTCACTATAACTTTGGGATGCTCTACTTGTACAGAAACAATAGTCTAACCTGGAGCTCAGTAATTCTCCAGGTCAGATTGCAGTCTTTGGTTAAATTTGTCCTTACTACAAGCACTTTCAGAGGTAATCTTCCAGCTTTCACCAGCTGGAGATGCAGACTCATTCATGCCTAGAAAGCTGAGGAGATGACAGCTTCTCTCCCATTTCTGGTGAGTTTGCAAGGAAGGAAACATTGCTGTCGCTTCTTGGTTGGGTAAGCTACTCTTGTCCATGCTCAAACGGGTTGATGCTGACACCCATCCTGGAGGTGCAGGTCATTTGGGACACAATGTGAGAGATGCTTTCTGGGCCACTGGAAATGGGAGTTGAAACCAGTGGTGTAGAATAGTTTCTTTCTGTTGCAGGGGAAAGAATCACTGGAGTAATTTTGTTGTGAGTGTGTGTAGAATAGAAATCTTAATATGTTTCTCTCTTGGCACTGTTTGTCTTTTACTTCTATACTGACTAAATCACTTGAAATTTGTGACTATTTATTTAGTTTCATAAACCCCTTGTGTGTAATTGACTATCCCCATTTCACAGATAAGGTACTAATTGATTTCCTCGCATTATGCAGGGAATTTGGCAGAGGAGAGAGTTGAACGCATGTCTCCAGAGCTTGAGATTCCCTCAGTACTTACTGGGCCATATTCTTTTTCTCTCTGTGTCTCCCTTTTCCCTCATTTTGTGCCGGTTTTTTTTTTTTTTTCTTTTTTCCCCCCTGAGTTTTGAGAAATGTACCCTGCACTGTAGAGAGTAGACACAGATACCTTCTGACTATAGATGTCAATTTAAAAATATGTCATAAATAAAAATCCGATCTGGATGCACAGAGGATACCACTCCAAGGAGGAGGATGGATAGAAATGGATGTCGAAGGACGGTGACATAGTTCTGCATCAGTTTGCATCATTCGATAGCCTCTGGATCCTTGCTGTTAGGAAGCAGGATTGCATAATAATAAAACAAAGAACTCTAATAACAAGTCAATGTTTTTCACTTTAAAATTCTTGCTTGTTTTCTTGCTATCTTTTTTTCAGAACAGCTGCTTAGGACAGACAAGTATTCAGTGGTTGGTATGTGAAAAAATAAAATTGCCCTTTGTTAAGAGCTACTACTTAGTTATATGCTCTGTGTGTATTGAAAAGCTTCGGAGCTTGCTAAGTGTGAATGTTAACTGTGGTCACTGATACTGTGTTCTGATAGATACCAAAATGGAGATTTTCTTCCACTGCTTTTGAACATATAAAGCAAAAGTTATCTTGCTTTACTTGCTACTTTTAAAAGAAAACAAAGAAGTTACAGGAAAAGAATTGCTACTACAGAAGCAATTCACAGTGAAAACGAATGTCACCAACTAAGCTCTTATAGAGGCCATGTATGCTTTGCTTGATGTAGACTAATTTGGACTATGTAATTTTTAAGGCTGCAATACTTTATAATATTCTATTAGAAATCATTATTTTAGAGTTATAAAACATGTATGCTCTTTTTCCTAAGAGGCCAAAATGGCTACAGGTCTTTCAAGTTAAATACTGTGCATAATTAGATAGTTTAAAAAATGTATCTTATGTACCCAGAAATGGTTCCAGTCTCTTGACAACATACAAATAAGACAGATAATTTTTTCAGTGTGTGTTTACAAAAATGCCTAGCCTTTCAGTCAATATGTGGTATGGTAGCTTACACAAATATATGCTTTAGTACATTTTAGCTGTAACTTGCAGATGCAAATATGTGAAGCCCTCACTGGAGCTGATACTGCTGTGTATGTTCAATTATAAATCTAGAAAGCAGTTGTTTAAACCCTCAAACATATCTGTCTTAACAGCAGCTCAAATCTTTTTTTTTTTTGTAATAACTGTATTTTCTTGGGGGATACAGTACACAAACACCACCTTTTAAAACGAATAGATCTCTGTACAGGAGTTCTTTTCCGAGTTCCTTTTTGAAGGAGATGGTTGTGTTTAACAAGGCAATGAGTCTTTCTCAGGTTACCATTTCAGGACAGTCTGTGGTGTTTTTACACGTATGTCAGTGCCCTGCTGAGAGGTCTGTTTTTTCTAGAGGTGCCAAGCACCATATGTGAAGTGTCCAACTGTAATTAAGTTGTCTGATGTTAATAACAGCTTAAGCAGTTTCAAACATAAATCTGTGCTACCAGGCATGGTGGCTTTTGGGCTGAGGCAAGATGCAAGATCCCAGCATGCTGCAAACATAAAGCACAATTTCAGGACATATTGGATCAGAAAATGTAGAGAAGCTTGAAAAGCCAGCTTGATACAAATCCAAAGCACTTCCTTTCTACTGTTGATTTGAGGAGGAATGTGTCTTACCAGGTTATAGGTGGATGAGCTGGTCCTGTATAAAACCATGATGTGGCTGCAACCTGGATTCCCCTCTGGCACCGAGCTAACATGTTAGTTTGGTAGATGGGGAGCTTGATGCAGGAGGGATGGTGTTTTCTGAACCAGAGAAATGCTTGTGAAATAAAATTATTATCCCTAGTGCCTACAGCATACACATCACATCCCTTTGCTTGAAATTCTTCCCTGTGATCAGAGCAAGGGCAGCATAAACAGATTGGACAGTCAAGATGTCACGAAGTGTCAGAGCCTTTGTTTTGTTCTGTTACGTTTGAATGTTACGTTAGGACTCCAGTAAAACTTAAAGGGTTTTTCTAGAAAGTGTCCATGGAAGAGCAGCTGATTAGCTGATCTTTTTGGATGCCATTCTTTACAAGAACAGCAGTGATTTCTTTGTGGATCACTGGAGTAAGAGGCATTTTGATTAACTCTTCTGGTTTGAACCCTTTGCACACCGCTTGAGGCTGCTGCTATGATATTTTTTGCTGTGCTTTGCTTGTGTTCTTCTTCTGCCATGAGCCATGTCAGTCAGTCAAGCCACTTCAGAAACGTCAAGTTATTGTCTCAGTCACTCTAGTCCTTCCTCATTTGCAGTGTTTTGGCTTCTGCTGGATGCAGGTAGCTCTCTGCATCTGCAGAACTCACTGTCTTTTTTTTGTTTTGGGGCTTGTGAATTGCCACCATCTCAATCTCAGTTAGATTGGAAGATAGGAAAATAGCCAGAGAAACTGAACTTGGGATTTGGTCATGAACTAGCACAAAAGGTGAAAATCTTGGGATAGTCTTTTCTCCTGACAAAAAAGATTGTCCTGAAAAAATGGAGGAGTAAAATTTTTTACTGTTTGAGGACGTGGATATATCCTAGAAGTAGGTAAGTGGCACAAGGTTTCATAGGTTTCATTCTGTTTAACTGGTGCAATGTTGTGGGTTTTGTTCTCCACCAAACCAAGTAGAAAAATGGAAGTCAAACCACCAAATTTGCTAATATTGTGATTTGAGATTTATTCACCCTTTGCATAATGTGCAAAACCAACCTTTGTAACAATGCCCTAAGACCGGAAACATCCCAGTGTAGCAAAATCCAGCCATGGAGAAACTGTCCCTCCTCTGCTCATGGAAGTGGTGCCGGGTTGATGGAAGCCTTGGCTCTGGAATCACTCCGTGTTTGTGAGGAGACCTGCGGGCCATGCAGACAGTGGGAGCCCCAGCAGCGGCTGTGCCCACGCTGCTGCTCAGCTCGGGGGGCTCAGCTCGGGGGGCTCTGGCTGGTTGGAGCCGTCTCGGATGCGTCGAGCGCCGCGCGTGCATGTGTGTGGGCAATGTGCCCGGGAGCCGGGGAAGGAGAGCCGTTCCTCCTCCCTGCAGAGCATTCATCCGGCACAGCGGAGGCCAGAGTGAAGAGCTGTTCCCTGGAACCTACCCTGCGCTCCTGCTTCCTTAGCTCCAGGCCATTGCTCCTTGTCCTGCTATCTTCTGAGACTGGAGAATTCCCTTCCTTCATTTATATTATTACCTTGAAGGTATTTATAGACTGTGATTGAGGCCCCCTGAGTCTTCTCTCTTTGAGACTATGTAAGTTTAGCTCCCGAAGTCTCTCCTCACACATCTTACCCTCTAATTCCTCTATTGCCTCTCTGTATTTCTTCTAATATTTTAAACACTTTTCCTAAACTCCAAGCACCTGAGCCGGCTGTAGTGTATTGCTAAGCAGGGCAATGCTATTAATGCCTACTAAATATTCACTTTGCCTGTAGCTCACCCAAGACCAATTCTAGCTTCTGCCCTTGCACACAGTATTATACGCTCCCATTTTGCTTACTGCTGCCAAATGGTAAATATTTTCTTCTGCCTTTGTGTGTATCTTATACAGCAAAGTGCCAGTGCTGTTCAGTTCTACTTTTATAGTTGTATGTCATTCTTTATGCTTTAAATATGTTTTCTTACTGGTCTCAATTTACTTTTTATGCATTTTTATTTTATTTTGTTTGATTTTTTTAATTTGACCTTGGTCATCAGTGTTTTAGGCCGTCTTGTGCTTGTCTGAATGTGGACAATATCTAGGACCCACTATGTACACAGATATTGAAAGATGACCTGTGTAGTGACAAATACATGTCCCTTTTCTCAAAATCAAAACCACTTTTATCAAAAATACCTGGATATGATGTCTAAGAATTCACCTGCCAAACCACTGCTTTGACCACAGGTTTGATAAGTTGAGAAGAAAATATTGCTATTGCAAGCTGTGCACAAAAGGCCGAAGATAGAGGAATGAATCATCACTTTCTTTAATCTGCTAGGTCCTTTATGACAGAAGCTGAATATTCAATGTAAAGACCTGATTTTCCATGATACTGGTAGGTCTTAGAGTCTTTCTTCCTCTGGGATATTAAAAAATATCCTACTGATATTGAACAGACAGTACTGTGGATCAGATGCTGCAGGAGAACTGACCCTGTAGGAGGATTGATGGTGAGCACTAAGCTAGGTGATCTTTTACTGATATTTGGCAGGTTTCCAAGAGGGAATGTCCTCCATGTGCAAAGGAACAACATTCCATCAGGGTGGATGAAACCATTATTCCTGGCTGCTACAAGCAATCTCCAAAGACAATGAGAATGTGGACTGACAAACATTTATGGTACCAGCTTTGTCACTTCACCAGTCTGTTGGTCTGTTGTACTTAGATGCTGATCAGTTGGTATAGCAGGAATTTCAATTACTGGATTAAAAAAATATGCTTTCACTAAATGCTTTTTTCACCTTAATATTTATCTGTCAGCATGAGCTCATTATCTCCTGGCAAGGTTCTGTTCCATTGACATTATCTCTTAATTATATTAAAATGAAGACAGAATTTTACTGTTCAAGAATAATTTCTAAAACTATAATTCAGATTTAAACAACTGTGTCAATAAAGCAGGGGGAGGACCCTCTTCAGATTCAGTGTAATTGGATTGGGTCTCTCAATCTGCTAAATCAATCCTCATAAAAATGGCATGAGTGTTATGCTCTCCCCTGCCTGAACCTGCTCTTTTGGTGCTGCAGCAAGCTGCCCAAGCTGGCAGATGTCCCTGAGGTGTTTCACCAGAGCTTCCCCAGGGCCAGCTCTGATGGGTTGGCCTCTCGGTTCACTTAGAGGACACCTTGCTGTACTTTCCACTGCCAATACGAGTCAGAGGAACACACAGACTTTTATTTAAAGGCTAAAGCAGTTTCCAGCAGCTCCTACAATTGCCAACTAAATATTTAAAACAGTCATTCCAAGGAATTGAAATATCAAATAGGAACAAAATTGAACAAAATTTGGAATTAAATTCACCCATACTGAACAGCGATGTTAATTGCTTGGTCAAAGTACAGACCTTTCCTGTAGTTTTAACTACAGGACAGTTGTGATGAAATTGATTTTTTTCTTGTGTTTTGAATCCTGGTCATTACTCACAGTGTCTTGAATGCTGCCACCCTTTTAATTGCTGATAAGTGCAAACAGAAAGGAATTTGAAAGGAATTCTCAGAAGAAATGAGTGCTACGAGGGTGTACTTGAATTGGGGGTGGGAGAAAATGTGCTGTATAAGAACTGGTCATGATCTCATATTTAGGAATGAATTGAGTTTTGCAAGTAAATTAAGGTTGACAAACCTATTTTGTAATTGTGATTAATACTATGTTTTCCTATTTCCAGAACACTCCATATAAACTAGAGACTTAATTGAGATTACAGATTTAAAATTAATTAAATGTATATCGTTCAAAACATTTAGCCTGCCCAGCTCATCTCAGTGCTGCTGTTTACATCGACAAAAGGTGGGCAGATACACTGGATTTTTTTCCTTTTTTTAAAAAAAAAAAATCACTCCTGCAGGTGTAAATGCCAGGGAGTGTCATCATTTCCCAAGGAATGCAGATCTGCTACCTAAGGAAAGCAGAACACAGCCCTCAAATATCCTCAGCCATGAATGAAATCATCTCTGCCTCAGAAACTCTTTTGGCTGAAGGTTTTTCTTCTTCTGCATTAGTTTTTTGATTTTGCTCTCAATTTTCTTGTGAAATTTTTTCCTTGTAGAAATGAATCAAAAAGCTGGAGCAACTGATTACAACTCACACCTCTGTCAAACTTTGAGAAGCTTGAATTCTCTAGTTTTTACTTTCCTCAGACATAGGAAATCTGGAGTCTGAGATGTTCATGTATTTAGAAGAGGGCGAAATCCTCTGAGGAAGATGAACTGGTTCCTTTCCTAATGGTCACTACACAAAGTAAATAGTTGTGGTTTATACTGGAATATACTTTTTTGAATGATAGCCTATGTGTTGTCATGCTATGCTTGTGAAAACTGCACTTTCTTATGACCATCTCTCCTTAAAAACACATGCAAAGAGGCAATGGTTTTTCAGAAATGTGAGTAAAGGTGTTTACTTCACTTTTTTTAGGAGTAATTTAATTTTTCTTTCCTTCTGTTTTATCAGCTGGTCATTCAAGGTCCTTAACAGTGTCAAGGACTCTGTTAATTTTTATTAAACTAAATGTTAAGAGACAAGTGTCACAACTTTTAGTAAGTTGTCATCCTGCAATTACTGTGGTAGTCTATATATGTTTGTGAGAAAAAAAAAGTTTTGTCTATTTTTTTAGTTAGTTGAAGCTATAAGCAGTGTCATTTCTATGATTAAGACAATTCCAAATATGTTATGGCCTGTTAGATCTTCTCTTCCATTAAATTTTATGTATATGAGAAATTTAGTTAATTTTTTTCCCCTCTTCCTTTCTTTCCCCTCCAATTTAGACCTTGAAAAGATTGAAATACCCATTTTTTCCCCACTCCGTGCTTGGAATAACTCACTGATATTGAAGACTCTCCATGTCGTAGCTCTTTTCCTGTCCAGCTGGTCTGTAACATTTCTGACAGCAGCCTTCTAACCCGTGCCAGCCAGGTTTTGTGAAGGTGAGGAGAGAAGGGTGCTGATTCCAAAGGCAGTTGGGCTGCTGAGGCAAACAGGTCCTGGTGCTGGTGACTGGCAACGGAACGGTGGTGATTCTACCTAATGGGAACATTGTTATCTCAAATTTAATATTAGCAGCCCTGTATTAAAACATCTGATATGGTTGATTCGAGAGAGGGTGCTGGATAGTGACAGAATTCAGAGGAAATGCACTGCTTTTGCTGTGCTGTGCCCTGGGGCAATGTCCTGGCAACCAGACAGAAAGTATTAACTGAGCATTGCCAGCATATCAGGTCAAGGCCAGCCTGCTCCAACTGGGGCAGTAGCTTAACCGTTAAATTAAGCTTAATTAAATTGAGGGCAATTGTAAAACTTTACTGTAGAAAAGCATTTTTGAATGGGGAATGATTTAATCAGCTGCATTTCTGTTTGTGTTGTCTCATAAAGGTTCTCAGTGTGTGTTCCGCACACTGAAAACTTGAGGGGCTATAAAAGCCTTCAGTGTACATACTAGATTATAAAACTTTGTCAAAGTAAATTTATATTGCAAATGCTTTTTTACTTTCTATCCTTTCTGGAAATAAATTGTTCACTCTTTATACAGTCAGATAAATATATTATCTCCTTATCTGCAGCGGAATCGCCATAAACCAGCATTTTGATTGGAGAATTTTCACTACCACGGGGTATCTAACAGATTTTCTTCCCTGCCTGTGGTTTGGTGTTTAGAAAATAGCATGTGGCTGCTGGCCATGATTAAAGTGACATTTTCTGCATTTTTAGAGTCCTGTTTTTAGGGATGTTTTAAAAATTGTGCAAATGAGAATTTCCAGATGTTCAGGGTGATTTATGTTTAATCTCTATATGTTCAGAGTGGACTACAAATGACAAGCTTTGGAGACTTGTTACAAATATGATTGGGACCAAGGGCACAGCACAGGTAATTTTTGTGTCACAGCTGAGCCCCCATTGACTAGAGGAGAAAAATTGGCTAAATTTGAGGAGTGGAAGATAGTAGAAGGTAGTAGTGGAAGTACTGTGTAGTAGAATATTCCTCCCTTCTGAAAGAAGAAGGTGGAACTGCTTTCAAGTCCAATAAATGATGCTTTCCTTTAAGCAACCACAGCTTTTCCAGACTTCCAGTACCTCACCATCCTGAAAAGTGAAGAAATTCTTCTTTATGTCTAACCTAAACCTGCCTGCTTTCAGTTTAAAGCCATTCTTCCTTGTCCTGCGATGACATGCCCTTGTGAAAAGTCTCTCTCCATCTTTCCTGTAGGCCTCTCTTTNTCTAACCTAAACCTGCCTGCTTTCAGTTTAAAGCCATTCTTCCTTGTCCTGCGATGACATGCCCTTGTGAAAAGTCTCTCTCCATCTTTCCTGCAGGCCTCTTTTTGCACTGAAGGTGCTGTGAGGTCTCCCTGAAGCCTTCTGCAGGCTGCACCATCCCAGCTCTCTCTGCCCGTCCTCATGGGAGAGGTGCTTCTGCCCTGAGATCATCCTTGTGGTCTCCTCTGCACCTGCTCCAACAGGTCCATGTCCTCCTTGTGCTGGGGGTCCCAGAGCTGGATGCAGCACTGCAGGGGGGGTGTCAAATGTGAATCTGTTTGCAGAAATGCATTAAATTAAACCAATATATCATTTGAGAGAGTAGAAGAATTATTCACCTACAACCATCTCTCAGAAGGTGGAATGTCAGAAATAAAACACTCACACAAAAGTCTGGATTCACTGATCTGGTGCTCCCAGGGACTTCAGGTCATCTAATAGCTTGATGAAACAGAGTAGCTCAAAGGAAAGTGCTTCCTCTGGGATGTAGATATCTATAGCAATGGACTTTTCACAGAGCTATTGGCAGATCAAAAAACTAACAATTGTGGGATACGATGTACTGAGAGCAGCTTTATGGGAGAGACTTGTGGCTTTTAATGATTATAGGATATGCTAGATACCAGACTGGAGAGATTAAATAACATTTGTTATTAAATGAGAACTTAACCACGCTGCTAGAGGGAGGCAGTGTTTTTACAATCTGGCATGGTATAGATTCCTCTTAACACTTCACAAGAAGACCTGGGACTGAACCTGTGAAGTTTTGTTGAGGTGACCTTTAAGTACAGGAGGGGGTGACACATGGGAAAACACACTATAAACAAGCTTTGGTAGGAAGATTTTTCTCCATGTTTGTCTTCTGGTTTATAGTAAAACCTTCTGTAAAATCCACATAAGGGAAAAAAACCAAAATGCAGCTTTTTTGTAATTGACAGTTTGCTGAGAGGAATACAAATCAAACCCTTGGCACCTTAATTTTTTCCTTTAATTTGTAATTGTAGCCTGCATGAATTGTGTGTTTGTTGGGCATTTCACATGCATCTTCTCCCTTTGCTTTCAGGCAGTCGCTGCTCTGTGGGGCAGAGAGCAGGCATGGACAGGGAGCTCCCTCCAGCCCTCAGGATCTAGGGAGATCGGGGGCTCAGCAGCCGTGTCCAGCCTGGGCTGGGTGGAGGAAAGTGAGCCTGAGATCCTCCCCAGGCTCATGGTTTTGGTGCTATTTAGGGGAATGGAAGGATGGAAGCAAGCAGGGTAGGACTGAGATGGCTGTGTCAGCACAAGCCTGGATGTCTTGGGAGAAGAGTGGGTTCTGCATCTTGTGGAGAAGAGATGAGGGAGAAAGGCTAAAGGGATTTGTGCCTTTCTGGAGGAGGGAAGAGGGTGGAAGTGCAGAGGGATTGGTTGAGAGTTGGGCAGGAGGAGCAGGCGTCTCTCTGGGCACTGGTGGTCTAAGGGAAAAAGGAAACTCCTGATGGGGCTGGGGATCATGGCCTCACTTCCCAAGCAAAGGGCTGCTTGGTTCTTGCCTGGACACCTTTTAACTCTTGTCACTGGGCTTTGAATTCCTCACAGTCAGTGTCCTTAGCAGAAAGAGGAAAGCAGCTTGGAGATATGAGAGAGCTGACAAGCCCTCCTGGAGCGCTGCGCAACCTCCCAGGCTCCTGCACCCTTGTGTGGAGTTTTGCTGCTGCCAGTGGTAAATACAAAATGTATTATTTTGTTCCTCATCTTTTAGGGGGGGAAATTAACTTTTATCTATGGTGATGGAAAGTTTTGAGCAGCATATGACATAAAACCTTCCCAGTTAATAGGAGGAAACAAGTGTTTTTAGTCCCCGAAATGATGCCTCCAGAGATCTATGTGCCTCTGACAATGTAGTTAAAGTTGAATGGCCACCAGCAAAAACTGGCTTTCAGGAACTGTAAATAATATGACGGTTGGGGCTAATCTTTAGTTTGCCACAATTCTTATATGGGGCTTCAGCCATTTGAACAGCTACAAGGCCATGTCCAGACTGAAGTATCAATACCTGACCTACTCTCCTGCTTTTGTCCTTTGACATTGTCCCCCACTTTATTTTCTTAGAGGAAGAGAGAGGAGCAGCTGAAATATTGCTTCTGTAGTTAATGTACCTGGCTACAAAAATGACACTAGCCTATAATTTAATTTAGGAAAATTAGAAGGCTATTTCTGACCCAGCAACATAAGAAATTGAAGTCTATTTGTCACCTGCAAACACAGAGCTCAGACAGCAACAGTGCAAACTTCTTCATATTGGTCCCTAGTGTGATACTAATGTTGGCTGGGAGGAAGATAATTCATTTTGTAGACCCTGCTTTAGAGCAAAGATTACCTATCGTGCTTAATTGTGTGCCTGGTTAGGAGGACGCTGTATGGCTGGGAACAGTGCTGAAGTTGCTACCCCTGTGATCCCAGGGCAGAGATTCAGCTTGCTTTCAGGATGAAGAATTGGCACTCATAGTTCTTGCAGAAAATGAGAATAAATACAAGTCCCTGTAAGATGCACTTGCTTGCAATCAAAAATTTAGAGTTGTCCAGTATTCAAACAAGATGTTAGTGTGTGCTACCAAGCCAGTGTGGACACTTCGTGTGCTGCATTGTAATTGACTTATAATAAAGTGCCAAACTGTTATTTGCTCATTAAAAATGCATTAGAAGACAGTTAATTTATCAATTTTTTTAAAATGTACTTAAATTAGATTTATCTGTCTAGAAATTGGTGTACATTGTTACTTGCACTTTCCAAATGCTGGTTCAGGGAGACACTTTTTCACATAGAATTCAATACAGCCGTTGAATTTTGTACTTGCGGTTAAGAACATGTAAAATTAGCAAGTATTACATTGTTGTACAGTGTATTTTGTTGGTAGAATTGTGGATGCATTTTTCTGATTTGCAGATGTAATTAATTTATCTGTCAAAAAAATCAGCAATAGAATTATTTGAAACTGTATCCTTCTCCACATAGTGACACTATGCCCTGGGGCTGCCCCATTCCTGGGAGTGTTCAAGGTCATGTTGGACAGGGCTTTGAGCAATCTGGTCTAGTAGGAAGTACCTGTGGCAGGGGGTTGGAATGAGATGATATTTAAGGTCCCTTCCAATCCGAGCCATTCTGTGATCTATGACTCCAACTGCTGGCCCTGTAATAAACTGTTTTGCTTTACAGTTTTCAGGCCTGTAGGCTGCTGCCATTCAGGAAAATACCAGCATCTGTGGAATTTCTTAGAATCTGTCAGCTTGGGTTTTGGTATTTTTAAGAATTTGGACTTTCTCAAACTTCAATTCAACTTTGAGTGTTTCAAATTGTTTTAAGCACAGAGTGATTCAAATAATTTCAGACCAGTACTGTATTGATTCCACAGGAGTTTTGTGATGACATAAAGAAAAGTATTGCATCTTTAATGCATGGTGGATAACACCGTTTCCATGGCCTGCCAGTTGTGATGATGATTTGGCTTTCTTGGAACATAGCTCTCCAGAATTTCTTGGAGTTTGGGTGATACAGACAATGTTTGCAACTTGGCTGTTGTAAGCCTGAGTGTTGTCCAGTTTGAAAGGAACTGTAGCTGGACATGTGTTTCTGTTTGGATAAATGCAAAAGCATTTGCCAGCTTTTTCATTGCAACTGCGTGAATTGCCATAGTAGTAATTAGGCTGAGGTTGGATCCCGTTCTCTGACTTATAGCATTGCCTCACAGAGAAGGCAGCAAGGGAATTATTTACCTTTTAATTGTAGTTCTCTGAAGGTGGGAGTCTCTATGGATTGATGCTCAGGGGGTCTCAGCTGTTGTGACCTTGGGTACTGAATGACTAGATTAAATGGTAAAGTTTAGAACTGGTCATAATGAGTTAGTACAAAAAGATGCCTTGAGGGGTCTATATGGCATATCATAGCCCCTAACTCCCAAATCCTTTTCAGACTAATTATAATAATTAGAACTTAAATAGGAATAAAACCCCAGCTCTCAGGGGGAGGTGGGAGGATGAGTGTGGCTCTAATAGCGGACACCATGCTCAGAGAACTCAATTATAAGCAAGTAATTTTCTTCTCTCCAAAAGGTAATTGGCCTCTTCCACATCTCTTTTCTCACAGATGATGGGGGAGAATTGCATGGAGAGGGTTCTTGCTGCCAATAGGAGCCAGGATTGCTGGTTAACGTGCGGAAATGAAACCCAGCAATGGCCTTCATATTCTCCTGTACTAAAAAGGAAATGTCCTGAACACTAAAAAATGCCCAATAGGATACATATGGAAAAAAAATACAGGAGTGCAGTAGGCGGGAGTATTGAAAGCTGTCTTCATTGCCCTGGAGTTGGATGACTTTCAAGCAGATCCAGAACAGGAGCGAATCTCAGAGCTTGCATCTCAATATCCCACTGTTGAGACCACCCCACAAAGAAGTGTTATAACTTGGCTTTAGATATTCCTCTGAGACTGCCAGTAGTGGCCAGTTAGTTCAAACGTGGCAGCAAACTCATGACAAGCACTATACCTTAGGATTTGCATTTTTAACATGCATGGTTAAATTTCTCTTCTTTAACAGTTTTAGTCGAGGAGCTTCACTGTAAGGTGTTGCCAAGAGCAGAAGCTTCAAGGGGAAATCTGTACACCCCTCTCTTGCTCTTGTTCTTCCTTCTCATGTCAGGCCACCCCAAACTGCTCTCCATCCTGGCAGAGAGTACAACTAAAGGGTCTAAGTGAGTTGAGGTTTGCTATTGCAAATTAAAAAGTACTCTTCTGGTATTCAGTCAAGATTAAGAGTGGTTTCTGGCCCTTAAGAATGTTGATGGCACTTTATAATTCAGGAAATCTGATTTACTGGGAATGTTGACTGCAAGCCTCTGCTGTACTGGTTGTGGACAAAGCCAGCTGAACAAACCTGTGATCAAAGTTAGGAAAATGTATAATGTCCTGCAGAGGGAAAGTTGCTGGTTGATATCTTTAATCTGACAACCTTCTAGTACCTCTGAGGTTTGCTTGCAGTTAGTAAAAAGCATAAAATTCTAGAAGAGAAACATGTGGCTTTTAGTTTTAAAACATTTTGTTAGTGACTGATTTCGTCTGACAGGAGTTTCAGAACAGATAGCAATTGTTTACAAAACCAGATGTTTTTATCTCATATTCTATAATTCTTTGCAGTCAGGAGGGAAAATAAATAATCCACTTTCCCAAAGACATGTCTTCATATAATAACAGGCTGTCTTCACAGTCTGTGTGGTCTCTGCTCTGAGAGTATTAAAACTCCAGACATCCAAATCTCTAAATTTTTAGGGATGAGGCAGCAATCCTTTTCTTCCAGCTGCCCCCAAATCACAAAGTTAGTGATCAGGTGTATTTCTATTTGCAGTGGCATTTAAAGATACATCTGAAAATGCAATTACCCCAGGAACTCCTTGGCTGGAAGATAAAACTGATTGTACTCAGATTTCCAGTTATAGGTAGAGAACTGCAAATGCTGTGCATCTGCAACAGACTCTCTGTTGCTACTTGCATCAAATATTGGCAAACTTTTAACTAACAAACCTCCAAATGGTGTTTTTAACCTCTCTGGTTCTCAGCATCTGTAAAAGCTGTGGTTGCCATAGGAGCAAGTTGTTGCCTGAGCGATAATGTTCTTATGATGTCATCAGAAAATAGCCTGTTCCCAGGAATACCTTGAACTCCATATATAAAAGTGCTGCCCTCAGTGTAGTTCAGTATGGAAACAATTAGAAATGCATGTTTTTATGTTGTTATGAAATACCTCTTTTCTATGTGCTGGCACATCTTGACATCTGCGGTGGAATTTTTAAAGAAAACAGGAGAATTGCTTTGAACTTGTTGAAAAAGGGTTATTATGTAAAATGTGTATCTGACAGTGAGTGTTTTTTACATTAACCATAGTGGTTACGAGGCTCTCTGCTACAGGCTGGCTATTGTTTAACTGTAGCACTTTATTCTATGTCACAAAGTTCATTCAAGTTTCTTAACTCCGTTCCTGAAAGAACCACAAGTTTAAGTCTTAGTGATGGTTTATTCTTCTCTGTTCTCAGCACTTGACAAAGAGTGCCCTTTTCCTTGACATATATTTCTATATAGAAATAATTGGCACTCTGTGAATTCTACCTTTTTTCTAGCTGGATTCATACGTGATAAGGAACAGCTCCCAGACGGAGGGTCTGAGATGGTGTGCCCTGCTGTGGGAGTGGCAGCAAGGGAGTTTGCTCTGCTCTGCTCCTCTGTCCTGAGCACTGCGTTTCTCTTAGTCTTACACCAAGAGGTTTTGAGTAGAATGACTCAAAACCTCTTACAGCTTTTTCCAGTGTATTGCCATGAATTCAGGAACCTCTGCATGGCCCCCACACATGACAAAGCCTCTCACCTGGACCACAGAGTGTTTGCTGAGACTGTTGTTTCCTGGCTGGCCATACCAGCTCCGGTTGGGATGATGGAGCAGGTGGGTACTGGCCCAGCTGTTTCTCATGCCATAAAACACCTGCTCTGTTGTTACCCTGGCATGGCAGTCTGTTCTTCTGCGGGCCAGAGCTCTCGAGGGGTCTGGCCCCCTGTGCCTAGGCTGGGGAACCCAGCAAATTCTTAACCTGAAACTGCCAATCCTGTGTCACACAATCAGTGCCCCACCTGTTCCAGGCGTCTGCCCTTGTTTCATTTGGTTCTATCAAATGGCCTCAATCATCCTCTGATCTTGTTTGACCTGGTTTACAGCACAATTCACAGCACCAGCAGAAGTTGCCCTGCATACTGCCATTCTCACTGTGTGTTCTTGCTCAAATAGTGTTGTTTTTTAAAATATCTCCTTTGAAAGAGAATCTGCTGCCTAAGATATTTTGCAATCTATTTTTCCCCCAGTATATGATGTAAAAATGTTGATTTCATCTCAGGAAGGAATTATTTGCTTTAGTGTGATGGTGGTGGGGTCCTGGCACAGATTGCCCAGAGAAGCTGTGGCTGCCCCTGGATCCCTGGAAGTTTCCAAGGCCAGGTTGGATGGGGCCTGGAGCAACCTGGGGTGGTGGGAGGTGTCCCTGCCCATGGCAGGGGGGTGGGATGGGAAGATCTTTTAGGTCCCTTCCAACCCAAGCCATTCTATAATTCTATGATTCATTTTAAAATACTCTTAAAATTAAGCTTTTTGAAGCCAACAGAAATTGAGCTACGTAGATGGAGAAATGCAGTGTTTTTAAGGGAATGCTTATACTGTGAATCTTTTGTTCAAAGTCAAATGACATATTATGCAGAATCTGTTGTATTTAGTCTCACTTCCCTTTATAAAATAGAAAAGATTGTACTCTGCGGTTAAAGATTGCTGTTTTGTTTTGGTTTGTTGTTTTTTTTAAATGGGTATTTGTTAAAGTTATGTGATGACACTGAAGAGTAAAAATGCTGTTCCAGCCTTTTCTTTCTTCCAGAAAAAAATGCTAATTGGCCAGATCTGCTTTTTAATGGTGGCATTTATTACCTATTGAGGCAAATAAATTTGTTTAATTCCCATTTACTTTTATTCCCTTGGAAGGATAGTTCATTTATATTTCATTTCATGTAGGACACTCTGGACTTGAGCTGTCTGGTAGCAAAGAGAGCTGGAGAATGGAGCAACAACTGTATTATTGAAGAGCTCCATAGCCACAGACTGGGAAAAGCACGATCGGATGTGATTTTCAGAACAGATGCCCAAGCAGAGTTGGCAGTTAATTAAAAGCACTATGTACTTAATGATTAACTAATCACAGCGTGATGGCATTCAACGGAGATGCAAGAAACTTCTCTGCTGGATTCAACAGAGAAACTCCTAATGTCTGCCTTCAGGGTACCGTACTTACAGCCGTTTGCTTTTGCATTACCAGCAGAGACAACAGGAGCAGTTAGTCTGGCAAATTTCATTAAGCATTGCTCAGTTAAAACTTTAAAAACAGGAAAGATGAGCTTAGTCAACACTGTATCAGCTATTCATATAACACAGTGTGTCGTTAGCAATGCTATTTCACAGCCATGTTGTCAAGCAAGTGATTGCAAAGCACTGTGAACATTTAATCATGTTTCATGAGGAAGGTGCAGTAAGTATTATTTCCATTCTATCATGAGTGAATAAGGGAAAGAGAGATTACATTACGTAAATGATACGTCTGTAAATAAGTCTGGAATGTTCTAGATTTTCATCAACAGATGATGTTTCTCTTTTTTGCAAGAGAATTACAGAATCACGCTTACAGTGCAACACCCATTCATTTCGAAGTTATCTTCTTCACCTCTTTCTCCAGTATTTTAGTCAATTTTACCCTCAAGTATTCAATTCTTTTGCACAGGAGCTGTCTTTTTGCCTAAATTTATGTACAGCACCTAGCCCCATAAGATCCTGCGGTGTGACAACACAAATAGTCACAATATTGCATTTCTGCATTTTACAGATTGTGATCATAGAAAATCCAGTTATGTGCAAAATGCAATGCAGGAAGCTGAGGCATTTTCAACCCAATTAGAAAGCAAATTTCTGAGAAATCTCAGGGGTGATTGCTTTCTTGTCACAATTCTGCTTCATGGTGTGGATGCAATCCAGATAATTAGAGCTAGAAAGGAGAATGACAGTGGATTTGAAAAAAATAAATAAATTACAGTTTGAATTCAGTGATGATACTGAACAGAACATTTTAAAATTATTGTTAGAGATTGCCAAAGATAATTGCTCCTGTGTGGTCATGCCTGGCAATATAAACCAGCTACTTTCTCCAGTAGGGATGTTCTCTGCCGGGCTGTGAGGATGCCTGGGTCCTGCTCCTGACTCGCACAGGCTGCAAGTGTGGGATACTCAGCCTCCATCTTCTTGCTCCTCAAACTTGTGGGTAGCAGGATCCAACATGGGAAGAGATGCTTGGAATAATTAAACACGTACACTGTGCACAAGAGATCCTCAGCTGGAGCAGGGTGTCTCACCTGACACCAAGGCAAACTGGGGCTTATTCTCTTGATACAGCTCAAACAGTTTTCTTCCTTGCAATTAAGTCTAATTCAGGAAAAAATAGTGTTTATTGCCTCCAGTGTCCCTTTTGCCATGGCCAGCTGGTGAGAACATTCTGTGCTTTGGTGAAAAATTTGCTTTCCCAAAGAAAAGTCTTTGGAAATATAAGCAATCAGCTTTTCTTTTTCAGGAAATAGGTGGAATAAGACCGACTGGTGCCTCTGTGGTGGCAGCAGCTATTCAGCCCACATCCCCATCAGGCAGGGACTGCACCCCTGCATCACCCTGATAACCCCTTCTGCTGTCTTTTCCCATTTTTGCTGCTCTGACTGCTCATTCTCCAGCAATGCAGATGAGCTGTGAGCTGCACGCCAGGCACAGAAGGTAAAGGTGTCAAGTAGAGGTCCAGTCCTTTGGTGTCTGCGTGAAGCCAGGATGTCCTCTGGATCCTCATGGCACTGCTGCAGTTTCTCATGCTGCTGGGGACAGGACAAATCTGTTCTGCTGTGTGTGTCACCTCATGGCCGTTGGCATGTAACTGCAGAGCTGAGACCTTGTCCCAGGGATTTTCATGTGCTGACTGGAGCACATGGACAGGGCACCCAAGAGTTGTTGGTCACTATCCAGAAGCCTGGAAAGATAAACCACTTGTCAAAATCCCTGGTTTTTAAGTTTCAGGTCCCTGGTTGCACTGTGGACAAGCCAATACAAATTACCTAAGATAATGATGATTCCAGGATAGTAATTGATAATGTAAAGTTGCTTCCAGATCCCTCTCAGAAAGAGGAGTCCTCAGGGCTGCAAGGCTATAGGATGGCTACGGGGCTCCAGAGTGGGCATGCTGCTGGACTTCTGTTGCAGTGCATGGTCAGTGTATGGATCTCCAGATTTGGGCACTTCTTTTAAAAAGTAGTAGTGCCCTGTTTTGTCCATCCAAGTAGTAGTTTTCTATGAAGAAAGACATCAGAGGAGATGGACCCGTCAACAAGCTTGCCAAGAGAAGTTGTTTGTCTATTAAGAAAGCAGAGTAATAAAGACTGACCATGTTAGAGGAAAGAAGGAAATCAAATAATAGCACAAACTGATCTGACAGTACATCTTCTTTGCTGAGCTGAACAGAAAAAAACAAAAACAAAACCAGAAGTGTTGCTAAAGTGAATGTGCTTGGTGCTTTCCACATATAGAAGAATGTAGTGTCCTTGTTTCCAAGGTAGATAAACAAAGAGAAGTGCAACGTGAGCAAAGTGTGAAGTGGCTCCTCTCCGTGGTAACGTGTTGCATGAGTAACATCTTTTTGGTGATAAGGCATGCAGGAAGCTCTTGAGCCCCCCAGGAAAAAAGCCACCTTGGCCAGCTTTCTGTGCGTTCTCTGGATAAACAACCAAGCACACCATGGATGAGAGATACTTCAGATTGTATTTGGGTTCTGGGGTGTTACTTTGGCATCATAACGGACTGGTGCCAACATATCAGGACTTTCCATGGTCATCACAGGGACTTCTAATTTTTTTAAAACAGATGGATAAAACCAAGATTACTTTTAAAAAGTAATCAGCTCATTGAAAAGGCCATTGTTCTAACGGGAAGTTGCAGAGTTAAAGTGCCTATTACAGTACCCTGGGTGTAGGGGGGGACTGCCCTTTCACACAGAACAGCAATATAAAACTGAGACCAGTGGGAAAGGCCAGGAGAGAAAAACATTTATCTTTCAGATTTCTCTGTTAAGATTCTCCTCTAGATTTTCAGTCACTTGAAGACAAAAGCCCAGGAAAGAGACTCCAAGAAACAAGAAGACCAGAAAGCACGACTTGTGGTGGCTGAAGCGCTGAGTTGCTCTGTGGAAGGAGCCAGTCCCAGTCACACGAGCTCAGCTCTGGAGCCCTGATGTTTGCTGCCCTGGCAATGGTGGCCATCAGAGGAAGAGCTCTGATGGTGTTTTCTGCCCCCTTCCCTTGGTATAGACTTGACACTGTCCCTTCCAAGAACAAGGTGTCAGGAGGAGAGGGTCAGAGCGAGAGGGAGTGATGATCTTGCTGATCAGCATTTGTACGTGCACCCATCCGAGGGTCAGCCTTCCTCTCTCTCTCTCACTTCATGAGACACAGCAGCGGGTCTGTGCTGTGACAGGGACATTGATAAAAAATCAATGCTTGCCAAATGGAGGCATTAAAAAAGCCACAACAACATTAAATTAGCAACAATAAATTAAAAAACAATGACAACAACAAAAATGTTCATGTTAGTACCTTCAAACTATGGAAAATAAGGAATCTTGCAAAAACATTTGAGGGGATTTTTTGGGTTTTTTTTTTAATGCTAGGGACTCGTATGAAAAGATTGCTTACAGTAAGAGCATTGAGCTGGAATGCAGGTAGCAGATTTCCATGACCTCTGGAGAAAGGCTACTCTGTATAATTGTTACAATGAGAAAAATCATGGAGATCTGAGCTTTGACCTACAACCCTTACTCACTAAGTTGTTTTTTTTATGTTGTAGACCATTGAATGATAAAAGTAATTTTTCATTGTTTGTCTCATTTCTATGTTACACTGAGTTTATAGAAATGTCAGCTGTTTCTTTTAACATAGGAAGAATTTCTAAATTAAACTTTTTGTCAGAACTGATGCATTTTCTGTAAAGCAAGTTGATAACAATGAGTTGGGATACTAGATTTCACATTTCATATTGAACAGGTATTGTTCTTCTGTGAAAATTAGTGGAAGTTCTAACTAAATACATTTTTCAAAGCTTGATCCTGCATTATTTCCACTTACTTCAAGGATTATCCACCTTCTGTTAAGAATAGCCTATAACTTGCAAAGCAGGGTAGTGGGGTAGATCCGTGAAGAGATGCACACTTTTCCATTTGCCATGTGTGGTGCATTGTAGTTTTTCTACTTCCTTACAAAAGAAAAAGCGTCATATTTTTGAATAGGTAGGCATTAGCTACTGGAAAGTTTCAGAAAATATGTCTCACAGCAATACAATAGCACTGCCTCCTATTTTATTTGATAAAAATGAAATAACTGTAAATCAAAACTGATTTACAAAGACATGCTACTTGCAAAACAAACCCTGAGATCAATTGGTGGATTCTGCTGATTGCCGTGTAAACTTCTTGCTTCATTTTCAGCATACAGAAGCCTAGAGGATGAATTGACCTTGTACAAACTTAGCCAACCTCAGCAATCTCCTGCCAGATGTGTGCTTCATTATTTAAGTGATACCACACTGTCAGACTCCTCCTGAAATGAAGTGGACATGCCAATGCAGCGTCTGGTCCTCAGATCCTCAGTTCGTGTAAGTAGAAAAACCTGTACAGACGGAGAGCTGATTCCATGGACTCCAGGGAGACCCACGTGGATTTGAAATGTTAATCAATGCAGTCCAGGCTGCTCTGAAAGTACTGTCCTGAAAGTAGTAGAACTTTAAAACTTCTGAGCTACTTCATGTCTCCACTCTAGTGTTTATAATGTTCCAAAGTTCAGGATTTCCAATGTTTAGGTAGATTTAATAACTGATAATTGCTAATTATTCCATTTTTATACTACACTTAAAAAGTACTTGATTTTAGGCAAAACCAGGCTCTGCACATTTATAGTTGCAAGAAATTGTGTGCTGTTATACAAATTAGACTTCTTCCCCTTTCCTTCTGTGGGTATTTCTTGGGGATTTTTTGTTTTGGGGTTTGGTTGAGCTCTTCGTTTTGGTTTCAAAGAATTGGCATCACTGTCATACTGAACACCTGTGAGACAACTTCCCAGGGGGACAAACTGAGCAAGTGAATCCCCAGGACTCAGCACTTGCTCCTTTGATCAGCAGGCTCAGGCTGTAGGGAGGAAAGGCTTTGCAGGGCTGAGCTCCCCTCAGTAAATTGGTTAGGACACAACTGCTGCCCAGTTGCAGAAAGTCCACTGATAGCTGCTGAAAGGAAGTGGGTGGAGCGATCAGTAAAATTTGACACTTTCTGTTTCCAGAGTGTGCCAGGTAAATGTCTCGGCAGGTTCTGGGAGATGCACAAAGCAGCAGGAGTCAGCAGAGGCACCATGGAGAGCAGCCTGCTCCGGGAGAGGACCAGCAGGGATAGCTCAGCTCAATCAGTGCAAGCCATGCCATGAGTGGATTTCTAAAGCACAGTTTAAAAAGCATCCTGTGACTCTCGCAGAGAGCAAGGGGGACTTGTACCAACACTTATTTTCCATCTAACTTGATGTTTGTTGGTGAGTTTTACTTTCTAAATAAACGTGTGCTTGGAGGCAACAAGGATGGCAGTCCCTATAGGAACCTGATGACTCCTTTTTCAGGAGACAGCTTAAGAATTTCACACCTCACTTAGTGCCAAATTAAATTTAATATTTTTTACAAAGATTGCTTGCACAGTGTGGAGGCATTTGGTTTAAGCAAGGCCTGAAAGATTCTGAGCATTTAGAAGTGTGCAGCAGAGCATGCCAAATTAAGCTGGTTTTCTAAGCAGAGACAGTTTCTTTGATTTTCATTTATTTATTCATATGTAATTATTTAAAATTACACATGGAGCTAAAAGAAAATTCTCTGAATTCATGAGGAAAAAAACCATTTAAGCTTTATAAGGTGCACAGTACTGTGACAGCTGAATGAAAGCTCTTCTGATGATGTGAGGGCTGTTTTATGCATTCCTGTATGCATTTCTTTTGGAGGGGAGGAGTTTCCTTCATTAACTGATGATATTTGAAACCCTTGGCATTTTGTTCTTTGGACATTCAGTAACCCATTCAGCCATCATGCCAAGCAGCTTCACTCCTGTACATTTTTGTGTATCTGAGGTGGGTCTTCAGGTTATAGATAAAAGGTTTGTGTTGTGCAAGATGTTACACTGCCATTGGATATAAAATTTTGCTTCATTGGTCTGCAATCTAAGTAGACAAACAAGGAAAGGAGGAAGGAAGTGGGTGGTTTCTGAGGTATCTGCTCAACAGGTGAGAGCAGGGAAACAAATCAAAATTCATGACTGAACACAGCCTTCCACACAGTACCAGTACTGTCTGTACCCTTGGTGCAAGCCCTTCTTGGTTTCAAAGGAACAACTCCAAACTCTCATCAAAATCTACCACTCTTTTTTCTTTAAGCAAGTAGTGTTATGGTGTAAATATAAATTGACCATACTAAGATATGTTCCTGTATTGAATCAGGTTTATTGTCAAAGTTATGGACAAATTAAACTTTAGCTACAAAATGGATGTTGTGTAAGATGTTGCTGCAGTGGAGATCCTGCAGAGAGAGAAGTTTTGCAGTCAACTCTTTGGCCATGCATCCATGCCACAGCTGGTCTCAGAATTAGCGACCAAACTGTGTGTGCACACTCAAGGAAATGCAAATGTTTTGGGTTTCCCTTGGGCCTGGAAACAGCAGACAGGACCCTATCCTCAGAGGAGAAAGGAGGCAGTAGAAGGGTGCTGCCATCAGTCTTCTGGTTTCTTTTTCCAGCCACGAAACAGTATAAAGAGAAATTATCAACAGCTCTCAGCTTAGTCTCTACTGCTGTTCTTGAAGAAATACATGGTATTGCTTGCAATACTAAGAGCAGTCTGGGAATACTTGAAGAACCAGGAGGCACTGCAGCCACCTGAAGTGACTGCTAAAGGCTGAGTGAGAGCTTTCCCAGAGGTTCCCCACATCACCTGGATCCATCTTTGAATTTGGCTGTACTTGCCTTCCCACGTGTAAAACGAGTCCTTCTTTACCACGTTGTGAAGGGAAGATATATCACTGGTGGATAGGTAAGTCTGAAAGGTCTCTTGAACCCAGTCCCACTTGAGTAAAGCCTGTCTGTGATTTGTCCAGGTTTGCAGAAACTGTAAGCCACAGTCAGCTTGCCCAGCCTAATGCTCTGCTCCCTCAGCTGATTGACTGGGTTGGGACTGGTTTAGGACTGCGCTAACACAGCTTTGTTCTTCATTTTCCACCAGGCCATGGACAGACCTGGACGTCGTGTCAGCCATGAAGGTCAACTGGACATATCTGTGAGGATGTGGCTGGAGCTACCTGGAGAAGGAGAGAGCACCAAAGCAACTTCTCCTGCATGTGCATCTGTTTGCAGAGGTGAGTCAGGCTACTGGCATTAGGAGAAGGGGCTGGGAAGCACAAGTCACTTGCCTTAATAGCACTGTCAAGGACTTTTAGTTTTCTTTCTTCAAAAGCATTTGAGAACCAGAAGGGACAGCATAAGGGAAAAGTTGCTCTAATGGAGAGAGATGTGGAGGCAGGTCATCCTGAAACTGCACTTTAACTGTATCACTATGGATTATCCCCCATCTGACACACACTCTGAGCTCTTTAAAAATCCAAGCGCAAGATGTTTAGCTTAAAATTATTTAACAATATTTTTATTGTGTTAAGATCCACTTTTTTTCCCTAGTGTTGGTAAGTCTGGCCCCCAGCCTGTGCTGCTGGTACCCTGGTGCTGGAATGCACAGATTGTTTTAGGGAAATCTGTTTGACGCGTGTGTCAAATATTGGAAATTTTGAGTATATTTTGCCCTAGAAAGCTTTTTTTTTGCAGTCAGTTCTGTTGCAGACCTGTTAAAAACCAGCTCTTTAATACTTATGAAAGCAAAACTCACATTTTGAACAGGTCAATAAAATTATTTCAGCCATAGGTTTACTATAGCAATAGAAACCAAAAGCATCCTTATGCTTATGGAATATTTTGAAGGAAAACCCACTTGCACACAAAAGGAATTAAAAATGTAGGGTTTGTTTAAAAAAAAAAACAACTACATTTGAAACAGTGCCAAGGTTTTCTCTCTAGAAATACTATTTATTCTGTATTACAAGTAACCCTTTTCTAGGGCTGATCAACCTGGAGTTTCATCAACAAAGGGTAATACTTGACTCTATTAAAATTCATCCATTAAGAAATGTATCACTGAACACCTCAGCAAGTTAATATTTAATAGCTCTAGACCATGCAAAAGCTGAGCATTCGATTTCACCTTAAATGGATGACAACAATAAATATATTTTGAATAACAAGGTAATTGTGCATGAAAACTATTAGCTATGTATGCAAATGGATTGCTGCACTCTGGATCTGAGAATCATCTGGGCTGCTTTAAAAAAAATGTATCCTCATGGTTAATCGTCCTTATTCAAAATTCCTTTAACAAAATATCCCCAAATTCTCGTAGTTTTAATTTTGAATAATGTCCACTTACCAGCCTATTCTAAAGCTTAGTTTGCTGTTGGGGCATTTTTAGAGCAGTATGTGATTTGCCTGAGTTAAGTTGCACACAGTTCTTAATTGTCTTTGACAACCAATAGCCAGGTCTGCACTCAGTGCTGTCAGCATTTGTGTGCGTGGTGCACCTATGCAGCTGCTCTGCAGTTTTCATCAGCAGGGTTACAAACAGGTGCTCCCTGCCAAACACACCGTGCTGTGGGGAAGAGGCACCAGTGAAAAGCAGAAAGAGGTTTGAAAATGTGTTGGTACCATAAATTTTGTCTCATATTGTAAGTGCAAGATATTTATCGATGAAAGTTTTCGTCCTAATTAAAAATGGCATTTTGCTGAACTTGTCCGATTGGAGATGAAAGAGAACTTGTTCAGGTGTGCACAGAAAGGGCATTGCTCATCTCAGCAGTGCATGGTGAGTGAATTTAGTTAAGGATGGGCCAGTGTTCAGAGCCCAGCCCTGATCTCGGAGTGGCTCTCCTGCAGTGCAGAGACAAACAGCACCGCAGGCTTTGTGCAGAGAGCTCACCGGAAAGCTTTTCCCGAGAAGTCAGCGGACTCCAGCTCCTCATTCCAGGAGCCCCCTGGTGCTGAGACGGATGAAGAGCCTGTCCCTAAGTCACAACAGGGATTTTGCACATTAAAACCACTTTTCTTACGCACGTCCCAGCAATGTGGCTTGGTGCAGGACAGCTCTGAGGCCAATATGCTGTTAGGAACATTAACAGCAGATGGTGATGGGTGTTTGTTTTGTAAAAGTCTTCTCAAGTATTTTGCCTTCCCTGCTGCTCTTGGCTGCCTGTGGTAGCAGTCATTGTTGCTGCAACTGAACCCTCAAATCCGCAAACTTAAAATCAGAGCTTCAAAAATCTACTTGCCATCAAATACATTAAGGAAATTAATTTAGCAGTATTCTATGGTCATCCAAAGAGAAGTGGCAACCCATTTCTTCTATTGCTATTGCAATATGTGCCTGCTTTTTGAGGAGACTGGATTGATTTTGGAGTCACTAAAATGTGATCCTTCATCTTTCAGAAACCAGAGAGAAGGGATAGTATATGTATAAACTCTACCCATTGCTGCTATCAGGGAACTCCATAGGTTTAATTATGCCGTGGAAACAGATAGTACAAGAACTGAGAAATTTGGAATAGTGCAAAACAAGGAGAATGACTGAAAGGCATTATCCCCTGCACAGAAAAGTTTCTGGACTGTGTGTCTTTATCTTGTGTGGCGCTAGGAGGGATTGGTTGTCTGAGCAAACAAAAATGTAAAAAGCCACTAAGAAAAACTTAGAATATCATTGTATTTTCAGGACATTATCACCAGTGTGTGAGTATGTATATGTAAAAATATTCTTCCTCTATCAGTGTTTTTACAGTTCTCATTAAAATAAGGGAGAAAATTGCAGATTTATATAGCAAGGAGGGGGAGAGTAAAATTCAAGTAAATGCATGCTGCTATGTTTATATTCATGCATTTTCTCAAATGCTTTATCAGATGGACTCTGGCCAGTTCCTGATTTATTGCATAAGTAATGTTTGTAACAATCAAGGGAAAAGAGAGTGTTGTGTCCTGGCCTGTTTGTTCCCCCTCCCTGCAGGCCTGGCACGATCTCTGCTGGGTTTGAGGGCTGGGTTGTGCTTTGTTTACCTGGGAGTGCAGACTTCACCTTCATGTGAGCGATGTTTAAATGGAAAAGCCACAGTGAGCTGGATTAACATGTCTGCATAATTATCTTTTAGGGTCTATTCACAACACCACTTCTTGTTGCATCTTTAGGAGTTTTGGGGCTTCATTTTATTGTTTGTTTTCTTTTAATTTTCTGGTAGGCTTAGCAGTAAAAAATGGGCTAAGAGCTTTACATAATTCCTAATGCTATATTTTCCATAGCATTTTGAATGATTTCTGCTTCAATTAAGTGTATATTTATTGCTTTTTCTCAACTCCATGATCTGGAGGTTTTTAATCAACAAAAATACTTTCCTGCTTATCATGTATTAGAAGTTGCAATGCACCATCCTGTGATTTTATTTTTTTAGCTATTTATCTATTTATTTATTTATTTATTTCCTGCCTGCCACCACTTCCCACTGCCCTGTGAAGACGCTGGCGCCACTCATTTTTAGTGCCAATAATTAGATCAAATGAGCAGCTTTCAGAAATTATCTAATATTTTTCCTATTCCTTTTGTTATAGTGGAGACCTAAAGCACAAATGCACTGCATCAAATATGAAACAGGATTATTTAGGTACTTTTGTTATTTAGGTCTTCAAAGTATTTAGGTGCATTTTTTAAACTACTATTGAAGTGTAATTTTTGGAATATATTCAGTGCCCAGTGTTTCATCCACCTGAGAAATCACAAGAGTAGTTACTCTCTCCTTTTGAGTATTGACTCTGTTGGCCTCATTCTGCTCCACTGTCGATCACTGAGTCGTGCTTTTGTTGGCCTGTCATTCTGCAGAGATCAAAAGCAGTGAGAATGAAGCCTTTTGTTGGCACACAAAAGCTTTACTACCTGGAAAAGTGTGTCAGCTTTTTTGATTTATTTGTTCAGAATTTTTCACTTATTGCCTTCTGGGTCAAATGACAAGTATTTGGAGGCAGAGTAGCTTCAAAGTCCCCTTTTTTAAGGAACCAAATTATGTAGCTCATCTTAGTAGAAAAAAATATTCCTGATCAAGACAGTTTACTGCATCAGGTTTCTCAAAGGATGAACCTACTGCATCTCTAAGCTGTTTTTCTTTACTAGCCCGATTCATCTAGTGAAAATGGGGGGAGGCAACTACAGTTATCAGAGCCCAAAGGCAGAGGATGAAAGCAGAAAAATTGGCTTCTCTCTTCATGGCCCTCTCTTTGGGAAACAGCTTTTGCTTATCTGTAGGGAAAAAAAAAAAGGAAGTTATTTTCTTTATTAACTTCTGAACAAGTATGTAACTCAACACTCAAATCTATATTCAGTGACATGTTTTCTTCCTAGTTTTGATCTAATACTTTTGACAATCCCCATTAAGCCAAATATCTTATAACATTCTCTTCTAAAAATCAATCTGTAGTGGCAATCTGGCCTGGGCTACTACTTTAGGAAAACACAGATACTTCAAATTTCTTAATATTTTGCCTCAGAAATATCATAATAGATAGGGAAATAGAGAGGTGGAATTTTTCCTTGGATGAGCATATGCCAGACCTCCTTGCTTCTGAAGAGCTGTGATTGTCAGAGGTCCAAAATGGGCCAAGTCAAATTAGCACTAATTAGCACTTGAGCAGCATCATTTGTGCTGTAAATGCTGAATTCACCACAACTTACTACTGCCTCATCGTGGCAGCCTGTGAATAAATCCTTAAGTACCTTGCAGATGCTCCGAGGTTTAGAGGGTATAAACTTTGCCACTGACTAGGGAGTGTGGTAGTCCACATTTATGGGAATCTGGTCTGTTCAAAATGGAAAAAAAAATACTTCTTCCTGTTGCCAAGGTGAGAGTCATGCATTAATACTGAGACGGTGTTTTCATATGCTACAGGATTAAGTACCTTATTTTTGTAAAGCATTGTTCAAAATTTCTCTGAATTCTATCCAGTAGTTGCATTATTAATCTAGTTTGTAAACTAAAATCTGGAAGATTTATTTATAAGAAAGGGCTTTTTTACACAGGCATCTGCCTGCCTGCTTGCCTAATTCCCCTCTCCCATTTAGAAATCCGAGAGTGAAGGTGGCTGCTCTGAAACAAATAATGCAGAGGGTCTCTTAACAAAGCAAGGGGCTGCACTTGCTCTTCTCCTGCAAAATTCAGCGGCGCTGCTCCCTGGCTGGATGAACAGCTGTGGCAACAGCCCTGAGCAGGCGGAAAAAGAGTGGGGACAGTGGCAGATGAGATGGAGCAGGAGAGGGAAGGCAGCATTTGGTTGAGCAGTTGGGTAGAGATGAATTTTAAGCAAGGGAGGGTTGGCAAGAGGTTTTTGAAAATGGTCAAAACGTGGAACAGAGGTGGAAGTATGTCCCATGATGCTGAGGAGATCACTCAGAGATGGGCTGGAAAGAGTTGCATGAGGACACTTAAATACATTTGATTTGAGCAATGTTTCTCATGCTGATGAGACTGGACATGCTTTATGGGACTACTTGAAGCTTGCTTTTACATTTTAATCATACTAAACTTTCTGGCAGTAAGAAAACAAAGGAACTGTCTCTGCTTCTTCCCTGAAAATATGACTCGGAAACAAACTTTTTCTTTCTCTGGCTTAGAAACCTGGTAATGCTTAAATGTGTTTAAAAAAAAAACCACAAAAAACCCCAAAAACCAACAACCAAGAAAACCTCAAACCTTGTTTAATGCATCATCATGAAGAACTGATTGCATCTTTTTTTGATTGAGTGCCTTATCCAAGGCAATTAAACCTTTCAGTAGTAAAAGAAGAAAATTGCCTTGGAATGCATGTTTTCATTGGTCATCCCTTTACTGCACTGTAAAAGAGTAAATGATCTTTCTGATGCCTTCTCCCAGCAAATATCAGTTCTCATTTCCAGGGTTTCTGTCTGGCAATTGTATACATTAGGGGATGCTGCTTAAAAGTGATAAAACATTCTATGGATGTGATGACATAAAATTAATGTATAATGCCACAGAAGAAGCATATGTTGAATGCTTCTCCCAGGGCTAAGTGGGGTATTTAATCACCAAAGTTTTGGTCTTTGGCCTTTTAAAATGCTTGATTGCATGCATTCAGGAGTCATGGCCCCCAGGGTGTTACACAGAAGTTTGGAAAGGTTGAGGTTTGATAACAAAACACTGCTTGTATTGATTTCTTCTGGTACTCACTAAAACTTACAAAAAAAATTAAACAGCACCTTTATATTTTTATAATCTCTATAAAAATAAACACAGGAGAATGTGTTTTTTTCTCTGAATTGTAATTGTGAAAATGATATTATGAGAGATTATAATTCAAGATTGTATTTTCACTTGTCTTAACTATTAAGCATAGTGATGTCTGCCTTAGTTTGAATTAAAAAAGACATTGTGCCTGGTTTATTATTATTATTGTTCCTACATTCTCATGCAAGCCATAAAACCATTTTAGCATAAATTCCTTACGTAAATGCTATTATTAAGTGCTATCAAGGTTGAACACCAGTCATTAAATCCTTCTGAGCAGTAACAACTGGGAGAGTTTAATGGAGCCCTCATCAAAGATGAACATGGAAGAAGATGGAGAGAAGCTTCTGTGCATGCTGCCTGTAGCCTGGAGGGGAACAGAGCAAGGAGAACCTCTATAATTTACTGTGCTTCTCTGTTGTAAGGAAAAAAGAATTAAAACATGTAACCTAAACCAAAGCCCAGTAAAGCCTGTGGGAAGCTTTCTGTTAACTTCAATGTGCACTAGATCTGGTTGATAGATTTCTAAAATACAAAGCATTTCACATGGTGTGTTGAAGAGATTTTTCCATGCAATGGACACACATAATGAGATCTTTCATTCTCTCCTTTTCCCAGATTTGGCCTTGAAGAAAACCCTGGAGCCGAATGTTGCTGAACTTTGGGCAGAGTTAGATTCTGACCTGAATATTGAGGACGGAGTCCTTGTGTATTTTTGTTTGTTACCACATGTAAGTTCTTTATCCTTTGCTGCTCTGTTCTTCGTTATCTGCAGGGGAAAGGATTCTGAGCCAGAAATAGATTTTCACATGGGGGTCTGTGCTGTGGGGGCAATAGCTCTTTTTACCTCATCAACAGAGCTGGCTGCTTCCCTCCTGCAGCATTGTCTCCACCGAGATGTGGAGGGTAACCTCTACACATCGATGCTGGCAAGTGTCTATTTACCTCAGAAGCATGCACAAGGTAGAATGTCTTGTAGAAAGTCAAGATTTGCCTTTCAGGGAGTTAAATATGAGCACACGAACATGCCATTGTATCCTTCTTGTTGATTTGGTCATCTCATATTTCGTTTCTTGAGTGGGTTTTTGTACCAACCACCTACAAATCCCAAGTATCAGAAGTCTATTTTTTTTATTATTAAAGCCCCGGTTTCCTTTTCTCTGTGATTCTTGACAATGTGATTCATGGGAGCAGAGGGATTCTTTTTCTGCACAAAATAATTCATTCTTCAGAGAGAAAAGTGTAGTGCCTTCTTTGTATCTGCAAAAGGATATCATTGCAGAGAAATCATCCATTATTTCTCATCTGGCACTTGAACATTGACTCTAAAAGTGTTGCAGTTACTTTTTGGACTGGACATCTATTCTCCAGGGTTTGGAGTGCTGCAGATTCCAAAGGCCATCTCCTGCTTATATGTATTACCACAGGCTTTCCCAGAAATTCAGTTGTCATTAGCTGGCTGTTAAAGTCACCGACAAGCCTTGAGAAGAGAGCAGATGAGGCTCCAGCAGAACAACAGTTCTCCACATTCTCTGTTCCTTTCCATTGAAGGTTGGGATGGAGGTGCTGTGTGCTCTTTGGGAGGGCTCTATGCTTAGTGAACAGGAGTGAGTGGGCTCTCCCCTGTGTGCAGCCTGGGACAGGGAACGTGTTTGGAGAGAAGACATCCACCCTGCTTTCTCAGAAGTTTGACTGAAGCATTTGTTTGCTGTCCCCAGCCCAGCTCTCAGTTCAGTTCCTACAGACCGAAAGACTGCTGCTGTCACCAGGGAGTCCCAGCAGGAGAACCAGAGCGAACCCCAGGACCTGCAGCAGGCTGTCCCTGTGAAGTGTCCCCAGCTCTGCACCTGACTCCTTCAATTTTCTGACAGCAAGTTTTCATTTGGCTAATTTTAGGACTTGACTGCATGAAAGAGATAGGGCAAGCAGGGCAAGGTGACTTTGCCATTATTTTAGATCAATTTATTATTTTTTAGATGTTAGTCAGAAAGGTCCAGGAACAGATAGAGAGTGAGGAAAAGAAGTGCCTGTGTTGCCAAAGTGACATCACTGTGCATTTACGTAAGGTTTGTCTTTCCCTTTGCAGTTGAAGTAATGACACATCAAAGCTGCTGCTTCCAGTTGCTGGTTGTCTGTAACAGTTTCAGATTCCTCTGTTCTATCCCCAGATCATGTGGACACCTCATATTCAGTACTCAGTGCACAGGGCAAAGACAAAGCACCTGCTCATGCTCAGTTTAATTCCTTTAAGTGCTCTCGTAGCTGTCAAATTATAAAAGCAGCACAATGGAGATTGACTTGTTTGCATTGCGGAGGCCTTTTTGATATTCAATATCCCAAATTATTTTAGTAAGTAGATGTGATGAGAGCTTTATGGAACTGCAAACAGACCATGAAGATAATACCCTGGGGCAGCTCATTTGCCTAACACAGAGTATACACTCAACTGGTATAACACAGTACAAATATTTACTAAAATCAGTTTTTGGTGTTTACCTTGGAGTGGGAGAGCACATTTTGAACAATTATTCTCTGTTTTGCCCAGCTGTGCAATGCAGAATATCTTCAGCAGAATCCTGTAGTCAAGCCATGGATGCACATGCAGCGAACTAAGTTAAAGTGTATCCTGTTATGTTATGCTGACCACGGGAGAAATAAAAGGTATAACTAGGCTCGGGATTCTATAGCAAAAATTATGTTTAAACACAATGATGACTTTTTAAAATATATTTGGCCATAATTAGCAAGAGTCAGCTCAGAAAGGCCCTTGAAAAGTTTACTGTGGCATTTCCAGTGTCTTGCCAAAACAGTCAAATGGATGTCTCTGGCAAATATTTATCAGCAGCTGTAGCCCTGAATATTTGGGTTGTACAGAAAAACAGCAAGCTGTTCCTCATGGTACTCAGAGCCATGGGCTCCTGGGCAGTGCTGAGCTCCTGCTGCTCTCTGTCACAGGAGCAGTGTTTGTGCTTTCGTGTCCCACTGAAGGCTGTTGGTGCCGTCAGCAGGGCAGGTCCATTGTGTCACCAGAGACAAAGGGCTGCAGGGTGTGCCTCCTGTTAGTGTTGCATTGGTAACGTGGTCACATTCTGCTTTTCATCTGCTTCAAGTGGTTCTTCAGTTTCTTTGCTTCTTTGAAACTGAGAGAGATGAGTTTGGGAGGATGCAGATGAAAATAGTCCATGGAAAGAAATGCTCAATGAGGTCACTTTCCTGTTTCATCAGATGGGGAGGAGCTTAAGGGCAATGGTTCAGGCTTGCTAAGAGTGCAGATTTCTGAGAAAAGGCAGAGATTCTCAAACATTCATCAATTAGTTTATACATTGTCATGTTTTTCAAATACAGTACCAAGTTTTTATGTTGTAGATGTAAATCATAAATTGATGGCAGGTGACTTAACAGTTAATGTATTGGCTAATTAGAGAAAGGATAGACCTGCCGTATCACAGTCCTAATGGGGTCAGGGTTGAAATACTACAAGAAATGCTGTTTTTTCCTTGTCTGGGAGCCATTATCTATTTTAATTCCTCTCTATTGAAATATGAATCATGTGAATCCTACCTTTAATTTGTTTCTTTATCAGTGCTTTGTTGACTTCATAGTTTACACAAAACACAGCAGGAGAGAGCTATGAGACTATGTATCAAGCATTATAATGCATTAGAGTAATCACTTTTCTCTCTAACACATCAGATTTTGTCATCAAGTTTTATGAGTATAGGCGTTATTTTTCTCAGTATCTCCTGAAACTATTCGTCTTAATTAACAGTAGTGTAAGCTTCTTCATAAAGTTGGAATACATTTTATCATGAAGAAATTTTGTGGTAAGTGCACCTGCTTAGTATTTCTAAACAAAGTGATGCAAAAAAAAATAAATGCTATGGCTCAGAAAACTTTCTTTTAAAAAGTAGTGTGAAACTGTTAGTGCAAGGTTAGAATTTGCAGTATTTTCCTCTCAAGGAACCAGATGGTGAACTTTGGTTTTTGGTGGACAGACTAACTGCTCTGAGGGTTCCTGAGCTCCATCCTCTCTCCTGGCAGACTCCAGTATCTGCTGCTGTGGTGTCAGCTTCTCAAGGTACACAGGTACCTGTTGTTGCCTTTGTTCTCTTTGCTATGATGTGATAGGTTTTCCTACCATTCTGTGTATCTAGGTATTTCCTGTCTTTTGACCCTTGTCCAAAAATGCTTTTTAATCAGTGGTCAGCAAGTGCCCCACGATTTCAAAGGACAAACAATACAAACATATAATCCAGCTGTTGATGGTCAATGCTATGAACAGCTTTCTTAAATGCACGCTCAGCTCTTGCTCACAAATTTTCGAGGGAAAAGAAAATAGGAGCCAAATAGTTCCTGTCCCTTGTGAAGTGCATAGTGGCAAGCTGGTGTACCAGTTCATGAGCAGCAGCTCCATAGTAAGCTGGCACTGGCCTTGGGAACAGTTTTCAACACAGTATTCTTTCTAGTGCCGGTCTTTTGCTCCTGTTTTGTTTTTTTTTAAGTGGTTTGATGAGTAGAAGACCCTGAATGAAGTGTTTTGGCATTTGTTTTCTGATGTGGCAAACAAAGAACAGCATGGTCATAGTGGTTTTCAAGGCCTACATATTCGTCAGCAGCCTTAAAGTAGCTGTGCAGGTTATTATAAAACACTGTAAATATTTTCTTTCATCAGTTGCAAAATAAAATTTGACAAGGGAAGTGCTCAAAGAATGATAAGCCGTAAGAGACATCCTGTACATTTGAATAGGGCATTTATAGATTAATTTTTTAATCACGTTTTTAGCCATGGGGTGGTTCACCCTTTCTAATCCTCAGTATTATTACAAGCTATCCTTGCCTTTGAGTGAGCATATCCCCTTCACCTCTAAATTCTTTATGGCCTCATGCTGACTACTGTGGGGCTTCTTGAGTTTAGGAGTAAAAGTGTCCCACAGTGCTGATGGTGTGAGACCAGGAGCTGGTCTGGCACTGTGAGGCTCAGCAATCTCACCTGCCCTGCTCGCTGGGGCTGGGCAGGAGCCAGCAAACGTGCTGAGCTTGCTCTGCCTGCCCAGGATTGTGTCCTGCTGCGGGGAGCTCACATGCAGCGTGGCTCTGCCTGTGCAAGGCTGCTTCGTGCTGCTGTCTGAGCACCCTGAGCTTCCATTTTCTGTGTAAGTGGTGATCCAGCTGAACTAGCATGTTTTTATCTGGGTATTGCCGTCTTACTGCATGAAAAGATTATTTGAACTCTCAGAGAGCAATGCACTTTGAATTACTTTCCCCCACTGATGTTTTGTTTTCTAGTGTTGGATTGAGTATGGGAATTTGGGTGTCAAAACATGTATTTAGGGTTCTGTAAAGGTGAGGAAGTGTGTGTGTATATTTGCAGTCAGGATCCCAGCCCTGTGCTGATTGTGAGCACTCTGTAGTGCCTGGGCAAGTCAGGTTATAGCAAGGGCTGGCATTTATGGAGAAGCCGTTTGTCTGTTCATGTCACTCGCTGCAACAGCTGCATCCGAAATTTGTTGCCCTTTGTTTATAGACTGGTCCTGGTATTTGGAACACTTTGAGTGTTTCATTGCTCAGGTGTCCAGAATTTGAAACAAAATCAATTATAACTGCTATAGGCAAGGGAGTTTATAGTCATAATGTTCCAATGACGGTGTCAGGGGAAAGCATCAGGAACTTCCAGCTAATGTTTATTTGCAGACATTTCTACACAGTCTTAAAATAGCACTAATTGGTACAGGAAAAGCAGGTACAGCATGATCTCTGTCCCTACAGAAAAGTCACAATATAGATAGGTAATATAATGTTAGAAATAGAAAAATAAGCTGTAACACAAAAATGCAAGTCATGTTCTGGATGGAAGATGGTTGGTTTCACTGCACTGGCTTCTAATGGCCGTCTCTTTGCAGGATACTTCAGAAGTGATGGATTGAGGCACACACATAATGACCTGTTCCAGTCAGGAGCTGAGACAGCCTCAAAGGGAGTTGCTGATGAGATCTACAGAATGGGAAGTGTGAGTGTATACAAGAGCAATGTTGGTACAATTTTGCATGTATATCTTCCTGCCAAAAAGTTTAAAAAAAAAGTCAAGACTGCACATTTTGGAGGATTAATCATCTGAGATTTTTCTCTAATTTATCACCAACAGGAGTAATGTTCTCTTTGTTTCTGTTTTACAGGGACACCCACATAGCCTTTAAAAAGCATAAATAAAATTACATCCTCACAGGCTGTGGGTCTGTGCAGCAGCTGTTCACATGACACTATATTTTATCTGCATACATTTAATCATTTTTTTCCTGAGAAACTGTCTCAATCTGTCAAAATATTTGTAAATAGATTCAGTTTCCAGTGAAATTTGCTTTCACTAGCACAACAGAGAGACAGGGAAGACTTATGCCCAGTGGGAAGAAAAAAAGCAAAATTGTTTTCCATTGCAGGTCGAACAGCTCAGTCCTAAGGCGTTTGCCTTGATGACTGTGTGAAGCCAGTGCTCTCATTTAGCAGCTACCTCATTTCTGGGGCGAGATGTTTCATTTCAACAGACAGATTTCTCTACAACTGAACAAGCACAAACAAAATGGTAGGTGACAGAGGACAGCTCTGTGTTTCAGTAGAGGAGGAACTCACCTGGAAAGAAGGGATATTTGGCATTTGTTCCTTTTTTTCCCCCTAACTCCCTGTGTCCTTCTCTTGTTTCCCTCCTCTATGTAATGTGTTAATGCTTCCTTCCTGTCTTTGAGACCTCCACAGTCTGCGGGTGCCTGGGGATTTAGTGACAATTTACTACACCAGCTAAACAGATGAGCTGGTAGCTACTTCCTGTCAGTTCTTCAGCAAATTCAGTGTCTGTGTTAGCCCAGCCGCTGTTACTGACCCTCTGGGTGCGCAGGTGTGGGAAGAAGATCACTTCAGCCCCTTGGCTTTCCAAATCCATCGCTGTCCTTCTTGTGAGATAACACAGATCCCTATTGGACTCATCAGACAGGGAGGAGAAACTGGGGATGAGGGCAGGTACCATCACGATGTGTAATCGCTTTCCAGCACTGTCCTGGAGGAAGCTTGTTAAAGCACAGGATGTAGGATCACTTTCAGAAGTGCAGACACACAGCTAGGCCAGCACTGCCCACCAGCGTGGTCTCTCAGTCTGTTCTGACATCAGCTGCCTCTGGGCTTCCACAGCAGCTTTGTGTACCTGCAGTCAGACCAAAGCTGTGCCCTTGGAGCTGTGGAAATCCACATGCTTTGATTGCACCATGAAGGAAATAAGCCTTACAGCTCATATCAATATATTGAACTTTAACTCTGTTGTATAAACCAGAAAATCCAGATATCAAGTGTATTTTTAAACCTTAATCTGTAGCAATGATAGTGAGATATTGATGTGTTTGCTAAAGCAAGGGGGTTTCTATGTGCACTGGATCACCTGAGGCCTTACAGAAGGGCTGGCAGGGGAAGCAGCTGGGTCAGTTAGCTCTGTAATTTGGGGGATGTTTCAGCCTGGGCAGGAGCTGGTTCTAGGGTAACTAGAGCAAAGAATGTCACTGCTTTACACACCAGCAGTACCGAGCACTGGCCACACCCTTCCATTTTGGCATAGGCTGGAGCCCACCCGTGATGTCTCTGTATCAGGTCAAAGATAAACCAGGGACCTTGTTTCGAAGCACAGCAGCCGGCAGCCCCCCAGTTCCAGCCGGGAGGGCTGGTACACTGTTACGCTGTTGTGCTGTTACGCTGTTGTGCTGTTATCGCCGATGCTCCTGATGCTTCCAGCTGTGGCTGCAGGCAGGCACGGGGGCAAAGCCCTGCCAGCTCCCGGCTGAGTTAAAGGCACTCCTGCATTTCCCAGACCCGTGCCCCACCGTGTAAACTGTGGCACCTAACCTGGGCTGGATGAGGTGCTTCAGACGTGCTTGTCTTTCCATCAGGCTCTTTCCAAAGGCTCTTTGTTGTGTTCCGACAGATACCAGGAATGTTAAAATGCATTTTAGGCCAAGACCATGCAGTCTGTTGGTGTCAGAACTGTGCCCAGGGTCTTCAGGACAAAAGTGAATTAGACCACTGATTATTTTGCTTACGGCTCTTTTGGTGCTCTGGACTTGATACTCAGTGATTAAGGGGCCAGATGTCCTGAAGCCATTGCATACAGCTGGACAATAAACTGTCTGCTACAGAGAAATAGCAAAGGCCTTCCTCCTTTATTAGGGTAAACCTGACAGTTTTATTGACTGGCTTTTTGCCTTGATCGTATTTACAGTGTGGCACTCGACCTCTTTAAAGCATTTCAGTACCAAGCTGAATACTCTCTGTGAAAGCAGTCCTGGTTCCAGCCTGAAGAACAGGTATGTTTAATGGATACAATGAGCTATCATTTTAAATGAGTCACATTTTAATATGAAAAATAATTATTCCTCTGTAACAGCTCATGGTTTGTTTGGCTGTGGGTAAAATACAGCTTTGATAAAGTATGTTGCCAAAATTACCCCAACTACTTTGAGAAACACATGGCACTAACAAATCAGTGCTTTTACCACCTGTGTACAAGGCATACATCAAAGAATCTACTACAGATGTTATGAGAGCAAGCTAAATTTTAAAAATGCCAGCTAAAAAACCAAAGACAAAACATCAACAACAACAAAAAAAAAAAAGAGAGAGCAAAGCCAAGAGCAAGTACTGGCCTCCATCAAATGAATCAAATATTTGATAAATGAAGGATCCCTGCATCTTCCTCTGTGGGGCTGTTTCTCAGGCTCTGCTCTTGTGGGCCACCACTGCTCTGTAAGGTATCAGAAGGACTTCTGTCAAACAGTGGTGAAGATAAAAAAAAACTTCTCTTAAAAAAAAAGCCTAAGCACATTCACAGAAATGCAAGTAAGCAAAGTCTGTATGTGCATGTGAAATTAACAGTGAATGTGGCTTAATTGGTTGTAAATTAAACTATTGACAGAACATGTTCTTGGGAGATGGGATACTCCTTTACACTAAAGACAAGATTTATAAATGTAGTTTGAGGAAGTGCAGCTTCACTCTGGTTAATATGCTGTCCTGCTCTGCTGCCCTACCTGTACCTCAACCCTACCAACCCCTGAGATGCTCCAGCAAAGGTGTCAGGGGTGTTTCTGGGGAGCAGACAGCCCCCACTTCAGTGTTTACCTTAGTGGCTGCACTTAATCTGAATCTTACCAGGCTCTTGCCTTTATTGGTTTTATCCTTTCTCACTGATATGGAGAAAGTCAGGATTTTAGAACCGCTCTGCTGGAAAATGTCACGTAAATGTTACTGACCCGCGCGGCCAGCAGGAGCTTTGCAGGGCACGCTGCGGGGTCGGGCCGTCCCCCGATGGAAATAAAATAGAATAAAAGTATTGCTTTGCTGGTTTTGGACACTTGGGCGAGAAAACTCCGGAGCGGAGCGGGCACGGCGGCGGCCGGAGCAGCGCCGGGCAGGGCCAGCAGGTGGCGCTGATACTGCAGGAACGGCCGCGCCCCGCGCCCGCAGCGAGCCTGGGACCGAGCGGGAACGGGAAAGGGGAAAGGGGATATCCCATGGGGAAAGGGGGGTATCCCAGTGG
>VZTX01004193.1:45666-126238 GCA_013400915.1 Pardalotus punctatus | reverse complement strand
CTGTTTCACCTTCCCCAACAGTTAAGCATACAGAAGACTGTAAATATATAGTGCAGGAAATGAGAACATCTTGTATTGTGTAGAAGATTTAGGATGTGCCACTTTCCAGTCAGACTCTTACTTCCCAGTAATAGCTGTTATCCATCAGAGGGCACTCCTGATCCTACAAAGAAATAATGTGGTTTGCTAGAACAATAGTGAACAGCCAGACTTTCCTAATCTGGAAACATGCTTTACATGATTTATATCCCATTGGCATCTGGATTATGAGTCAACAGATGATAAAGTCAGATATTTATGACACCTCCTTTTACCACCCTTTACAGCACAGTGCTAAATATCGTATAACTGATGCACTTGATTTAAAAGTCACTTGCAGCATAGTAGTTCTAGTGATTTCTTCACAATTTAATATAGTGCTTAGCTCAGGCTGCGAGGGAAGTTTGCTAAAAGCAATGATTAACAATAGGGCCTGTGTTTCTTTAGCAATGTTCTTAGTGTCCATGTAAGAGTGTTAGTCCAGGTCAAGATGCAGAGTCTGTGTTCTTTACTGATGTTCATCTAGGAGCAGCTTGTCTGGCTGTGTGTGAGAGGAGTCAGACAGGTTAGGTGTGTGATTAGCAGAAAAGTTTGTTAAGCTTTAATATTTTCTTTCTTATGGTCTTACACCCCTGTGAATTTTGCCTTATATGTCCTTTTGTATGAGTGTCTTTATTTTTTCCTGTGAGAAACATTTTTAAAGTATGCTTTTTCTTTTTTCTTTTTTTTTTTTTTTGGTGCACTTTTATCCTCTCTTTGAAGGGGAGAACTTTATTCCTCCTTGCAAAAATAAAAACTTGAAATGAGCACAATTTCAGAGTTTAGAACAGAATGTTCACAAAAGCAACAAATCAACTACAGAACTTCTTGTTTTCCCTCTCCATTGAGAAAGGGATTACCTGATGACACCTCTGACCCTAAGACAGGCATAAAAAGTGGGGGAACCTATTAAACCCTTTTTTGAGCCTCAGCCCCACAGAATATTAGCAGGTTTATTCCTTGAGGATATGCAGCTTCATGCAATTGCTTAAACACAATCTCCTTGTACCCATGTCCAGACTGCATAGAGGGATATGCAGGAAATAGGAGCCTATCCAAGCAGAGGGAACAGCAGGCATTGCTCACATGTCTTGTCCACTGGTTTCAGCAGTGTTGAAATTGCTCCACGCGGCTGTGATGGTACAAACTGAGTTGATATCTAGCGTGACTCAAAATCCCAAATCCAGTCCCATCCTATCAGTCTTCAGGAGAGTTCTGCAGAAAATTTGCTGCCTTTTGCCACTGCTCTTCTGTCTCAGCTGATGGCTGGAAAGCAAGTGTATGTAGGCATCTGGAGAGGTAGTTTTGAAGTAACCTGGAGTGCAAAAGAGAAAGATGTCTCCTTTGAATTGTCATAATAGGCATATTAAATTACATTTTACTTCTCCAGAACTAATTTTCATGCTAAGGCAGTGGGCAGATAACACGGAAGAGGTCTGATTACTATTTACTGTGTCTCATATAAATGACAGAAAAACCCAGTTTGAGAGCAGAGTTTACTTTTTATGACTAGAACTGTCTTGTTTCCTCTTCATAACTTAGTGTTGAGTACTTGGGGTTTTAGGAAGTGTTGCTGTTGAGTCAGCTCTGTTTCTGTTTACAGTGTAGATTCAGAAATGCTTTTAACTGAGCAAATTCATCTAGAATTTTTTGTGGCTTATTGAAATGTCTTTACTGATAGCAAAGAATATGAAAACAAAGTGTGGTTTGGGAGTACATGCCAAAAGTATATTTCTCTTCAACTGGTCAAATATTTCCAAGCTGGGAACAAGAAACATTTTTAATGGCCTGGCATGCTCACAGGGAACCGCCTGAAGAGTGTGTGTGTGTATACACTGCACTCCCAAAGGTTGACTGGAAGCTTGTAAGAATGGATAGCCTCTGGACTGGGTGGGATTTGGCCTGGATCAAGCATGCATGATGGCTAAGTTGAGGAGAGCTGAGCAATTGTCACCTGCTGGCAGGATACTTGTACTCTTTGCTTTGGGCCATGGTCAGATAACCTAAATCCCACCTCATCCCCTCTTCTTAGCCTGTTGGGGAGCCAGGCAGCTTTGATAGCTTCTGGAAAGCAGCCCAGAGACTATAACCAAGGCACTGAGCAGGGAGATACACCTAAAGGAATACGGAAGTGGAGTTAGTATTACTCAGTAGGAAAAATGGACAGAATGTCCTGACATGCTGAGAACTGAGGTTTGGGTGGAATCACAGCTATTAGAATGTGGTTCTTCTGTTCAGTAATTCTCTCCCACCTTAAGGAGGGAAGTACACAGCTGAAATGCTAAAGAAGATGCCAAAGGCAGTCACACTGCTCATGAGAGAGTTAGTACCCACCATAATCCATGCAGTCAGGGGCCAAGAACTGATATAGACAATGAGTTTTGTGTGATTAGAAAAACACAGACCTCCTATTTTGACATGAGTTCTATCCTTCCCTTAGAAGGACAGTACAACAGATTTTCTGTGGTTCAGACTTACATATTACTACCTGTTTGTTTTTGACTTTTTTCCTCCATGGGAAATTATGACAGAGAACTATTGCAATTACTTGGCTAGAAAATTACTTTAAACTGTCTGTTGTTCCTCTCTGTTTTGAAAGTATTTCTCTTATCAGTGTCTCCTTTTCCCCCATGTTTTCCTCACACTTTCACAAGATTTATTAAATGCTTGCCTGCTGGAAAGAGTTGTGCAGGGGATTTCTGCTCCTCTTAAATCAAGGGCAGCGGTCATAAGACTTAGACTGCATCTGATCATAGAACTGTTTTTTATATTTCCTTGAAATGATCCATTCATGGAGAAAAATGATCCGGGAATAATGACATTGTTTGAAATTCAGAGATAAAGTCCACCTGAAAATGACCTCCAAGGGGTTTAGGTGTGGTGATGGCACCCATTATAGGCCTCGTGGTGTGCCACCCTGCACTGTCCCCAGAGCAGAGTTAACAGAAGAGAGTTGTTGGAGCACAACAGTTTCTGCCATCTCTGAGCTAGGGGTGGTCATCTCTCAAACTGGGAAAAGGCAAAACATGGGGCAGTGGTGTGTTAGACTGCCTCAGCTGGGCCTGTCATAGCTGGACCATAAATCCTAAGGAGAGTAAAAGAGGTTGTTCAGTGACAATCTTCCAAGCAACCCTGGTGAAGCTGAGCTCATCCTATTTTTCAGCACTACAGAAATGATGTGTGAGGTTGGCTGAAATGTTGTGAGTGGAGAGATGCTGGAGAAAGACTAGTGGAGGGCTCCCAAGGTGTCCAGAAGCCTGGAGGACATGCCCTTCACAGCAAGGTGAAGGGTGCAATGCTTGTACAGTCTGATGAGGAGGCAGCTATGGCTGATCTGCTTGAAGGCAAGCTATGGAGATGATGAAGCCAAATCCTTCTTGGTAGTTTCAAGTGGCCAAAAAGGGGTAGTAGCATCAAATTTTGACTATGTAAGTTGAATGGAAGCTAAGAATGATTTTTCACTTTGGAGGGTAGTGTAGGATTGGAGGAGGGTACCCAGAAAAGAGGAGGAATATCTATCCCTAAAAGTTTTCAGGACTTGACTAAACAAAACCATGCATGGTTTGGTCTGGTGCTAGTCCTGCAGACAGGCAGTTGAACTAGATGACCTCCAGAAGACCCCTCCAACATCAGCATTTTGGTGATTGTGTGAAAAACATACATTTTTTTTCATGGAATCATAGAATCAATTTGGTTGGAAAAGACCTTTGAGATCATTGAGTCCAACCGTTGGCCAAACTACACCATGTCAACTAGACTGTGACACTGAGTGCCACGTCCAGTCTTTTCTTAAACACTTCCAGGGATTGTGACTCCACCACCTCCCTAGGCCGCCCATTCCAATGCTTGACAACCCTTTATGTGAAGAAATTCCTTCTAATGTCCATCCTGGCCAACGTTTTTGCTCAAGATTGACTTTAATATATTATTTGCAAGCAACCCAGAAGATATGATTTTTTTATTAAAAACTATACGGAAAAGTGTTCACAGAAAACTTACAACACTGCTTCTCAGTGTTTTAAACAATGCTAATGCAGCTGTGTGCTTTGATTAAAATTATTTTCATTTTGAATAATCTTAAAAAATGAAGTTCTGTCACTTAATTCACACAAAATAAAGACATTTTCTTTACTTTTCTTTCATACCACTGAATAAGCACTGTAGTTGATTAGGTATTTCTCCCTACCCAGTATGAATAGCTGCTGCACATGTATATGTGTGCATATATAAGATATCTCTAGAAAGGATAAATGCAAACATTTTTTCACTCAGCAGACTGCTAGCTCTCAGTTGCCACCTCATAACTATAAATAATAGCTTTGGAGTTAGGTATATTTCAGACAGAGGCACAGAAAGAGCAAGCAAATAGAGTTACTTTTTTTTCTGTGTCACTGGCACACCATTGTTCCGCTGTGGTCAGTGGTAGGATGTACAAACAGTATTTCAGATTCCATAGGAACCTGTTTCGTATTTATACTAGGCTAGCATCATGTGTTACTCGACTGACTGGAGGGATGGGAATGATAACCTGCAGCTTTCTTGGGCAAGAAGGAAGAGGTGCTCTTCCATAGTTAATAAAGAAGCAGAAACTTGAAACAAAATTGGACTAAGATATATGCTTTTAGAACTTGAATTTGCCTACATCAGCTAAGTTTTTGTCATGTTAGATGTGCAAAGAGGAATGTGGGAATATTTTCACCAGGTTGTCTTCATCTGGACAAACAAAGCAAGAAAGTAATCAAATGTTAACCAGAAATTGAACATTAGCCACTTCTGTGAGTCTTTAAATGTTAACATCTATGGAAGGAATACTATATTGCTGTAGCTTTTCCTCAGTGCATTTGCAGGAAATGCCAAACTGTAGTGCTCTCCAGTTAAAGACATGAGTCGTGACAAAAGGAAAATGCACATGTAAATAATAGATTTTCTTCATAAATTTTATTTAAGTTATCTTTTATTTGCTTGTTTGTTGAAGTCAACTTTTTGCTATAATCATTTCTGTGGCATCACTAGAGAAGAGCAATGCAGTACTTGCACACAGCAGAGCTCTGGCAGTGGCCTGCTGCTCAAATTCACCCCAGTTTGCTCCTGTTGCATTGAGGGTGTTTTAAAATGGGCCATCATTTACTGAATCCATGTAAAGTAGTCCTCAGGTGGCCCTGCAACACATCTCTATTACCATTTCCTCTGCTGCATATTTATCCTTGGAGAGTTACAAAATGCAGAGACCAAGTGGTTGTTCAGGTTCACTGAAGCACACAGGAAGCATTTTCACTGATAATTTCAAATTCTGTACTAACTTCATGGAAAAAAAATTAATATCATTAGTAATCTGATCATATAATTCCCCTTGCTGCTTTATGGTATATTTTCATGCAGCTTTAAAGAAGCAGAAGTCAGACTTGCATCTGACATAACTTCCCTAAAATTTTTGGAGATTTTTTTCATAATGTTAACCTGCCACTGGAGATTCAGAGAATAATTGCTGTGGATTTCTAAATTTGTATCATGGCAGATTAATGCTTTGCAGTTTGCCTGCATGAAGTTGAATTGGCAAAGAAAGTGACTATTCTGTTGTTACAGGGATGTCCAGTCAGCTCTGTGGTTGGTAAGTGAATTAATCAGGCACAGAAGATCATAAGGAAATACAGATCCACTGGTTGCACAGAAATTAAGAGCACCATGTATTCTTTAGAAATAAATTACTTTAAGTCAGTTTAATTCATTTAAGATTCAGTTTTCTCTTTAAATACATTCTTGTGGAAGTTTTCTTACCTCAGTAATGTAAATGACCTGCTCAAAAGTCACATTTCTGCTTATTTTATGCTTTATCTGTTATCATTAAGAGAATTCTTTGGACACATTGCAGTAGAAATTACTGGTGTTTTATAAATGTATCTGTACTTTCCTATTTATTTCAGTACCAAAGGGCCAATGGCCGTTATGTACAGTAATGCAAGTTCTTAACGCTTAAGTCTAGTCCTGTGTGTATAATAAATGAGATCTACTCCGAAGAATTTGGAAAGCCAGGAGGTTGCAGGGTTAGCCTGCTATAAAATACCAGGGGACTGAGGCCCTGATCCCCAGTCCATTCTTATTTGTAAAAGCACTTCAGCACATATGTATCTCTAGACATGTGTTTAAGACCCATTGACATCAATGAGACTTTAGCTGATGCTTAACCTCCGAGCATATGCTTAAGTTTCCTGCCGAATAAGGAGGGCCTTGAGCATATGCTTAAAAATACCCTGTTGAATTGCTGATCTCTCTCAGGCCTCTAGCCTGCCCCAAATACAAACCTTTGCTTGCTTCACTAGGTCACTTGTTTTGGCTTGGACTTCAGATTTTTTCTTTTTTAGCATTTCCTTTTCACTCAGCTGGCCAGATCTATTTTCTACAACCCCCATTATCACACACACATGGTGTTCATTATCACTCCACTTTGCTCCACATTACAAAGTCGAGTACCCAGTTGGTTAATTTTATGCTTTCAGTGAAAGTGCTATCTATTTATAGTTTTCTGCAAATTTAAAATCATGCATGGAAAAAGCTGTTGTCAGTTAAACAAACATGTTGTTTATATTCAGGTGCTGCTGGGATAAAAACCTTTCACTATAATCTTTTCACACTCTCACTGTGTAACATTATTACTGCATTAGGTGGGATATTTAAAAGGTTCCAAAAATCCATTGTAGGTCTCTCAGGCTTTTGGATAAATTGTAATTACTCTTGGCCACAGTATTTAGTGCAGAAGATATTCTTACCAAAAATAGTATTTTGTTAATGTTGATTTTTTATGGTGTTACTTTATTTGCACTGGAAATTTTCAATTTCCCCCAGCAAATACATCCAAAAGTGCTTTTCATACTAAATCATGTTTCATAAAGAAATCTTTTTGAATCACTTTAATTTATACTTTTGGGGCTTTTTGGCAAACCCCCCTGATATTTTAAGTCAAAGTGAAACTAAAACACTCCTCTAAAATTATCAAAAAATTCCCATGATGAAAACGTGCAGCTTAAAAGGAAAATGTTCAAATAAAGACTTCTTTTCCTGTAAAACATTTCCCATGTGAAAAAAAAAGTGCCACTTTCCTTTTACTTATAGTTAACAATGCAAAATTTACCTGGTGTCTTTTACTACTACCAAGAGAAGCTTGTGAAAGAATAACCTAAATATGGGCTGACTATTTTTAATTTTTATGCTCTAGTCATTGTGTTGGAGGATTGACTGAGCTGATCCAAGTCATGGATATGAAACCCACAAAATTCATGGGTCTCAACATAAATGTTTCTTAGGTCTAGTAAAGGCTCTGAATGTGCCTGCAACTCATGGTTTTCTGTTAGAACATAGAATAATCTTAGCACACACCTTGGTTCATGTGAAAGGATAAACTTTCCCCAATTCTAACAGTTGTCTTTGGAAATGATAAAGATTATTTACTTAACTGTTGTTTTCATTATCCGATGTCCACTTTCGGATGTTTGCCATGGAACATTCATGACTACAATGATTTCTGCTGCACATACTGTTTGAATACATTTCTTGGGCAAATCCAGAAAACCACCAATCAGCAAACTGAAATTTGAGCTCCTACTCTACTTGTGAAGAGATTCTTGATCCTCACGTTACATCAAAACATAACAAACTGTTAAGACCATTTCATGCTTGTTGGCTTCAAATAAACCAGAAGTACCCTGAAAAAGGTTTTCTCCAACTTTAATTTGTCTGCATCTGAATTTGCCAAAATTCAGATGTTCTGCACGCTTTGCTCTTGGCTTCAGTCACTGCAACTAGTAGGGCAGTGGGTTTTGTTTTCCTTGCAAGTAAGATACTGGTCTTTTTTTCATTGAAGCAGTGTGGTTCAAGCATAAGGGGGTGTTTGTATTTTGCTCCCCACACAGGCCCGTATCTTTATCTTACAAGGTGTTGTCCCTGGCAGATGGAGTCCAAAGCCTCCACGCAGCAAGGGAATTTGCAGTATCACTACAGGCACATGGGTTCAGTGCAAGTGCCAGGAGCTGTCATGATCAGAGTGGGGATCTTCCAGGACAGATGGAATCCAACACATATTTTATAAGATTTGAGGACAGATTGGATTCTTAATTCAATGAAAAATTCCTTCTGCCGACTTTTTTTTGCTGACTCAGCATATTGTTTGCAGCTGGACTGGAGTGGGAATGCCTGTGTAGAAGAGTTATATGACTTTCTGGAAAAACTAACTAGTATGGAACTAATTGCAGCCCACCCAAACCTAGCAGGAGGCCGGGTTTTCCTTTCAATTAAAAGCATTCTGCTAGAAGGCAGCACACAAGATCTGATGTGTGTGTTCTGATGAACACTTAATAAGAGCTTTCATGGGCTTTGAAAAGAAAAAAAAGGTCTTCAGGAATGAAGGCAAATAGGCCATGGATTTAAAGAAAAATATTAACTAAGGGGTCCAATTCCAAACCAGAAGGTGGGAATATCTTCCTTGAAAAGAATTTCTCATCTACTAAATAGATCTGAAAGAAAAATTATAAAGGCTATTATTAATTGACTCTTCTCATTTATTAAAACTTCTATAGCAAGCTGGCACTGCTCATCTTCTCAATACTTATTGTTAGCAAATTTCTGGTTCTTGCAACTCTTTTGCTTATTTGCAGGTGAAAGACACTGACTCTATCCTGGTTGTAAGACAGAGGGAGTTGGGAGAGCAATTATGTCTTAAAACACAGGAAGCTGTGATTTAGGACAGGAATTTTACTGAGGATAGTTCAGGAACAGCTTGGCTCAGTTAGCAATTATGTTTGGGCTCTTATTACTCTAATTACTGACAAAATGAACTTATCCCCACAAGGGTAAAGGATTTGGATTAAATATGGTGGAGGGCAACTCTTCAAAGCATACTGTCTTGTCTTCCAGATGGTAAAAATGAGGTTTGAAGCTGCCTGCTGTACAAAAGAAATTGTGAGCAGGGAAGACAGGAATGGAAATGAAGCTATGGAACAGCAGGGGGAGATGGTTGGATCTCTAGTGAAAGATAGGCTAGAAATGGTGATGACTGAATGATTTACTTTCATCAAGTAGGATAGGGATCTTTCACAAAGGGCTGGAAGACAGGGAAGAATATGAAATGCTGAGGGAGTCTGTGTAGGTCTGATTTCTGATGGGAAAAGGCCTGAGGAAGGCTGTGAGGTGCTGGTGTGTGTGGAAGGTGCTGGGCAGACTGAAGACTGATGTATGAGAAGCCCCCATGACGGGGGGCTACAGGAGGAAGGCAGGGGTCTGCACACGCAGAAAGAACAGCAGGAACCTGGTGGGTTAAAGGTGAGGACCACAGCACTATTGCTGGTCTGGCACAGCCATGGTAAGGGCAGACCAGTGGACCTACCGGCATTTTTATGGTCCCACTGAAAGGAGCTGGGCTACTCTACCATCATAAACAGCCGTTCTCACCCTCCTATGTAGCTCATTATTTGGGGTATTGTATGGAGAACCTGTCCTGTTCCTCTTTTAGAAATGTAACCACTATTTAAAAAATATTTTTTCATGTTTTTAAGTAAAAAGTCCCTGCTGTCTACCAGGAACTGCTGTCTGTCTTTGAAGAGTAGTGTTTGAATAAGGATTATTTTCCATCCAGTAATAATGGAGAAAGATGTAATCTTAGTATTGTAGTGCAAGTTGCAAAAATAATTTCTGCTTGCTTGGTAACTTCATCCTTTGAAGTATCCAGATTCTCTCAGGGGTGTATGTGACCTCACCTTCTAGTTACCAAACTTTTCCAAATGTCGGATTACACTCAACACCAGATTAGGAATGCGCTTGACATTTCTTTATAAGGTGCAGGAAAATATCTGCGTGGAGATGAAAGCAGATACAAGTGTAACTGGGATACTGGAATAAATTATATATTGCTACTATTACACTTCTCTTACTGTGTTTCAGCCTACCTTTGTGCTGGATCTTTGGCTAGCATTCAGTTGTCTGCATACTTGCTGAGAATTCATGAGCAATTTGTTCATTATAAATCCAAATCACCTGAGAAAAGGGACTGAAACAGCTTACTCTGTTTAACATTCAGTTTAACATCCACATTCAGAAAAGCTGACAGTCTGTTTTCACACCCTTGACTATTTACATATACAACCTTAATTACAGGTTGTATTGCTGGTTCTGTAGAGCTGCCAGTTTGATGACGATGGACTACTGGAAATGCCAGTACAGTGTTTGGATCTGCTGCTATTTGTGTCCATAGTTTATGTGTGGAAAACTGTAGAGCAGCACCTGAAAATGCTTCAAAGAAATTTTGTTTTAAAATCATAAATATGATCAATATTTTTCAGAAGAGTCAGTGACCAATCATGCACCTCAGCAAGATGTATCATCTGTCCTTCACCAATAAACCTTTTTAAAACATTGAGACAAAACTTCACCATTTGGAATAGAAAAGAAACAGGAGTTTGCTGGAAGCTATGCACAGCTACTCTGTAGGAATGCTGAGTTCTAGTCTTGGCATAAATAATAGAAGCATCATCAAGATAATAATCTCCAGGCATTCAATATTTCTTACTCATCCTTATTCAATAGAATTCCTATGGTGCATTCAGTATTCAGTTGGCATGGCTTATGTTAATACATTGTTGCTTTTCTTAGGCAGAATGGGTCTTAATATTTATGATAAACTTAACTTGTTTAAGTGAGTTCAATCCAATGAGCTGAAAAATAAACCAAGTGTGTTTGTTGAATGATATTTGCTGGTTTGTTTGCTTTTCTTAGTGAGTTTTTTACCTATCTACTGCTTGCTCTTTTTTCCTGAAAAATATCCCCTTTCCAGCTGGGGGTGCAGTTAAAGGGACCATTTAATTAATGTCTTGCATCTTGACCTCTTCCTTATTTGAGCCTTCTGCACTTACAGAAATGACCATTGCCTGTACCTTCTCACTAAGTGCTTGTCTGTTTTTCTCTCTTAGCAAGTTCCTTTTCTCTGGCCACTGTCTTGCGACTTCAAGGAAACCATCACTTGTATCTCTCATTCTGGTTTTTACAAAGAACAATGCATGTGCTCTCTCTGCCATTTTCAGGCTTTTTTGTCCTTATGATGTAGTAGGATTGTCTGATTATCAACAGATATGTGGTTTTACCTTTTCATGGTGTCTAACTCAGAATCAATATTCTTGTGTGAATGAGTTTGTAGCCGCTCATTCACTCTACTCCTGCTGCAGTTCTTGAATAGCTGAGTTCCTCTGCCAAGCCTCAAGTCTCCTCTGCCAACAGTGCTTCAGCCCAGTGGTCTGCTTTGGCGTCATGCTGCTTAGTATCTCCCAAGGAAGAAGCTGTGACCTATGTAAATGTATGTATTTGACAGTGTAAACATCTTTTTTGCTTCCTTCCAAACCATTACGTTGGACATCAGGAGTTTCTTCACTGAAAGTGTTGTCACGCATTGGAATGCCCAATGCATTGGCTGGCAAGGAAAGTGGTGGAGTCACCATCCCTGGAAGTGTTCAAGAAGCAACTGAATGTGGCACTTAGTGCTGTGGTTTAGTTGACAAGGTTCAGTCAAAGGTTGGACTTGATGATCTTGGAGGTCTTTCCAGCCCTAATGGTTCTATGATTCTATTGTTACAGCCCCCAGTAGTTATCCACAGCCCTTTTTATCCTGCTGCTGGCTAGTAGGAATGTAATGGTGAATTAGGTGGGTTCAGGGCTGGGGCTATGCTGCCTGTGTGGATACCAGGCTGTGGCCTTGTCTTACCGCATCATCTGCTGTCACTCACCCAGGGACTCCCAGTATAGTAGCTTATAAGACAGAAGCAAATGATCTGCCACTGAATAACAATGGTGTTAGCAGACCATAATATTAAAGGCTGAGTAGTACTTGAGATTTAAGTGTTTACTCTTCTAATTATTTTTAAACCTGCATCTGTGTTTGGATTACCTTGTACTATGCTTTATCTCCTGAGGCTTTAGATATAATCTTGATTTCTGAACTGGGGGTTGTTTGAGCAAGGGGTCCACAAGTGTTTCTTGAAAAGCAAAAGCAATTCACAAAATGACCAGATGGCCACCAAGGTTTGCTGCCTTGTTCCTAGGAGAAGCGCTGGGGGGAAGTTGCATGTATGCATCTGAGATTCAGGCAGTGCCTGTGGTCTCACCCTGAATGATCTGTGTCACTTGTCAGTCAGTCCTCTACCTGCACATGATCAGAGTAGGCAAAACACTTTGCAGTCAGCCAACCCTGAGAAAAGTGGGTGGCTCAAGGGCATGTTCTATGGTCACTGAACCTGCACATAACCTGTACAGTGGAAGCTGAACCCCATCCCTGGCAGAAACTTGAGAGTGACTGTGAGCCTGTTGTTGCTGTTGACCTCTGTTTGCCAGGGATTATGTTTTTGTTTTGTTTTCACCCTTGGACAATGTGCCCTACTAATCTATAGTTAATTTTGAAGCTGCTATGAGGTATTTTTGGAAGGCAAAGAGGCCACTTGTTTTCTTGTGCAAGTATTTAAGAATGATTGCTGACTTGTGACTATTTTTTCAAACCTGAGGGAATATTCCAGAGAGTACCAATATCTGCTAATTAGTTAGTGTTGATAAAAAAAAAATGGAGATGAAGGACATTTGTGATACTGTAATTGCACATCCTGAAAAACAGACCTGGCTGTTACTGAGACTGAGGCATTCCTCATACACAACCGTCTCAGTCTGAGCTGTTTAGTAAAAATTTTTGATAAATCATGCTTCTTAAAGACTAAGAAATTAGGAGCAAGGATAACAGGAGTGAGAAGGAATGGGAATACTTTTGGGTTTCACAGGCTGAGGTCTGGTATTTGAAAAGATCAGGAAGAGAAGATCGTAAGGGGATTGAAAGGACCACAATACTATTTGTGGCAGTAGTGGAGGGAGGGGACCAGGATAGGTGTAGTTAGCTTTGGGGAAATATTGGGGATATTCATGTTAGGCCAGTGGGGAGAGTTCTGTTCTGTATCTGCATCTAAAGGAGCTGTTCTAGACTAACTGAGAGAGGCAAGAGGAATTAGCATCTCTAGGCTAAAATTAGCCTTCCTGGAATCTGCTTTAGGAAATGACTGAGCTCATCTACTCCACCACTTACTCCAAGGCAATTATCTACATTTACTGCCAGCACTGATGAAAGCTGTTCATAAAACTCTGTTAATGGATTGGGACTGTTCAATTTCCACTGCACCACCTCATTAGTCTTGCTAGAGAAATAAGTCTCTAATGTCTAACCTAAACCTCTTTTGCTGTAAGTTCTGAGTCTTTGGTCAATTCAAAATCAGACATGTTCACGCTAACTGGTTAATCCCCTTCATGCTGGACTAGCCTATCCTTAAAGTATTACTACAATTTTGTAAATCAGTCTGTTTTTTTCCCCTAGACTTAAATATTCTGAGTTCCTTTAACAATTCCAAATTTTCCTTAAATTTCTAGACATCTTCTTCAGACTCCCCACAGGAGGTTGGTGTCTTTTGTAAAGTGCTGTGTCACCATCCGACAATGAGATGTGGATGGGAAGAATTACTGCTTTTTGACAATGCTCTCATTGTTGCTTCTTTAAAGAACTGGACTCTTTTCTTTCTAGCCTGTTAAAATGGCATTTCTTGATGGCTGTTTTCCTGAAGTCCATCATCCTTTTTGCTCCACAGTCACAAATCCACATTCACCTTCCTTACTCCATCCTTCCATACTCCTTAGAGTGGAGTCCAGGTAAGTCCTGCCCTTTTTGCTCCAGGACAGATACATTTCAAGAATTTGCTGGGAAGGAGTCAGCTCATGTATCCTACACATCTAGACATTAGGTATCTAGACCAGATGTCCAGGCTGTCTCTCCAGTCTGTGGATAGGAGCACTCCCAAGAGGGTTTGACTCCATTTAGAATATGAACCTAGGATTAATAGCTCTTGTCAAATACTTATCGCTGTTCACTGACTGTAGAAGTGTTTGAATATTTGGCCAACTTGAACAGGCCTTGTAATATTCCTTTTTCAGCTAAAGTTTGGGAAATTTAGAAGACCAAATTGTACACTTGAGGTCATTTTTGTTGTGACCATCACAAGCTTTGCCATGTGAATTTCCCAATGTGATATTATGCTGTGCTCTAACCCAAGACAGTCCCAATAGTCTTCTACCCCTTTTAACGTTGTCTAAAGACCTTAAAGCAGCAGGTCTCTCTCTGTTTGGATATCAGAGAAAGTGTATGTGTGCTTAGTATGTCAGACTTTTCCTCTCTGCTGGATAAACTGTAAATTTCTCTAAATATGCCAATTCTTTATGTTGTCCAATGCTAATGAAATCTTTGGATAAGACCTTAGGCTCAATGCTCTTTCCCCCTTAATTGGCTCATGGAAAAGAGATGTTTCAATGCCCACCACATTCCTTTAGCCTCTATAATTTTAGTGCAAGTTTACATTTACTTATTTTAAGCCCCTTCTGTGGCTGCCCTCATTTAACCATTCCCTGAGAATTTCAAATCCAAATGTCCAGCAGTTCTGGTTTGAAACTATGTTTATCATGTTAGCAACCCAGTGTGCAAATACATGGTTCTCTGTTAACAGGAAGCTTAGGATCAGAGGGGAGATATTGGAATGGTGGGCCACTGAGGAGAAAACTTGCAGAAGAGGTCAAAATACAAGCCTAAACATGTTTGACTTTGAAACTATCCCCAGAAATTTGACAAACAAAATTAAAACCCAAGTTTCTATCCAAAATTACGCAGTTCTGGAAAACCTCTTAACTAAACTAAAGTAAAATGCTAGTTTTTAAAAATGTTAGTTGGCTCACATGAAAAGAAAAATCAGGTTTATTTTAGCAAGACAGGTTTTCTTGTGGTTTGTTTCCAGTCTCTTTCGCAGTGTGCTGATGCTTACAGAACTTGACAGCATAGTACAGAAGAACTTGAAAATATATGTGACATATGAAAGAATAGAGTAGAAGTTTGTCACTGGGACTTTCGCACTGTAGGGTAGTTTGAAGCAAGGTTTTTCTCTATTCTAAAGTTAGTTAGAGTCTGAGAGAACAAACTTGCATGCCTGGAAGTGATCTGTGTGATTTCCATCCTACTCCAGTGTGAAATGTTGCATTCTAAGCAGGCAGTGAAATTCTCTAATGCTCTAATTTTTTCTGTTAGCCTTAGGAAAATGTCAAACCTGCTTGTGATTGTACTTCATTAAATAAAATGTTAAACAGTGTTTCATAGAATCACAGAGTGCTTGGATTGGAGGAGACCTTAGTTTCAATATATTTTGATTCATATCCAGTTACTAGAGAACTGGCCCCACCTAATGCATGCCATTGGACTTAAACAGCTTAAGAGTTTTAACGTTCTGCATCGATTTCAGAATTTCAGGTGATTGTTTGAACACCACATTTGCAAGTAAGATATAGGACTATATTGGCTGCTCCTTGCAGAGGGGCAAAGCTGTTTGCAATTTCAGCCTGTGTGTCACATCAAACTCTTTGGAACTTTTTCTGTTGTATCCAAAGCAGGTCTAAGCTCATTTGTGAGTCCTTCTGCTCAAGAATCCTGATGGATTCACAGCTGGTCTCTTTTGATGGCAGAGGAGTCCGTTGTATCCTCTTTTCTTCTGTACCACTGGTGGCCCCAGGAATCTAGACCTTGTCTGTGCTTGAAAAATTGCTGGATAAATGCTCTCAGTGTTTTAGTAGACTACCAAGAATGACATGTGTATTTATGTTGCTGATGGCAGTTGTGCAAGTGATGGAGTTGCTTAAAAAATGAGCTCATAAGAACTTGAATTCAGGTGTGAAAGTAACTTCTTCAGAAAGTATTTTAAAAGTTCACACATTAATTTTCTTACTTTAGGTGTTAATATTGCTTCTCAGTGATCCATGGATATCAGATTAGCCTGAAGCTTAATGTAGATCTGGGAAAGAATTCTTTCACAGGGTGTCTCCTACAAAACTCTACAAAACTTGGTCCTTGACTTAATGAAACAAGGAAGTTTAAGTACTTAGATACTTATAAATAAAATAATCACAAGCTAGAAAAAATTGAGCATTTTTGTGACTTGAGAAAGGTTGAACTTATGAAGAGCAAGTTTTTATTTATAAACAGGACTCAGAATAAAGCTCATTAAAGTAGTTTACTGTAAATCCACAAAGACCAGACCCTCAGTAAATTAACATGGCTTCACTGATTTCAGAGAAGCTGCATCCATTTATGCCAGTTGAGGATGACAAATTTCCAAGGTCTGGAAGTGGGTGGAGGCATGAAATTACTTCAGTATTATAACTTCAGCACGGCCTTCTACACATGTTCCTACCATGGGACCACCACAGAGCATTTGTCTGAGGAGCAGTTTTGTCACATCAAACTAAATGAGTTTCTGTTGTGGCTCTCAGCACTCTGTCCCATCAAGGCCCCTCACATGGCTGCTCCAGCACACAAGAATGCATTCAGGAAGGAGCTGTGATCAAAGCTCTGCTGAAGCTGGGAGTCTGGACAGAGGACCGGAGCAGTTCCACAGAGCAGCACGCCCAGCGTGTGCTCATGGGGGAAGGAGGAGGTGAGCTGGCTGCAGCTGGTGGGCATGGATTTCAGTTCTGCTCCAAGTTACATGTCTTCACTTGTGTTCTCTTCAATGTGAAATTATGTTTATATGTATTTAATTCACTTTAATGACTTGCGCTAATTTGTCTGTCTTTATTAGACTTCACAGAAAAAAAATCCAAACTCTACCAAAGAAAAAGCCAAGCCAACTGGACAAACTTGCCTGATGTAGGTTTTTCAAGAGTCAGTGATTGACATTAGCTGTAGCCTTGGCTGGCCTTACTTTTTCAGACTTTGCTGAGGGTAGAGATAGATCCAGGGTAGTTTCCTGATTGCAGGTTGCAGCAGATGACTTAGCTGGAGTGAGCTCCTCTCTCCCCAGAAATGGACCTTCTGAACATGAACTGGCAATTGAGCAACCAATTTCAAGAACCAAAAATGCTGTCAAAGTGGTCCCATTCACACTTCCTGTCTTCATGTACAACCACTTACCTAAGGCTGGCTGTGGGACGGACACCCCTTGGGAGCTCATTCATATCACTGTAGTGGCAGAAAATAAGTCCAGCAAAAAAGTGGATGGTTTTCTGCCATGTAGTGAGTTAAATTGCCACAGAAAGGGTCCTGTGAGGATCACAGTTAGCGTAAGAGAAGAAATGGCCTAGTGTGGCTGGGAGTAAGAGTGGGAACAAGAGTGAGATACCCTCCCTAAGTCTTTTTGGGAGGATGCTCAGTTGGCCTTGCTGAGCATGGAGCTGTGAATTAGTTGCCTGGAGAGTTTTCAGGAAGAGGAGAAAACTGCTTGATTAATTTGAATGCCTAATAGGTTAGACAGTTCTCAAAAGAAGGCAGAATGGATCGCTCTTGGTTTACGTGGATTTTAGAGGCTGAAGTTTCATCTTTGGCAGGATTTGAGCAAGCCAGATCCCACCCTGGAAGATCTGCTTATAAAAGAAACAAACAAAAGGGTTGTTCTGTGTTTTTCACTGGAATGCCACTAACTGTGTTAATGACAATGGGGACCACCAATAGTGTGAACTCCCTGTTCTAATGCAATACTTCCAGGCTTCTTTATAAGAGGCATCAAAGGCAAAAAAATTCTGCGTTAGCTCTATGGGAGCTGTGTGCATACATCAGAGGGCATATTTGGCCCCCAGTGTTCTCCCTGCAGTGAATTTGAGTCTCTGATAGCATCAATGCAAGAAGAATAGAGCAGTAGCTTAGGAGGCATGTGGCATTTCCTGGCTGGGTGCAATGGATTCCCCAGCTGAAACCAATAAAAATCAGTTCAGGAAGAATTTTTCAGAAAATCGGTGGTGAAAATGACAGTCTTGAAATGCTCACACAATTCTTGCAGCTGTGGAGTCCTTAAAGTCAATGAGTTCCAGGAAAATGACAATAGTTCTGGAAACTTTCCCATGGACTGCCTCTGGGCAGGCATTCAGAATAGCTCGTTTACTTCAACGATGCTAATTCATTAATCATTAGAATACTTTTGTTCAGTTCCCTTTGAAGTTGGCCACAACTTTTCTTTTCTCCTAAGATGAAATGTGGTCAATTTCATCCATACATGGATATAACACGGGGCAGGTTCTTCTCTTTGACAAATTATTTTCTGGCTTTGTCAACCCAGACTTTTCGCTCTCTGATGTTTCTCAGTTGTATATACTAACGAGAAAATGTTGCATGTTGTCCAGTTTTGCTGTGTTAGATCAGCTTTTTTTCAGCTCAGTCCTTAATGTCCTCAGCCACTGTGGTAAACTTCGTTGTGATTGGTCCTTAATTTTCTTATTATAGGACACATCATTTTTTTGTGCTCACAGCCAACTGTAATACTGCCCTTTCAAAGGCACAACTAATGTAGTACCCCTGCTCCAGGGACTGATAGGCTTTGACAACCTCCCTTGCCTTTCCTTCCATTTTGGAGCTGATGGGTGACCAAACTTCAAGCCAGATGGTGTCACAACATCCTCTGAGAAGACTTAGTCTTATCTAGCCCCTCTTTTCTAGCAGGTTGGGCCCTCCAGCACTGCAGCTGGACTAGAAAGAGCTCACTCTGTCTCTCCCAGTCCTCTTCAGTGTGTCTGGCCTCTCCAACTGGCTTTGAGGCAGCTGATTCAGCCCACGAACTTGCTGTTGGTGAAAGGGGCAGGCCTGTTCTGGGGCACATGCTCCATTTATCTCTCTTCTGTCATCTCTGGGATGTGTCTGATTCATTAGCTCACGAAAGTGGTGAAAAGTATTCACTTTTTCTTGATTTGTTTTGTTTTGTTGGGTTAGATGTCTGCCAGTGTAGTGAGCTAAATTCACTTTCCAAGGGATCAAATGAATGCAAGAGCTGGTGAAAGGGGAGGGTAGGTCTCCATAACTGGCAGCAAGAGAGGGAGCAAAACCAGTGTTGGTTAAACTGAGCTGTTTTGGAAAAGAATGGTAGCCACTGCTGCATTTTGCATGTTCCTTCAAGCACTTGCTACACTGGGTGTCTGAGGAGAGATTGATGGAGAATGCATGGTTTGTGGATCTGAAGAAGGTTCAGGCCTCAGGTAGGTGTTGAGCTGTTCAGGCAGTTCATCCTGAAGTGTTTTCCAGTGGTTGTCCAGAAATGAATTTTGAATGGCTTCAGGTGAGAAGTAAATTTGGTCTCTCAAGAAGCAGAACATTCTGCAGTTTTGGAGATTAGTGTCTAAATTCTATCAAATGTCCCATTTGGTTGTGGGTATTTCTTCCGTCTGTTTAGACAAGAAAGTTGTGGTGGTGAGGATGACTGTTAAGTAGGATATCATCCTGGTGCTCATAGGCTCTATTAGGACTTGTAGTTTTATCATGTAGTGCTGAACAAACACAAGGGATACTCAGCAAATTCTGCAGTAGGCAAGGCAGCTCTTCACCGATATTCTGAGATATGACAGAGCAGAAGAACAAGCTTCCATCTCACTCCAATGTTAGAGACCTCAGCTACTCACTGTTTGGGGACGGCAATATTGCCACTGAAAAACAACTGCAAGCTCCAAGGTAATCTGCTGCTGGAACCCCAAGCCCTGAAGGTGTTTACATCTTATTTTGAGTTTATTCTGGATTTCTGCATCTCAAGTAGTCACTCAAAATCAAGAGAAGTGGACAACTAAGGGTACACGAATCCTGTTTGAGTTGCTCATCCTACAAGATCTGTGTTTCTAAACTGGAGAAACATGGATTTTATGGACGAACCACTCAGTGGATAACAAATTGGCTAGATGGTCATGCTTAAAGAGTGATGAGTGACATTCCTCAAGGTCTGGTGTTGGGATGGGTGCTGTTTAACACCTTTGATGGTCACATGGACAGTGGGACTGAGTGCACCCTCAGCAAGTTTGCTGATGACACCAAGCTCATGGAGCAGTCAACACACTGGAGGGAAGGGATGTTATCCAAAGGGACCTGGACAGGCTGGAGATGTGGGTCTGTGTGAACCTCATGGAGTTCAACAAGGGCAAGGGCAAGGTCCTGCACCGGGGTCGGGGCAATCCGAAGCACAAATACAGACTGGGTAGTGAATGGATTGAGAGCAGCCCTGAGGAGAAGGATTTGGGAATGATGGTTGATAAGAAGCTCAACATGACCCAGAAATGTGCCCTCACAGTCCAGACAGCCAACCATGTCCTGGGCTGAATCAAAAGGAGTGTGACAAGCAGGCTGGGGACATGATTCTGCCCCTCTAATCTACTCTTGTGAGACGCCACCCAGAGTTCTGCATCCAGTTCTGGGACCCCAGCATAAGAAGGATGTGGACGTGCTGGAGCAAGTCCAGAGGAAGACCATGAAGATGATCAGAGGGCTGGGGAACCTCTCCTATGAAAGACAGGCTGAGAGAATTGAGGTTGCTCAACCTGGAGAAAAGGAGAATCTGGGGAGACCTTACAGCACTTTCAAGTAGCTAAAAGGGGGTGAAAAGAAAGCTGGAGAGGGACTCTTTACAAGGGTGTGTAGTGACAAGGGACAATGGCTTTAAGATGGAAGAGGGTAGGTTTAGATTAGATATTAGGAAGAAATTCTTTTACTATGAGAGTGGTGAGGCACTGGAACAGATTGCCCAGATAATTTGTGGACGCCCCATCCCTGACAATGTGCAAGACCAGGTTGGATGGGGATTTGAGAAACCTGTCTAGTGGAAGATGTTCCTGCACAAGGCAGGGTGGTTGGAATTAGATGATCTTTATCATCCCTTCCTACCCAAACTATTCTATGATTCTGTGATTTGATCATCATCATCAGGAGCAGTATTGTCATCAGTTTCTGTGTATCATTCTGGAGAAGAAAAAGGCAAGTTCACCAACACTGTTATTTTATATGTAGGAGCTATTTGTGTTCCTGGTGACTGTGTTCAGCTATTTCTGGGTATATTCTTGGCTGTAGGATGGCTGTATATGTCTTTTTTTGAGTGGAAGGGCTGAGAGTCTGGGCAGATCTACAGGTGACTGAATCCATGCCAGTATTCCAGGTCTGAATGGGACACTTTCTTCGGGAAGAAAGAAGTCTGAAATTCCCACTGTAGATATAAAAAAAACAAACATGAAAATGAAGTGACTGACCTTATTTTCAGTAATCTCCTCTAGAAAAATTCAGACAAATTAATTTACTTTAAATGCTTTTACTGAGCAGTTGAAATGCTGACCCTTAGTCTCTTAAAATGACACTTTCAGGACAGAAGGACTAGTTAATTCTGACTGATTTTTTCTTGTGAAGCTTTGAGGCCAAATGGTTTTTGCAAGCTGTTAACATACATGGGGATTAGCTATACAAAAAGAGAAATTCAGCAAGTCCTTAAATCTGTTTTCTTTCTTTATTGTGTTTTGCCAATTATATTGAGCTCCTGACTTGTACCCATGGAACATTTGACATTTTCTGCTATATTTTCATTGGGTACACTTTTCTGTTTGCATACTTTTTACTGTGTGGGAGGAAGTGAGATTAATTTCCATTATAAACTGAGGTGAATTGGTTATACATTAAGTGGACTTGCATTGCTTTGTCTCTTTGGTGTCCTAGGCGGTTTTCCGGCACATGGGAGGTTTTTTTTTGCTTCTCTTATTTTCTTCATGTCTTGATACAGCAAGAACTGCTGAATAAACTGAATTGGTGACTGTTTTGTCTTCTGGACATGTGACTATTAATTATGAGAATACACAGGTCTCTCAGAATTACGTATACATTAAAAATAATGGTGCGAAATATTTCCCCCTCCATATAATACAGACACCTAACACTGACATCTCATTTGTCCCAGTGTTAAATGACCTCTGTCAAAATATTGGCTAAATACAGTGTGGGCAAATGTAGATTTGCTAAATATCTCTCATGTTTTTGATGTGGCACATCAGATGGGTTAAGCTTGTCTTGAAAGGAGAAGTAGCCCTGTTGGACATTTTGACATGAAAAGTGACTTACACATTTTCTGGAGTGTAGAGAGAGAGAAGTAGTAAGCAAGAAGTACCACTCGAGTGAAAGAGAAAGCAAACCTCCTATTTATCTAATTTGGTGTCATGGGATACTCTGGCCTCTCAGGGGCCGTATTTGTGCACCTGATGCAATCAGCCACTCCTATCAATGACTTCAAGCCTGAGAGTTACACCCATCTACATTAGGGGATGGAAATGCTCCTCAGAGAATACTTAACTCTTTGAGACTTTGACCTTTAATCTACTCTACTTTATCATTTGTTTTCTGACCAATCCCATTGCTGTGATTTAATTCCAACTGCTGCAAAACTTGGCTTATATTGTACTGAACCAGGCAGGCAAAGCAGAGATAACTTTCTGAATCTCATTATTTAAGGAAACAACTATTTTAGTTACAAAATAGAGCTGGTTTTGCTCCAAATCTTAGTTCTGACCCTTCCCTGTTATTGTTTTTATTAGCCTAACTGACAAAATAATGCAGATAAGATTTCAGGCATACAAGCCCTCTTTCAGATATGAAGCAGAAGCAGCAAATGTCAAGGGTGTAATTCATTGCATGTGTCCATGCCCCATTCCATGAACACTTGTTCTTCATGCCAGTCTCTGTCTGCTGACTCCTGTGTTATGCTGACAGAACCATTTGCAACAGCTCCTACTGAATTTGATCAGAAAACTGATGCAGGTGAGGAATGGCTGTGTTTTCCTTCTTCTCAGCCAGGTGAGCTCTTTGGTGCATTACTGCTTGAGTGCTTGTGCTTGCATAAGAGAGAAAAGAACTGAGTGCAAATCAAAACAGGTTGACACCAAGCCAAGAGCAGGGTCTGGGCATGCCATCTCTAGCAGTAGACTGTGTTGAACACAAAGTTAGGATTTAGCAGTATGATGTAGTTCTTGCCCCTGGGAGTACTGATCTCAGCTTATACTGCAAAGAAGCATATCCTTTGAAACTATTATTTATCTCACGTCTCTTTTCAGTTCAGTTTGCTTGTCCTGGCAATTTCAGTTGTCTGTTGAGACCCATCCCATGTTTTCCTGCTGTCCATTCCCCACCTTTGTAGTCTGTTGTGCAAGTTTTTGTGTGATATCACAACATTGAGAACTAGGAAAGGCAAGTATCTCACCATTCTTTCCTTTCTTTTGCTCTTGAACATTTCTTGTTTCTTTTGCACATTATCCTCTTTTCCACTTGCACCTCTTTTCCATTCCCTTCACAAGTTTCTCCTTGAATTATTCTCCGGTGAATTTATTTTGTGATATCTGCCTGTGTCTCCCATTCATTCCAGGAAGATCTCAGGTTAGTGAGAACCTCTGAAAATGCCCTGGCATTGTACTTGCAAATGCGTCTAGTGAAGTAAGGTAAGAAAAACCTGCTGGAACTCATTTAATGGCTAACTCATCCTAAATGGCCCAGAGGGGCCCTTCTCCCCTTTGACATCTTGTCACAAACTCTATTGCATTGTCACGCTGTTGTATAAAGGATGAAAGCTGTGCTGCAACGGGTTTTATCTATTTGCAGTATTTCTCTGTTTAATTGTGTCCCTACTTCTGAAACTAGGAACAGTACATTCCTGGGAATTATGTTTCTGAGAAACAACGGCAGCACAAAATGGCAAGCTGCACTGCTGGGACTGACCCTTTGAAATAAAATGAATGTTCTCTGACATTCTTTCTCTCTTCATTGCAGCTTAACTGGCATCAATACAAAGGTTTACATCTGTATTAAAGATGTTGGTGATTGCTGAATGCATGATACATGAATGGCCATTATCATCTGCAGAGAGTTAGTGTACTATGCATATAATCAATCAGATTCTGTTCATGTCAGGAGCTGGCCAGCTCATTACAGCCCGTATCATATTAACCCTTGCAGCAGAGTGATAAAAGGCAGAAATATTCTGGAACAGGCCAAGTGGTCATCCAATCTACCTACTTTTTTGCCTGACAACCCCATAGGAAAGCAGATTTATAAGACACCAACTCAGACAGCCTGAACACTTTCATTCAGATGCTCATGCCTAGTCTTGAATCTATTTTTAATCATTCAAGAGAGGAGTTTATTTCCCACTTAGCACTGTCCTGATGTTCAAATTCTAGGCATTATGGTACTGTATCTGGTCAGGAAAGCAACTTTCCTCATCTGACATGTTGTCATCTGCCTCTTGCATGGTGGTCTAGTGCTAAAAGCACTCACTTGGGAAGCGGGAGGTGGAGAGCAGAAGGGAGCCTGACTCCAGTCCTTCACTCTGCCTGGGCCAAGGGCAGAATTGGGATATCAGATCATGCTCCCAGGGCTCTGTTGTTTTATCCAATGACAAATCATTGAATGAAAGTAAAAATGGAATTGAGAACATGGCCTGGAAGGCCAGCTTCCTAATGTGCACACACTCCAGTGATCAGCAAAATGAGCCAGTAAAATAATAGAGGAAATTATGAATTTTCTGGAAGAGTTAAATAACACTGATAAAGCTACTTCAGCTCTGAGATATATATATATATATATATATGAGGAATTTTGTCTGTTATAAAGGATAATCTATCTGGAATCATAATCTGTGAAAGGCCTTGATCTCTGAGTTTGCTGTTCTACTGATGCTTCACAGCCACAATGCTGGCTTAACTGGCCACATCAAGCATGGGAGGAGACATGGCTTAAGCAACAGCTGGAGAAAAATTATCTGATCTGTAAATCTGTCATTTTGCCATGACCTTTTCAAGGAATATGAAAAAACAAAGAACCTCATATTTCAACCAGAGTTCATTTACCATGATTGTGGCCTTCTGGGCTCAAGTCGTTGCTGATTTCCGTGATAACTCTCAGGCACTACAGGATACTGAATGTGCACTGAGGGAAAGTCCAATACACAGCTGAGGAGTCCAGAGGTGTCCTCAGACATGTGCTCCCACCTCTTGAGTTGACTGTGCTGAGATCTGAATCCTTATAAACAGCATCTTAAAATAGCTTTAATTTTTACGGCAAGATGATGACATCTTTGAAACTGTAGTCAGGCTTTGAAGCTGACAGTAGCAAAGCTGAAGCTTCTGGAACTGCAGCCCCAGACCATGGCACAGATGCCTGCTCTTCACTCTGCGTTTGGTTTATAACTGCTGGCATAATTTTTGAGTTATTAGAATTTCAAGAATAAGAAATTCTTCTAATCTAAACAAGTAAAATAGCACTATAAATAACATTTAATCTTCATTGTGACTAAATTAAGTGAAGCAAGACATTATTAAACACATTTCAATTCATTGCCATAACTTCTCTTATATTTTATGTGAAGCAGGAAGCTGCAGTTGAAAGCAGGGAAAGACAAAAGCTTCTGACTGAGCCAAGGATGTGGCACAGCTGGGAAAAAAGTAAATATAACTCTTGGGCAGAATATTGTTAGCAGAGGCATTAAACAAAAGAGGAATTTTTCTGTGTGGTACCAATATGACCTTAGCTGAATTCTCACTCAATTTTATCTGCTTGTGTTAAAAAACACTAGAAAGATTCAAACTGGAACAGGTGCAGGGAAGGATGGAAGAGGAAGCCTGCTTTGGCAGGGCAGACTAAAAATAATTGATATTTAGCCTGATCGATAAAGGCTGATAAGGGATGTAAATAGTTCGTGGATATATTTTGTGGGTTAGGACAATAGAGAATAAACATATTGTGAACTACTCAATCTTACCTAACTCTGGAAGGAAAGCACAGGGGTGCAAATTGATATAGATACATTTAGGCTGAAAGTTAGAAGATCATCTGTAACAACTAGATTGTGGTTATTTTGTCCTTTCTCTTTTAGGACTAGTCCTTTTCCTTTTAGGACTAATGCTCAGTCCTAACCAAGCCTTTACCAATTGGGAAGGGGCCAAGAAGCAGAAAACAGAGTAATTAAGCCAGGAGGAGAACTGATGAAAGCTGAAATGACATGGCATAAAGATTGGGAAAGAGATTGCTATGGGATAGGGTAGGGGACACAGTGCCCAGGGAAGTGGTGGAAGCTACCTGATGTGCTGGGTTCTACTCAAAAAGGGAAGAGGGAATGCACATCACTCCCCGAAGTTGCTGTGATCCTTGTCATATATCCTCCTCCTGCAGACCTTGTGTGCCTGCTCGGCCATGGCCAGGAGGTGATTGTGGAAGAGACTTGGTGAAGTTGCCTTCCAGTGGGGCTATCAGAGGAAAAAAAAAGTTACATTTAAGTTGTGACTTCGCAGCACAGGAAATAACTGTATGTTTTAGTTCCATGTACAGCAAGGTAAAGCCAATCCACAGGCAGAGTCCATATGGTTTTCTACTGTTACTGTCTTAAAAAAATCCTTTCAAAAGCCAACTCTTCCCCTAGTCAATAGTATATATATGTAAGAGTCTAAAGACTAGTTTTGTTCCAGAAGAAACACATTAATTACACAGAAGATTCATTAGGAACCTGCTAATTAGCATAACTTTGCAGTTACAGCTTTGGGAAACCTAAGTCAGGTTTTTGGCTGTTTTTTCCTTTCTTTTATTCTCTTGAGAGGTATGGTAAAAGGTTTCAAGTTTCATATCAAGTTCTGATCACAGTAAAAAAGCTGGATGGAGCCAGTTGTAATGACAACTGCCTGTGTGATATTGACATAACAGCAGGATTTGATTGTGAGGTTCTTTTAACCTAGAAGTGCAAAAATGCTTCTTGGATTAATATGTATTGTTATGTCAATATTTCATTCATTGCATGGAAATAGGTGAGAGACCAGAGAGCCTTGACAACGTTGTGTGCCGGAAACTGTCTTGTGAAGACATCTTTCAAGCTTCAAGCACTTGGCATTGTTAGATTTTTCATGTCTTTAAGAATTAGATAAGAATGGAGAGAAAACTCAGCACATTGCAGCTAGAGCCAAGTGCAAATTTCTGGAACTATTTCAATACGAGTGGCAAAGAAAAAATTTTCCACTTGTCTGGAGGACATCTCATTAGAGTTCACACCAGACTCAAATTCAAGCATAATTCTATCAATGTTGCTCAAAGATTCTTTTTAATTACCCTTTTATCTTTTTTTCCTGTCTCTATGGCTAGTTCTAGTGCCCATGAATTTGTTGGAAGAAGGGATGCTGCTAGAGCCTCGCCAGCTTACATGTCCTGAGGATCTCTTTTTTCCTTGCCAAAATCTCTTCGGATTCCATTTGGTATGAAATAGGTTCTTGCTGTGATATGACAAGGTACAGATATAACATGTAACATCATTGCTGTTGTTCTATGACCTTCTGGGAATCAGTCTGAGACACCAGAGAGACTCTGGTTTATCCCTATATTATTATATACCTGAACTCATTTTTCAAACCCTAATTGTTAACCAACATTAGGAAGGCTGTTTAACAAGGTTGTATTCTTAGGAAGATATGGATTCACATACAATAGCCCTAAGTGAAATGAAAAATTTTTACTGGACATTTTTTATGTTAACCATTCCATAAGCAAAGTAAAAAACTCCCCTCAAAACTCTCCAAACCAACCCCCTGTTTAAACACTTGCATTTTAACTGCCCTGTGACAAAACCTTGTCAATGTTATGAAAGTAAAATAATGTCCAGAATCCATAATGATGTCTACTGGAAGAGCAAGTTTCATGGAGCCATCTTGAGTCTGCAGCATCTAAGGGGTGTTTCTTTGACATCAGCCTGAATAGTAATAATCTGAATCTGCCATAGGTCACACTGCTTATGGAATAGTGCTTCTCCTGTGTCTGAACTTTAATGTTTTCCCTACCCTATTTTGTGCATTGTTTTTTTCAACACTGTTCTTTTTACAGTAGAACCATTGGACACATATTGAAACATATTATTTTTCTATATTTTTATATGCTGTCATAATTGCATAAAGCATATTGATCTTAATATAAATAATAAAAAAAACCACCTTATAGATTTAAGATGCGTCAAAGTTCTTTCTCCAAAGCAAGAAAGACCAAGCAATACACATAAAAGAAGTAGAAACCTAGAAGTATTTTGCTGTCTAACAGACTTGTTGACCTTTGTTAATTTTTACATTCTTTGCCTGGCATTATTGAAGAGACTGTCCCACATTTGGCTGAAATTTTTCTTACCTGAATTTAGGTGCTCAACATTGCAACTCAACTAGGAGTTTCATCTAGACTGTTTCTACCACTGAGACGGGTGATTTTAAAGAGCTGGTCTAGGGTGGGGTGTTCCACTCTCAGAAGCATATCCCTCCCTCTTTTCACTACATCTAGAATTTAAGATGAGCTTTGAATAAACATTTAACCTTTGAATGATCACCTTGAGGTGGCATGTAATGAACATAAAGTGATTAGGTAAATGTGATTGTGACTCCAAGGTGTTCAAACAACTTTTTACCACAATGTATTTAGTGTTAATTATGGCTAGGCCTATTTTAAGTAATCAGCTCTAATAATGATACTGTCTGCAATTATTATTTTACTTAATGGTACTACAGACTTCGTAACCTGGTCATGAAAAGACTGTTTTTTTGTCTGGCTCAACAGTTTGTGTGATAGTAAAAAACAAGTCTTTTCTTAACTTATATTAGTTATACTATCTCCTGGACAGCATTTAGTTGAGATAAATAAGAAATGGGCAGTTTGCACAGATTAAAAACATGTGATTTGAAACAAACATGCATTTAAGAAAAGGAAACATTTGGAACTTGTTAGCTTTGTGAGCACTTCTTGCAAATAGATGTAATTCTAATGGCCTTAAGGATCTATGCAAGGAAGAGAAGGACTTTATCTTTGTTGACCTCTGAAGCAGAATGACTGGCAAGTATTGGGACTTAATTTGTTGGAAAACAAGTGATCTCATGGTTTAAGTGGCTTTATCAGTAAGTGCAGTAAGAATTATGAAGGTGCAAATCACAGGGAATGAAAGAAATTTGGTTCCACATCGTTTTATTGTCATGAGTGTTTTCAGTAATGCGTTTACTCTAGTATTCTCTGTGCTGATGTACAGAAACATCTGTTAGTCAGAGAAGTCCAAGTTTCAATAACTGTCTTGACAAGGCACAAAAAGATCAAGTAGCTTGCTCAAGGTCACACAGAGAGTGAGATTTAGTTTGTGTTTGTAGAGAAGTATTGCTGGATCTCAGCCTTTTATTTAGCCAGTAGAGCTCATATTCTCCTTAATATTTAGATCTTGTTCCATATAGCACATGATTAAAGCGTTTGTGGCTACGGCTTCAAAACCTACTGCTATTTGAATTGGAACCTAAAGCACTTCAATTCAGAGTGCAAATAAAGATATTAGATATAAAAGTAAACAAACCATGATTTTGTAATATGTAGCTCTAATAATTTGGAAAAGCTAAGCTTGCAGAGGATAGTACAGCTGCTAGCAGCATAAGTAATGTGCAGTATTTTAATCCTGCTGTTTAGAAACATTTTTGACATTACTTCTAGACAACCGGGAACAGAAAAAGATCTATTTTTGTATTATGTATTTGTTATTTAACACACCAAGCTGGTAGGTTTTAAAACACATTATAGTCCTAATCTCCTTAAAATTTGATATTTATTTAAAGAAAAACCGTCACTTTGAGGCTTTTTTTTTATTTTTTAAATTGAAAAGATCTCTAAATAAAAGTAATATTTGGGAAATAAAATACTTTCTTTTTAAAGATGGAATCTATGAATATTGGAATAATAATTTATTTCAATAAAAATTTAGGTGTATGATGCTGCAGAATGTAAAATTTATTGGATATTTATTTCAATTAAAAGTTATTTGAAAAAAATCATTGCTCAGGAGTCCAGCAGGTTGATCCAAATGCATAATATGTGTTTAAGTCATAAAGCCATGAAATTTTTCTTAGCAGTTCAGAGCAAGGGCTTCTTTACCATTGTCCTGGCTCTAACAGTGGCTGTCAGTAGATGCTAGGAATGAGCAGCAAGAGGACAAGAATGTCCTGGTACTGTCATAAAACCTGCTGTACTCTCCCAGTTCCAACTATTCTGTCAGCCCAGATTTCCTGAATTTGTAGCTTGTGTATTTTGTAATCTTCAGAGGATCTGACCATTAAGTGTATCCCATCTTCCCTGCTGATGATGTACTAGTGCCTTATCTGCAATGCTGCTCATTGAGGATCTGCATGAGTTTGCAGGCTGCTGCCATATCCTGCTTGTTTCAATTGTGGCTCTCACTACCTGCACTTGATGGCCCTTTGATGGCCTTTTGATGGCTCTTTGTAGTGGAGGCTGCCATGTGTAGTTGAACCCTTCTTCATGTTATCCAGACTGTAGAGCCACCTAAATTTTCAGTATAAGCCAGCCTAACTTACCTTTTAATTTTCTGCAGTGATTCCCAGTTCTCCTCAGGTTATATTTAAAATTTTTTTTTAAAGGCCAAGTGGCCTTTTTGTACTTTCATGTTTGCACTACTTTCAGTGTTTAACAACTCAGCTCCCAGCTTTCCTGTCAGGTCTGTCTACAGTACTTTTTATTTGGATTACCTTGAGTTTGTTTCCTATGCAGTAATCTTTAGGACATGATAGAAGGAAGTTTCACTTTGAATTATATTTGATTAACTGTTTTTCACTGTTTTTGTTTCCTTGTTTTTAATGTTCATAATTTAATCTTATTCTTTATTTCCTCAAATAAAAAATATAATGGATGAATATAAAATCTTAGGTTCCCAAATATCACAATAACAGGACTTAAAAAAGAGTAGATTTTTTAGTACATTAATATTACAAATTTTAAACAACCCTGGTACCTTGCTGAAGTTCTGTGCACCGTTTCAGTTCCTGTTCACTTTATTTTTTCAGACAGATGGATCTGAAAAAATAAAGTACAGTGGAATTGCCAATTAAAAAAATCTATTTCAGTCATAAAGCTTATCCTGAATCAATAGCTTACTTTCCTCAGAATCAGAAAATTAAAAATAATATTTCATCCTTCTTTAATTTTAAGGGTGATGTTGGCAGCTTTCCACAATATTCTCCAGAACATTCAGCTTCATCAAATCTCAGGCTGTGGTAAGGTATTTGGCACAAGCACCAAACAGTCTGGCAGAAACAAATCCTGACTCTCCCTGGGCATTCATTGCTGTACTTATGTCTGATCACCCAGTTTTCTGATATGTCTCTCTGTATAAGCTGCAGAGATGCATGTGTAACTGTGACTGATATTGGAAAATATGTCTTTAAAATGAATGTTGTCTGCCACACTTTATCCATTTCAACACTTAGATGGTGGAAAAATAGATGTAAAAGGACTTGGAACACTGGATAAGAGTCTTTTCCATCAGAAAGGAAGGTGTAGTGTGGTATAAAGCACTGCTGGAGAGAATGGCTCAAATGGGGAGATATAGAGTGACTCTTGTCCAGAATTGTCCTGAGGTACTCAGCTGGCCCAAAAGACAAATTGGTTGTACTTTTGGGAATAAATATCACTGCCAGTCTCAGGTATTTGAAAACCACGAATCAGGCCTCAGAAATCACAAGATTAAGAAGAAAAGAAGAACTTCTAGAAACAGTACTCATTTGAAGATATTTGTACCCTGTTTTTTCAGTATGTCATGTACATTGCAGCATATTTTCCAAGTATTCTTCTGCATCCCTGATGATTAACAAATACTCTTAAAAACAGAGATTGTCACCAGGTAACATGACTTGAAGAGCTTGGGTTTTGTGAAAACCACTGGCTATCAGAAACTTGGATGATATATTCAAAGGGGTTAGCAATAGAGAGTAAAAGAATGGGGAAATGAAGTACAAAGGCTTCAGAAAGTTTAAACTGCCTCTCTGAGTGAGCTGACAGCGCTGTTACTGAAATTAAAGTGAGGTTGGCCAGATGAGAAGAGACTGTAAAGATTTTATCGATTAACCTTGTGCAGGGAACACACATCTCATTTTTCCTGGTAAAACAGAACAGGCTCCAAAGAGTAAAATGTGGTGATTTAGAAAACCGCTCAAAGGAGAAGCAATGACAGGATTTATGGCATTCCTAAAAACACAGAAAATAACTAAAATGTGGGAATGTTGTCTCTGTCACTTACACAATCCTTGCATTTTGATAGTCTTATGTAAAGATCATATAGGGCAGAAGCAAAAAACCCCCTCCATATACGTTGTTTTCTGTTTCCAGAATTATCAAACTCAGCAATAATTTTTTATAGGCAGCTGGGAAGAACAATGAAGAGCTGTATAAGAACAAAATTATCTATTTTGATGACAATTACTACCCTGAAGTTCAGAAAATTTGGAGACATATTGGAACTAAGCAAAACCATCTTGGGAAAAGGAATAAGGTCTTTCATTTCATAATCATCTCAACTAAGATGAATATTATTATATAAGAACAAAAGGTCCTAGAGAAACATTGCCAGTGCTTTACAGTTCAGGCATTGTGATTCTTCAGAGAGAAGCAGCAGAAGGATTAAACATTCAGTCTGCAGTAATTAGACCAACATCTAACTTTATAGCATATTCACCTAGATTTTTTAGATGTGAGTCCTGACATGCATCGGCATTCCAGAAAGGGAAGCAGAGAGAAAGAAGTGAAATATGAAGTCCGGATGCTCTACTATGTCCAAAGAGCAAAAAGGACACTCGGGGGGGAAGTATAAAGCTGCCTTTTTCTGAGTTGAAGTGTTCCTGCATCCAGACCCTTCAGGAACTTCCAGCAAACTTAAGGCTGTTTGGGGTTATGTATTATCTGACAATGGACTCAAGGGGCCAATAAAGCAGCTGGGGATCAGCTTAGAGAAATACTATCTCCTGTGGAGGCAGCATGAAGAAGGGGAAATTCTGAACCTAAATTTCTCATTTTCTAGCAAGCATAAGAGCATCTCTACAGCTGTATGAATCCCTTGCAGTTCGGATATGTGTGGCTTAGAAGCAAAATCTTTGGGCTGTGGAGCAGCACCATCAAAATAAGCAACAAGCTTTATAAAGTCCATGTTTTACATTGTGCTATGATGGTAGGTTTAATAACCAGATGTCAAAGATGGATATTACGGATATCAGGAAGGGAAATAAACAATGGGATGAAGGTATTAAAAAGATAAGGCTGTACATTGGGTAAAATGTGTAAGGAAATACTGGTAGAAGGAGGGGTAAGTAGGCAGAGGGACACACAGACAGCCTAAGTCAGCTCCATCTATTTCAGACTTGTCTTGTTCCTTGTCTTCTTGTTCTGAAAAGTATTAATAGAGTACAAATTAGCAAAAAAAGGTAAAATATATTGCAGCTTTCTGAGCTGTTTCTCTTTCCTTCATATTCTTTTAATGGGAAACAAAAGTTTTCTGAGGAACCATCTGGGAAGGCAATTCTTTTTCTACTTCACCTGTTAAAAATAGTAGTTGTAGCTCTGAGCCTGCTGATCCTTGAAGCCACAAGCTTTTCTGACCAAATGAATTTGAGTTTGGGGTCTACTGGTTTAAGTTATTTGCTGATCCTAACGAAGTGTTTTCATCAGGTCAGGATGACTTTATATCCAGAAAAGATGTAATTATAGCTACTTTCTTTATTGCACTGTGCTGGATACATTTGTATTGCTGTATCAGGAACGTAAACCTAGAATTAGAGAGTTGNGGGGGGGTGGTTCCACTTTTTTCTTTAGTGCCTTTGCTTCCAGAAGTAGGTCTGTACCTACACATTAATGACCCCCACAGCCCTTCTGTTTTTCATGCGGGACAACAGTGATGATTTTTCTTCTTTACATTAGTTTTTCAGGAATATTAACATATGTATATCAATTTTTGCAAGAGATTTAGTGGCTCAATTATGAAGCATGAATACTGAGAATTTAATAAGTGACATTTAATGTTTTTAGGATTGTGGTGAAAGAATTTTTGGATATTATTAACATAGAAAGAACTTAAATAACTGAAAATCACAGAACATCTACAGTATTAATTACTGATTAACCTCTCTGAGTGTGGACTCCTAAAACTCAGATGCCAGGAAGAGGAGAAACACATGAAATTTAGTCAGCAGGTTGTGGGCTAAAACTTCTGGACCTCCTCAGCTATGCTGTAATTAGTTACTGTGGTATGAACCCCAAATTAGCTATGCACTAAACTCAAGACACAGTGAACCAGCCATAGGGACTTTAGGGCTGAATAGATTCTTCTTTGTTCAAATATAGTTAATACAAGCAACACATCTGCTGATGGTTAAAGAGACCTCAGTGTGACTGGGAGACAATGTATTGTAAATTGTATGAGCAAATTATTGTTGGCTCTGTCTGTTACTGTTACAGTAATAGTGTGTAAAATATGAAGCTAAAGCCAAGGTCTGGATGGACAGTATCTCAGTGAGTAAGATACTAAGGTATGGCTTTCAGTGTTATTCTGGCCAAACAGAAATTTATGCTTAGTATGTTTTTTAATGTGGCACAGCTTAGGTATCTGAAGAAAGAACAGAAAACCATGCTGGCTTTAATTCTCAGTTGATTTATTTAAAGATAATAATAGATACAAGTCCCTCTGTATAGATAGCTATTTCATATGGAATATTTACCCCTGTTCTGTACAGCCTTGTCATAACAGTGCAAAATGTACAGAGGAATTCTGCTTATGTGAATTTAACAGATGACATAACTTATTGGTGCTAAGATTTGCTTGTATCTGAGCTGTCAGAAATATGAGATCATCCTTCTTTCTTGCTTAAGCTGACCTTTTCCCCTAGAAAATATTTTAACCATAATTTCCATTACAGTCCTACTTTAGGCATTACATACATGGACAAAAAGACAGAGCATTTTAAGCAAACAACATTGTCATCCTCCTCTCCAAATCTGAAAATGGTACCTATCCTGACATTCCACATCAAATGGAAAAAGTAAATAAAGAAGAGAGCACAAGGTAAGCTAGCAACTAGTTGTGAACAGTGCAATAAATAAATAACTATCTTAGCACCCCAACTGAGAATCCTTAGGCCTACTTGTCCTAACTTCCTTCATATATTATTCATCTTATGTTGCAAGATATGCTCAGTTACTTCTAATTTCACAGCCACAGTCTCATTTTTGTTTATTTTCAACTGTAATATGTTTAGTTACACATCCAAGAGTAGCAGAGCAGAAGGGTGAAAGCTCAAGCAACTTGATCACAAATTGCTGAATCTTGTGTCTGAATTCAAGAATGAGAATTTAAAGCAGTCTAAAGCTAGCCTGTTCCTAGACTAACTTGAATAACTAAGCTAGGCCCAGAAAACTGCTGACTTTGGACTGTGATGGTGGGAATTGCTACCTGGTTCCTGCAGGTAGTTTTATAACAATTAATTTTGAAGGTAGAGTAGCATAGCGACTTTGTTGAGAATTTGTTCACTCTTAGTTTGGCAATGCATATTTTTAGAAACACAGTACTGCAAACTGCAATTGTTCTCTACCTGAAATTCTTGAATTAGTTATATTATCTGATACCAGATGCCAGAGGACAGGAAGTGTTGGAATGCTGGAAACCTGATGGCCCAACAAAATGTGATGTTACTGCTTTCTTGATTGCGTGGGCGAGGTTGAGCTATTTCCTCACATCATCATCCAGCTTGCTGACTTTTCTCAGTCTGGAGTTCTGCTTAGTAACTGGCCTTCCAGTGGTCTTGCTCTCTTGTGCATGTCTTTGAAGTGTTTCCGTCAGTGGATGTCTGCTGCCAGGCTCAAATCTCTGAATGGAAGGCTAGTAACCCTACACAATTCTTTTGTATGTGTTGTCCTCCATCCTTTTTTTTAGCTTCTGCGCTCCTTCTGGGATACAGTCAGCCTGCTCCATTCCTAATTAAATGCTGAAGGCCTGCACAAGTCTAGCCTTGCCTCTCGTATATTAGATTGCTTGTCCAGACTCCCTCTTCCTTAGTGGTCTCAAAGGGAGTTTCTGATTTCTTCTTTTCTCATTTGGAGCTTCTAATTTCTTCTTTTCTCATTTGTGACTTCAAGCTTGTGTGGAAATTTGTCATTATCCTTTTGTCATTTGTTCACTTTTTCCCCTTTCTTCCTGTGTTGTACTGCCTTCCCCTGCTTGCTCTTTCTCTTTTGTTCCTTGCCCCCATACATCTATTGATCTCATCGTGTGGATGGACACCTGTTTTCTGAGATGCTGAGGTCGGATGTTGCAAAAGGCTTTTGTTTCCTTCGTATTGCTTTGATTTAGTCCCTCCTGGCTAAAGTTGTGAGCAGCAAACAATGCTGCAGAAAATGCCTTTGCAAACAACTACAATATATTTAAAAGTAGTTAGTACGACAGCACATCAGCAGAGTTCATACAGTGCAGTGGTCAAAATTTGCAAGTGAAACCTTTCCTACCTTTCTTATGAGGGTATACCACCTCTAGCACTTGGACATCTTGAGATTTGGTGGTGCTCCCCTGATGGACACCTCCAGCACAAGCCAGCACCAGTTTGGTCAGAAAAAAAAATCAGCAGTCAGCACCACTTCACAAATATGTTGTTATTCTCTGCTAGGGAATGGGAAACCTAGGTGAGTTCTCCCATCAGAAGAATACTGAAGGAGAAGGGCATTCGCCATCTTAACATAATGAGAGGCAGTTTCCAATCTTCCTTTTGAAGCTGGACTGCTCTGTGGAAATAAATGCAAATTTCATGGACCTTGATTGGTGTCTCTGAATCAGAGTAAGTGAGTGTTACTTGGGGGAGACCAGAACTGAGCTCTAATCAAGTCTTTCAGGCCTCTACACTATTTTACCCAAAATTGAAATCACAAATGCATAGGGTGTAAAACACTTTTCTGTAGCATTTGCTGCTGGCTTTCCAGTATGGTCCCAGTTATCAATCTAATCTTCACCTGCCTGATGGCTCTGTGCTGAGTGTAGAGAGCACCAGTGGCTGTTCAGTGCTGTGGAATTGATACTAATGGCCATGCAGAGTATAAGACAGTCATCATTTACCTGAGTTCCTTTGTGGGTCAAGCCCTGGGTGTCTTATTAAAATAATGAGAAAAACATGGAGAGGGAGGCAATCCATCTGCAGGACTCAGAAAGAAGTTTGTTCCTAACAGTGGTCCCAGCTTCTCTCCTGAAATGGATGATGCCCTTCTCTTCACCTTTGTAGCTCTGCCCAGTCTGCAGCTTCTGCTCTTTGCTTTTATTTTACTCAGATATTCTCAGCTGCCAAGCTGGTTCTCTCATCCCAGTGACTGGATCACAAGGCACACTAGGGCTGTGAGTGACATACTGAGTAGTATCTCAAAAGGTAGTAAATAAAAGCTTATTTATTCAAAGGAAATGAAATACGTAATAATGAACAAATTCATTGATTTTAGCTTAAGAAAATAAGTCTAGTGAGATTTATTTGAAGTGTAGATTTTTTTTGTATGTGTTTGTTTTTTAAAAAAGTGCATGGATGCCAAAGTTCCAGATATTTTTTTAGAATAAGTTCATGAATTCGTCAGATGCGACTTTGAAGCTTTTCCCAACCTTTTGAAAGTAATAAAACTGGGTGGGTTCAGTGCCTCAGATGGAATCTCCTAGACGTAAAATCCATCTACTAAGGTGTTTCATATTTTCTCAAAGCCAAAATCGTGCAAACTGCAGCCCGAACTACGAGGTGCTTGTTAAGCGTAGGCAGAAAACAGTGTCAAATGTTCTTTAGGCTGCCTTTCATAATCACTTGTTGGCTCTGCTCCTGCAAGACCTCCTAGAAGGAGGTCTTGGCCATGTTCTAAAATAATACATTTATCCATGAGCAGCAAAGGCTACAGCTGCAGCCTGGTGTTTGTGTGAGATTTAAACACCAATGGAAAGGTCTTTTAACTTCTCTGAATTCCTCATTAAAATGCTGGTGTGATTTTATGCAGCCACCTCAGCTAAGAGTAGCAATCCAACAAAGAAGCACTGGAAGAGATTGGCATTGTAGAATTCACTTTGAAATGTGGCAAACCGAGGAATAAATTTGGATCCCCCATCAAGAAAAATTGGAGCAGGAAAAGTATTTCACCACTAGCTGCTGTGATGAGGGATTCTGTGGAGACAGCACTCCAGAAAGGAGTTGATGGTGAGAAGTTCAACAAAAGACTGTAGTCTCCAAATCTGCATGTCTTTGTGGGTGTTGCTGTCTTCTTTAAAAAAAAAAAAAAAAAAGAGAAAGTTTCTTTATGGAAATATTTTCCCCCTAGCTGGGCTTTCCTTTTTTAACACATGAGCTGGTCTGCCTTTGCCATCTGTTCAGATCTCTGGGAGCTGCAGAGAAAACAGGATAGGAGTGTCAGGGCTGTATATCTATGTGTATGATTATGAACAGGTTTAGTTGTCCAAGGAATAATGAAAACCAATGGTCTGAAACTGAAGCCAGACAAAGACATATTGGAAATAAGACACTAGTTTTTAACAGGGAAAAGACTAGCCTTTGGAAAATACCACTGTGGGGAGTGTGTCTCCATCTCTGGACATCTTGAAAGCAAACCAGTGCCCCGGTGCCAGATCTGTGTGCTGCACTCCCAGGAGTCAGCCAGGCTCAACCTGCGGAGCCCAGAACAGGAGTAACTGTGTGTGATTTACAGACCTGTGAAGTCAGACCATGTGACCCAGATCTAGCACATTCTCCTCACTTTTTCAGTATGAGAAGCTTTTTAAGGAGAATAAGATTGTTGAGATATATCCCAGCTTGAGATTGACAGGCTTGACTTTTACATCTGCTTGCTTTTACTAGATGTGTGATAATTAAGAGGTATAATAAATGGTTTTATTTCAAGTCTTCTAAGACATATGAGCTTCTGAAAGCAGTGTCCCAAGTCTAGTATGTACCTGAGTTGTAGAAATTTCCTGAGGCAAATATAGTCAATTTTGCAATATTTTTATCACCTGTTCTAGACTGTAACAGATTTCCTACCTGGTCCTTGTGAAGTGATAGTACATCTACCATATGAAGAAGGCCTGAATCTGTTATTGGATGAACAGTGTAGGACTGTGTGACACATTCAGGTGACCTGAAAGGGGTGGGACCATCTGCTGAGTATTAGGATGAAATTTTCAGTCACAATGACAGTTAATATTTCTTACTCACACATGACCAGAAATACTTTACCTTTAGAAAATACGACCTGTTTTCAAAAGCTAAAACTAAAAAAATCAGAGTTTGACATTCTTAGATTGATTATCCTGACATGAGTCCATGGTGACATCAGATGGGTCAGAACTGGATGCAGTGTGAGTGACAGCTGTAAAAATCAGCCCTGTTACCAGAGAAAATACTTAGAGATAGGAAAAAGAAAGTTGAAAATTACTGGAATTAGAAATATTTTTGTCCTTAACATCCTTTGAAGAGAAATACGTGCCTATATCCCTGTCTTGGAGGTCAAGTTTAAAAGTGTGTTTGATTTTATTTTGCTCAGAATATTTGGGATTCTGCTGTTGCTGTGTCTAAAAATCTTTATTAGATTTTTTGTTGCATCTCAAAATCCTTCAGACTTTCTAGATGTTGCACAAATCTGCTTAGGTATACAAAGCTTTTTAAGGATTAAATAATTTGATGTTCTCTTGACTTTGGAAAGGCCATAAGATATAAGTGTTTAATAGAGATCTTAGAGTAAAAATGAGGATTTGTTATAGAATTAGGGAAAGAAATCAAATTGTGTATAAGACAAATGTTCATGTTGACAGGCAGATATTGGGCCTGAAACTTTGTACTGCTTGTGAAATGGTGGTTTGGGCTGGGTTTTTTATTTGGTGTGGTGTTGCTTTTTTTGTTGTTTGTTTGGTTGGTTTTTTGTTTGTTTGTTTGGTTTTTTTTTTGGTTTTTTTTGGGGGTTTTTTTTGTGTGTTTTTTTTTTTGTTTGGTATGGTTTTGGTTTTTTCATTTTTTTTTGTGGAGGAGAGAGTTCAAATATATCAGTGCTTATGAAAGAAAGCATCATGTGTGGTAAATGATGACTGTGCAGTAAATAACCAAAGGGGAAGAGATTTGCAAGGCCTCACCCAGAATTTTATCAGCCATTATATATTTCTGTCCCAGAAGAAGTTGAATCTGTTTGGGAAACTGTGGTGGGACACATATGTGAGGGGAACCACTGGTATGAGTCCAGTAGATTTACCAGTCAGAAGGGAAGGAGAATCCAACTGTGTAGCTGAGGACATTACCCAAAGAGACTTTGAAAATAAAGGTCATCAAACTGTAACACTAAAAAGCACTGTAGTAAGAATTTAAGAGCATGTGTAGAGCTGAAGGAGTGTAAGTGTGTGCAACAGAATATCTGCTCACATTATAATGTTCCACCTTCTTGTTCAGATTCAGTAGTGCAAAGCATTCGCCACATGCTGGCCTAAAATGCTGTGAAGAGCTTCTGTGCTTTGCTAAGCATTTATGACAGGTTGTCTTAGAGGCTGAGCACATTTCAGTGGTGGATGAGGAGGTCCTGGTGTACATTGGCCACGTATCAGCCGAAGTTTGTAAAATGCTTTGGAATCCTTTGGGCCATAAGTCCAAGTAATGTAAGGCCATTATTATGTTTGCTAAGAAAGCTAGATTTGCTGCCAAAAATGACAAAGTCTCCTTTAAACTTTGAAAGGCTGTAGCTAGACTCTCTGTTAAAATAGGGCAAGAACAAAGTAAAATGGGACTAACCAGTAATTTTTGTGTTGCCTTGGCACTGCCACTTCTCCCTGTAGGCAGTGTTGATCCTATTCCTTTTCACCTTCTTCCTCTGGGTTCTCCAAAGTCCATGGCTATAATCATGGGGTGGACTTGGCAGCAGTGTGTAGGACCTGGAATGTGTTTTTCCAGCAGCCGTGTCTGGCTTTGTGGCTGACTTCTTTGGCTGACGCTGCGGCTGGCTCTGCTGGCAGACACATCTTCTTCAGGGGCTGTTTTGGGTTCACAGGGCTGTCAGCTTACTTTCTGTTCTGCCCTGGATGCTGTTTTCCTGGAGTCACACTTCCCTCCCCTCCCCTCCCCTCCCCTCCCCTCTTCTCTTCTCTTCTCTTCTCTTCTCTTCTCTTCTCTTCTCTTCTCTTCTCTTCTCTTCTCTTCTCTTCTCTTCTCTTCTCTTCTCTTCTCAGCTGTATTTGTAGACAAACTTTCTATTATGGAAACATGTGATACAGCAAAAACCTTTCCATATATCAGTGTTCTTGTAATTGTTTCCCTGGGAACCAAGTGTAAATGTGCACATTCACTCTGAAAAGTAGCTGCAGCTGTAGACGTGGTCATTTCCCAATAACCTGCTTGTTTTGGGACCTTCTTTAACAATTTGTGTCATGGGTAATATGCCAAATTAATTTCCATGACAAGTAGTGCTCTATTGTGCCCTTTGCTGAACTAAGACCTGGATCTGCAAAGGTATATGGGTGACTAATCATTATGTAGGTGCTTCATTTCCACTGACTCCAATTAAGCGCACTAACAGCTTTTAAGGATGTGGGCATTAAACCTTGCAGACAGCCAGAGCCAGCAGCTCATGATAGTAATGCCAGCTTGGCAGGATGGGTTCTCTTTAACAGTCCTGGATTTCCACCTGTTTGCTCATTTGTTGACTAATTTCTCTGTGGAAGTTTTAGTAGATTTCTGTGAGTAATTTAGTGAGTAGATGAGACAGTAAACTGAAAGACCCTCATTGGATCCTGATGAGAGTTCTCTACATTTTTTTTTTAGCTTTTTCTGATATTTTAAAATACGTTTTCCATGATCAATTTTCTTTTTCTCTCTCACATCTTTGTTCCTCCTTTTCTTCTCACTTTTCCTTTCTAGAGTAATTCCTTAGGGACAGCCTGAAAAATAAGAAAAAAAAAGCTAAAAAATAAGAACTCTGTGAATACTCAAAATACTTCAATTTGAAAAAGCGGTCTCTGCTTTTTAGAAATGCTTTGAATGGAGAATGTTGGTAGCTGTAATCTTGGTAAGCAGATTGACTCTCAGCCTATGTTCAAACAGTTTTTTGGAAAAAGGGGTTTCCCTTTCTCTGTTAGATACTCTTATAAGCATTTTGCCTTTTGGTGTCTGTACCCCTTAGCTGGAGCTGTGAGCATGTGCTCTAGGCCGTATCAGCATGTCAACAAAGCTCCTTTGGCTTTTACCCTCTTTTGGCTGTGGACCCCGGTTCCTAGCTGTAGAGGCACTTGTGTACTACTGGGCTTTTATTTTCTCAAATGAGACTGCTCTTGATATAATCTCCTTTCCTGCATTGTTGAGTTGCTAATTAACTAGCATGGAAGCCAATCCCCCTGAGGACTTCTGTAAGACCTTTGGCACAGTCCCCCCACAACATCCTTCTCTCCAAATTTGAGGTATATGGATTTGATTGGTGGACTGTTCGATGAGGAATTGGTTGGATGGTCACATCCAGAGGGTAGTGGTCAACAGCTCAATGTCCAGGTGAAAATCAGTGACAAATGGTGTCCCATAAGGATCTGTACTGGGACCTGTCCTGTTTCATATCTTCGTCAATTATATAGACAGCTGGATTGAGTGCACCCTCAACAAGTTTTCAGGTGACACCAAGCTGAGTGGACAGAGGGTATGGTGGATGGGAGGCTGGACATGAACTGACAATGTGCACTTGCAGCCCAGAAGGCCAATTGTATCCTGGGCTACATTGAAAGGAGTGTGACCAGCAGGTCAAGGGAGCTGATTCTCCCCCTCTGCTCTGCTCTTGTGGGACCTCATTGAATCCAGCCCTGGGGCCCCCAGCATAGGACAAACCTGCTGAAGTGACTCCAGAGGAGGTCCTCAAAGACAGTCGGAAGGCTGGAGTAACTCTCCTATGAAGACAGGCTGGGTGAGTTGGGGTTGTTTAGGCTGGATGAGAGAAGTCTCTGGGGAGACCTTATAGCCCCTTCCGCTACTTAAAGGACTTTTTACAATGACCTGTGGTAAAAGCACAATGGGGAATTTCTCTAAACTGAACGAAGTCAATTTAGACTGGATATAAGGAAGATATTTTTTATAATGAGACTGGTGATGCCCTGGAACAGGTTTCCCAGAGAGGTGGTGGATGCCTTGTCCCTGAAAATATTCAAGGCCAAGCTGGATGGCTCTGAGCATCTAGTGAAAGATGTCCCTGATTATTACAGGGTGGTTGGAACCCGATGACCTTCAAGAGTCCCTTCCAACCCAAACTGTTCTGTGATTCTATGTTTCCTATGTCCTTTATTTGGCTGAGCTTGAGTCTAATTATTTCTAAAGCAGATTTTTTTTTAGGAGGGGAATTTTCCCTGGAGTTCACCTGGAGTACATTTTTATCTTTTGCACCTTCTAATCCATCTCTAAAACACAGAAACAAGACTAAGAGGGAATTAGTAAATAATGATATGGCTTTGTTTAAGAGTAGTGGGAATATCGAGTTCCTCTTTTGCAATTAAATGGCAATTCCAGCTTCTTGACAAGGAACAAACTTTTCTTGTTATAACAAGGCTGAGTAGCAAAGGAGAAGTACAAAAGAACATTTTCTGAGGCTGCAGAGGAAAAGAAGAATCCCTGAATTCTGGATTACAAATGCTGAAGTTACTGGTTTTCTGTTGGTAGTTCCAACTTTGTGTCTTAATTGCTTAGGAAAAACTTTGTTTCTTTGTTTGTTTGTTTGTTTTAAATGTGCAGGGCTATTGGTTTTATTATTTTGAAAAATATCTGACAGAAAATACTATCAGGAAGTGTTTATGAGTAAAGTTTCCATAAGGTAGTATTTTGTTTGCTCTAACATTTTAGACAAGTAGGGTTAATTAAGGTAAATGGCTATTTCAATTCAATGAGTGACCACTTGTCTTCTGCATTTTGATTTATAAATATCATAAAACAAGATATTATCAAACAGTAATAGCTGTCAAGCTCTCTTGACAGCCAGGCCTAGATTGATATTTAATATTTTTTTAGTGATTTGTCCAATTTACTCTCAAAGTTACTAGGAACAATAAGATTCCTGCTGCTTTTCTTCAGATACATATCTCTAATTAACAAAGCTCATTGTTAAGAATTTCCCCTAATATATTTATTTTCTGTTTTTTTAGTTGCACCTTCTTGTACCAGCCTGGTTATTTATTCTGTTATTTGGTGTTTACACTCTTCAGATACTTGAAGTGTTTAACATGTGGCTTTTGGACGTTGTGCAGACAATCAAACATCATTCATTTAATGTCTCTTCATAAATCAAACCCTCCAGCTGCTCAATTATTTTTATGGGGTTTTTTGCCCACATCCCCACCATTCTGTTGCCTTTTTCTGCTATTAAAGTACCCAGAATTGTGCAGAGATTCCCGCATATAATCCCCCCAGAGGGAGGCTGAATCATTCACCATTTACTGGTACAGTATCTGTGACCACATACACAGCTAGCTGTGAACTTCAGTTTGGATTGCTGTCTTGCGTCTGATAATTTGGTGCTTTGTAGCATGTCTTTAATTCTGGTTAAATGAGAACAACATTTTGGACTGTTTGAAAGCCTGAATTAATAAATTTATGGTATTTAGAAATTTTAGAAGAGTTGCTCTAAATTAATCATCACAGATTTGCACAACAACTGGCTGAAAATAAGGACTAAATGTGATACTGCAATGTCAGAGAAGGAGATCTAAATGGAACAAAACTTTTGACATGGCACATAAGGAAGAGATGTAATATTCACATACACTGAAGGATAATTGGTACTATTAATGAATCAGGAAAATAAGTCTGGAAGAATCTAAGACATCACCTCATCTATTATCCTGCATTGAGGTAAGATGCAATATAGTTCTGTTGCTCCTGATGAGTTTCTATTTTCCAACCTGCATAATACTGATGTTTGATTAAAAGTTGCCTTTTTTCTACTTGAAATTACAAAATTGATGAAATATGGGGCTGGGACCTGGATCCTCCTGTTCCTTGCAACAAAAAAACGAGACATGAAAGAAATATCATTACTATGTGTCCTGTCATTATTAACATACTTCTCTAGACACAAAATATTTGAGCAACTATAATCAATGCTCTTGAGAATGACTGTCTGGGAGGGAGATGCTGACAAGAAGTACTATTAATTCAACAAGAAAGGCTAAACCCATGCCAGAGACACAGCGGCTGATAAAGCATATTGCAGTAGAGCTGTGCTGATTTACAGCATCTGAAGGTCTGTGATTTATGTAGACTGAGTTTGTTTGAAAAATACAGAATATTTGTGGCGTAAGTTTTGTGTCACCTCCTTACATGCGTACCCAAAGTTTCCTCTGAACTAACTAAACTTCATTTGTAAAATACTATCAATTAAAAACTATTCTTACAGATAAAAATAGCCGGGCAAGATGCAAAGCCTGCAAAACTGCCCCGGAAGTACTGTAAGAAGTTCTTTCTATTTAAGTTATATTTAGAATACTAAATTCTTTGGGGGAAAAGGAGGGGAAGTATATTGCAAGTAATTTGTATCTTTATTGATACTTCAATTCCACATTCTAGCCAGTGTCAGGAAATGCAGGGAGACATCATGGAGAAAATGTTACCCAAAGTGTTTAGTGGTCTGGGAAATGGGCCAAATTAGATATTCAAAGCAAAATATAGCACATCTTTTGAAAGTCTCAAGTATTCCAGTTTCCATGTAAGTGCTACCATTTACAGGAAATGTAGTACAGACATACACATGGGTCATTCTTATCCAAACCCAGACTCACTTGATGGATAAGTAAACACAGTTTTAAAGATTTAGTTTTGAGATGTGGTTATTGTAGAAATCAGATGTTCAGACAATTACATGTCATACCTTCTTGTCTTTTGCTGCTCATCAGTGAACTAATATTAATATTCTCTGTGTGGATGAGCCTGGGAATTTTTTTCCATATTATGTACCCAGAAAATATGCAAGAAATACTTCATGCCTCAGAGAAGGGTGCAATAGGTAAGAGAAATTCTTTGGAATTTGTCCCTATCAAGTAGGAAAAAGATCATCAAATATGTCAAGAGTGTGAGCCAACATCCTCCCTGATGTTCCTTTTAAAAATAACAACAAAAGAAACCCAGTAAAATGGCACCATCACACAACTCCATAACAGAAAATCACAATACACTGCCAGGTAACTTTGTAGGGCTTGGATTGCACTACCTCACTTTAAACATCCAGCTGAAATGCCTAAATAATGAGAAAAGTTCTTCAGGAAGTTATTTACAGTTAATGGAAAGTAATGGACACCAGTAGAAGGCAATATAGGTCTTCAAGTCTAAACTGTAGTGTTGGTAGACAAAAATTCTGCTTCCTTCCCCAAATCAAACCTGAATATATATTTCAATTAGAAAAAATATTGCAATTTACCAACTAAACTAAAATGCACAACTTAGCAGTCTGCTTTAGTCACACAGACTGAAACTCTCCCACAGCCCTTTCCCAGTCAGCCTCACTGTGGGATATTTTGGAGAAAGGGATACTGATGTACAACAGACCTAAAGAGAAGTAAAATTAGACTCTGGGGAACAAAGTGAGGAAAGAAAACTTCAGAATCAATATTTTCTTACTTAAAGTGAAATGTATCTAATATGACCCTTTCTTACTTAAATTGGGATCCAGTCATGCTAATGATGAAATTCCTGGTTTTTAAAAACAACACTTAGGACTGTATTGAAGACAATTTTATACTACTCAAATTGTTTGAAACCCAAAATGAAGGATGTATGTTTCAGTATGTTGTGAATTGTATATGTACATGTAAAGTATATAATAATCCATTGTATTTTTCAAATATATTTCTAGTTTTGTAAGCCTATGCCACCATTGGATTCTCCTATCTTGAGTATAACATAGGAGATAGGAAAGAAACTGAGTTAAAGCATCTCCTTCTAATAAACTAGGAACTTTTCCAAGGATAACTGTATCTAGCAGTACGTACTTTACTAAACACTAATGCTCTACTAGCGTTTGATGTGCAACACCATGTTTACATTGTCTCTATTTTACTGAAGTTTTCTGTTCTAAAAACGGTATTTCTCTCTTGCAACTGAGCCCATCTAAATGTGGATAGTGCACCCCTAAGCTAGTCAGCTTTATCTCCATTTATATTCAATGGAAAAAATAGGCATCCCCAGGAAGCAAATGCATCTGTGCCTGTCTTTTCCTAAAACAGAACCCCAGAGTGGTGCAGGTTAGAAACAAACTCTAGAGTTCATCTAATCCAGTTCCTGGCTCAAAGACAGGCCAGTTGCTCAGGGCTTGTCCAGCCTGGCTTTTGAAAATCTCCTGGGAAACCTGTTCCAGTGTTTGATCATCCTTGTGGTGAAAAGTTTTCTCCTGTTATGTGATCAGAATTTCTGATACAACTGAGCTCTAACTGGCTTCTCTTACATCTTATTTTGTGCCTGTGCACCTCTGAGGAGAGGCTCCCTCTGTCTTTCACATTGCCTTTCATGAGCTGTTGCTTACAGGCAACAGTAAGGTCCCCCTGAGCCTTCTGTTCTGAAAACTGAACAAACCCAGTTCATGCAGCCTCTTCTTGTGCTTCCTGGACATTGGTGTCCTGTCCATCCTTCTGTCCCTTCACTGAGCTCACCCCCGCATGTCCATGTCTTTGTGGTACAGAGTAGTCTAAAACTGGGTGCACTACTCCAAGTGCAGTCTCACAAAGGCCAAATGGAGGTGAACATTTTGACTTGCAGAAACAGTATTAATTCTTCCCAGTACAGTTCAGTTGGCCTTTGCTACAAGGGGATACTGCCAATTTGCATTCAGATATTGCCCATCAGGATGCCTCGGTCCTTTTCTGCCAAGCTTTTCCAGATGCTTGTGCTCCAGCCCTTATTGCTGCATGGAGCTATTACCTCACAGATGCAGGACTTCGTATTTGCTTTAGTCCTCCTGGTGTTCCTATCAGCCCATTCCTTCAGCTTGTCCAGGTCCCTCTGAACAGCAGCCTGTGCTAGCATATTGTCTGGTATTACCTGTGGAGAGGCTGAGTGTCTCCCATCATTGGTAAAGACTGAACAGTATCAGCCTTGCTGAGGTCAAGATGTACAACACGTTTTGTTCTTCCATTGTCCGTGGAGCTGGTCAGTTCATCATGGAAATCAGTGGGATTGGTTGGGCATGATTTGCCCTTGCTAGATCCTCTTTTTGCTTTTCATATCATCAGCAACAGCTTCCCAGAGGATTTGCTCCATAATATGCCCAGGGCTTGAGGCGAGGCTATTTGACTTGAGTCACCCTGCCTGCCCCTTCTGAAGATGGGTGTGATTCTGACATGTTTTCCGTCATCCGGAACCTCCCCTGAGTGCAGTGACCTTTCAAAGATGATGGCTCTTTTTGGAATGATGTCAGACAGCTCCCTCAGCACCCTTAGATGCAGCTGATCTGCTCCCATGGTTGTGTGTGCTCAGTTTGCTTAAGTTGTTCCTGACCCTACCTTCCTCAACTGCAGATTCCATGTCATTTCCATAGACTCTGCTGGTAGCCTTCAGGTACTGCAATGCCTGGGACACATCTGCCTAGTGAAAAATAGGGAGAAAAATAAGAGATGGAGTACCTCTGCCTTTTTCATGCCTGTTGTCACTCAGTCCCTTACTCCATTGAGCAACATGCCCACATTCACATTAATCTTCTCCCCGCTGGACGTATTTCTCTTCAGTAAACATAAAGACAGAGCAGGCTGATTAGCTTAGTCTTCATTGATTTTCACAAGCCTAGAAAACAGTGACTTCAATTGTATTTCAGCTCCAAATAAACCTTTGTTTTGTGAATGATTGTCGCCATTACCAACCTGCACTGGGCTGTTGGCATTTTTGCACTGTTTGATAGCTGCCTTCAGCAGCCTGGCAGGCTACTGCCACCACATTGCACAAAAAGCAAGGGCTTTGATCAAGCATCAAAATCAGAGGTTCCAGGCTTTTATTCTTTGTTGTGTTCAGACTTGAATAATGGTTTTAATTACTTGAAGAGTGATTCATGGCAGGGGAACACAGCTCTGTCATCAGTGCGGTTTCAAGCAGTTACCAAGTCTGTGATGATGTGGATCACCAGAAATCTTCCAGCTATTTGGAGGTTCCTGATGGTGTGCAGAGGGACATGTGCTTGGCTTACTTGTCACATACAGCAGTTTTCTAAGTTTAACTTTTGATGTGAAGTGGTATTTAAGTCAAATAATGATGTCAAATATTACATTTCTCTTATGAACTAGCACTAGTTCATAGGTGGTACAGAAGGTGGTACAGAAGGTGCCTCTAACGTATTTAGAAGCACTTAAGGGAAGAGAAATCATTCTTTGCTCCTGATCTGCAATGCTGTTCTTTTGGGGGCAGTTTTACTCACAGAAGTAAAGGCAGATATTATCTTTATTCATTCTTCCAATGCTCAGTGCCTCTTGAATGCTGGGCTGTGCTTTTGGATGCCTGATTTAGCTCATGTTTTAGACAAATGTAATGGTAAAAATCAAAACATGTGACTTAATCTGAACAGAGCAAAAGGCAGTTTTGCTCCTAAAGAGAATGTTCTAAATAATATTTGTGGGGTACAGTGAGGGGTGTCAGGACAATAGTGAGTGTAATGAGAAGTATTATTTATGAGAACCTAAAAATAAATTGGTGAAAAAGAAGGAAGAGGTTATCTCATTAACCTCTCTGCTAGTGCAGTCCTTCCATAATATCAGTTGTAATAACTATTCCAGGAGATGATTGCCTGCCAAAAGAGCGGTGTTTCCATGGAGCACACAACATGCTGAGTGTCTGCGCAGGTTCCAGTCACAGTGAGGAACAGATTCCAGGTGACTTTAATGCCTTTTCAATCCCCGTCTAAAGCCTACAGCTAGCCCAAGACAACAGTTAATTAAGACTTTCCTGTGCTTAAAGGCCCAGATCCTTCATAGCAGGCAGTGCCAGATTAGCGAGGCAAAAATTACTTTATAGATCTTTAGGCTGCTGTAAAGCTATTATAAATTAATCTTGGCTACTTGTGAGCCTGAAGACTACATCTGGCAGCAAGAGAGGAATGTGGTATTGATACTACACCCTTCAGCTGAAGAAGAGAAGGTGGCATGCAGCCACTATTCCTACTTTGAATTGCCCACTATTTCCCCTGAGGAAAGACCATCAGGAGAGTGAGACTGCTGGGTCTCTGGCTCTTTTGCGCTGCTGAAGTGGCAAAAAGCAGCTGAGACAGACCTGAGAATTGAAACTGCACAGCTCACTTAGTTTAACATGCTAATACATTTTCTTCCTATTTCTGAGCTATATGGAAAATGGCAAAACTTTTGATTAGCTTTAATTGCACAGTATGTTAAATTATTACTAAGCACCCTTCATATAGTAATTGCCCACAGCTTTCTGAAGACACTTATTGACATTGAATAATTATGTAGGAGATGTGTATCTCTCATAAAATGAGTTCATTAATCTTCAGTAAGTTTATTTCTTGCAATCATTCCATAATTATTTTACATTAACTATATTTAAATATACTAGCATAAATCATAAAATACTAAATTATTCTTTAAAACAATATTTTAAAAGCCTAAACTATGTAAGTTAATCCTACAGAAATATGTCTTCAATAATCAACTGGTATTTTTGAAAAAATGCAATTAGAATCTTATTAAATCTAAATTAAAAGCTTACATACAAAACAAATTAAAATAGATATTGAAACCTAAGAATTCACACTCTTCTGTGTTTTCTCCTATTACAATGCACACTTAAGAATTTAATAATTTTTTCCAGGTGGACAAAAACAAAAAGGGTTTAAATTTGTAGCTAGTTTCAGATTTTAAAGTAAACAGTCTGTTTAAATGGAAGGACATGGTTTGCCGTGTTGTACCCATATGGGAACATTTAATATTAAACATGTCATAAAAATAAGGGAGATTAACATTTTTAATCAACTTTGTGCCATTTTGAGGGAGGTTTATTTCCATTTCAGGCACTGAACTGAGCTTGATTTTTCCAGCATGCAAATTCTGGGTCAATGATAGACACAGTGAAGCAAAAGTGAGGATGCGGTGGGCAGGCATTCATTTTCACAAGGTGAATCAAAGTGAAAAAATCTGTAGAGAACACAGGCTATGAGGGCATAAAGTATAACTAATGTGCTCAGTCACTAGAGTGGTGCTAAGCTCGATGAAAATCGTTAAGCCTAAAGCCATGGTTTGTTCTCCTCGCTTTTGGAGAAGGATCTCAACTCTTAGTTATTAGTAAGCAAATTTTTGGTCAATACTTCCAAACTGGGCTATTATGAGGTACTCCTCTTACCACACCATGTTATATGTTTATGCATTGAAATCTTGGCATTTCTTGTGTCATATCCACAGGGCAAAAGCAAAATTAGACATAGAAGCAGAGGGATTGCTGCAGAGAAAGCAGCAATGGCAAAGTATGAATTCTTTCTGGTCTTGCATAGAGATGTGTAATATATGATCTGTAGTTGGAGGCTGTACTTTTGAACTCCAATGTTTGGTAGCTGATAGCTTCACATACTGAGAGTTTTCAGGATAACATAACAGCAGAATGACAGTCATGATTTTACTGACTTTCAGTCACTGCTAAGTATTTTTCAGGATTTATGGGAAATTTTTCCATCTTTATATTTAATGAGCACAGAACTCTATCAAATGTCCATTGTTCTCAAAGGATTGCCTTTGGGAACTCAAGAGATGCTTTCTTGCTTTTTTGTGGAAGGAAGATAATTAACTCACTGGAAGAAAACCAGGCACATTGGAGCAGGGTAAACTTAAAGTGTTTCTAACAGTTTGTGGTGGGTTTTCTAAAACATAAATTTTCTTCTGAGCTGCAGGATTGGGTGACTGACTCCTGATGAAAATAGTGAAGTGACTGGAACATGGTTTTCTTTCTCTAGAAGGTTGTAATAACAAGACTGTATCATCATCTCTATGACTTGTCTGTCTCACTTGATGTCTGAGGAAAGGGATGGCCTTGCAGCAATAAAAGGGAGGCATTAGGGACAAACTCAGTGTGTCATTTGATCTTGCACATCTGTCCTGTAACAGCATATCCTCTGCACCTCTCAATGCCACCCTATGTATAAAGGCCTGTAAAGGTGTGTAAATGATTAGATGCCAATCATCCTGGGGAATTATTTTTTGGTTTAGTTGCAGAAGAAATGCTGAGCTATTAAAGTATATGGGAAGCAGCAAGTAGAAATGTCTAGAAAGAGCAGCATCTCCATGATGTGGGAATCACAATCCTGCTAGGAAAGGATATAGGCTGGCCAAGAGTGGATGTTTGGCTGATGTATAGACTGTTCTGTGAAAGAGATCTCTCAGTCTGCCATACCCACAAGGGTTTGTGTGCAGAGCTTCACTGGAAAGACACTCTGAAGGTATGAACCAAAGAGCTTCTTCTTTGCTGGGGGAACACTTGCTTTCCTTTCTGGTCCCATAGAAGTGTTCTGTAGAAACTGCTGATGTGAGTTAAGTATTTATTAGCATAGGAAAGACTTGTGTAACATAGTCCCTTGTGCTTTTCATTGCCCTTTTGAGCTGCTAAAATGCATGGGCTTGATACTCAATTCCTTCTTTTATCTAGAGGAACACTTTCTTTTTGCTTCACAGAGGACTTACTTTCTAAGAAAGGATTTGTAAAAAGTGGTTTTCAGTTTTCTTTTTGGCCTTGGAAGGCTGCTACCATTACTAAATACAGATGCCCCAAGTAGAACATCTGCCTGCCTAGCAGCAGCTGATTAGGTTTAAGGACCTATTTGATCCTCCTTTCTATCTTTCTGAGCCTTTGATATATGCTCCAGATAAAGACTTAAAACCCTACTGTTGTGCTCCTGCAGAGGTCACAAAAGAATCTTGCCATCTAAAATGTTTGTGAGATGACATGAGTGCTCAGTTCTTATTCCTCAGTCTGTGGAAACTCAAAGCACCAAATATTGGATCAAGACATCCTTATGGCAGTGCCACTGGACAACCTTTGAAGAGTCAGTTCAAGGACCTCCAAATCAAATTTACTTTCCCTGTTTTTCAGATGTTCATAATCTCAAGAGACTACAAAAGAGTCTGGACAACCACCTTAGTCAGAGTTGTCTCCTCTGTTTAATGCTGGGTAAGCAAAGTCCTGCTGCAGGACCTCCTTGCTCCTCAAAATCTCAACCTAAGCATGACTCATGGTGTTTGGTTCCATTTGTTCCCTTTTCCCCCTCTGCCCACTCTCCTGAGTGGTGGTAATGTCTTAAACTCTATGACAAGCGCCCTCCTAGCTGGAAATAACTCTTTGCTGAAAGCCTTCTCTGGCTTTCTCTCTAAAGGATTTGTCACAAAATACGTGTGTATGAGGGACTGGACCCCAAATACTACAGTCAGGTGAATGGTGGATGATTCTCATTCTGGAATGTTTTGTGCCAGGAGTCCTAGCAGAAATATAAACTATTTATTCTTAAGAAGGCAAGGTTTCTTAAGTTCATTAACTTACATTTTTCTGTGGTATCCATCTATACCTGTGACCCAAAATAACCAGAACTGAAAAAGTGGTGAAAGAGAGGAAGGTATATATAGTTCATTATCATTATGATTCTGAAAGACTTTAATTTTAGTTAAATGAATGAGACAAAGGTATGTTACATATAGGAGACATAAAAATTCTAAGTGCTGCTTTACACAAATATGTGTTTATATATTTCTCATGCTCACTTTCAGTTTGGCAAACCTTGATTCCTTTTAAAATGGCTTTTATATGATGAATATTATCAAAATTTCTTAAACCTTTCACATATCTTATGATTAGAGCCTGGGTAAGTCAAAGGAGTGTATTTCCTTGGGCTGCAGGTCAGGTGTTTGTAGTTTTAACACCATTTTTATAATGCTCCTGTTTGCCCTTTCTCGTCATCTTCCTGGTACAGACCACTGGTGAACATGAGCTGCTTTTTTTCTTCCTGTGACCTTCTGAATTGTGGAGTTTTGTTATTCATAAACTGTAATATGAGAGGGCTGTGAGAGAATGGGTCAGTCACTTCATTCTCTCTTCAGTTCTTAGCCAGGATGGGTGGATCAGTATGACAAAGGCTATATAATGTCAGAACTTCTGAATTATTCAGGAATTTTCAAAGGCTTTCCTTTACTGTCTGAATTATTAATCTTGTTCATTTATGTCTTTAAAGAATGATGAAATTAAAAGTGGAGTATGAAAGCAGTGACATTCTTTTCATATTTTTCCAACTGTAGGTTTGATTCTGCTTCCTGATAGCTCTAAGTGTATATTTGTACCTCATCCTCAGAATTTCCTGTGGTTTGAAATTCTTTTGCTGACATGAAAACAGTCATGATTTGAAAAACAGAACAGTGTTGAAATTGGTAAAGCAGTTGAACTTATTAATATGACTCAGAAACAGGATAGAAGTAAAAGGTGCCATTTCCTATGTGTAAATGGAAAACCTATGAAACGGAGGTCTGGGAATCTCTTGTGATTGCATTGACAGACTGTGAAAATAGCAGGATCCACTTGTAGAGACTGACTTGAAGGACGTAAAGACAGATCCAGTGTCATCCCAGTGGCAACCCTACGTGAAATTATTTAGTATGAGGAATTGCTATTGATGTAATGAAATAGCTAAATGCTCCTTCAGAAACTCTCTTTGGGAACCTGTTGTTACCTTTAAAGGGCCAGACAGGGCAGAAGGAGGGATATTTCCCTGCTTTTTAAGTAAAACAGTCCCAGAAATAAGAAACCTCTATTTGGTGTGCATGGCAAGGTTTGGTAGCAGGAGGCTGCAGGGGCGGCTTCCATGAGTAATTGCCAGACAGAAGCTTCCTCCGTGTCTGACAGAGCCAATGCCAGCTGGCTCCAGGATGGACCCACAGCTGGTCATGGCCGAGCCCATCAGTGATGCTGGTAGTGCCTCTGGGATAACAGATTAAAGAAGCGAGAAAAAACCTGTTCAACAATCTGGGAAGGAGGAATGAGGATCTGTGGGAGGAACAGCCCTGCAGACACCAAGGTCAGTGAAGGAGGAGATGAGGTGTTGCAGGTGCTGGATCAGAGATTCTCCTGCAACCTGTAGGGAAGGGCATAGTGAGGTAGATCTTCCAGTGCAGCCCATGGAGGGCCATGGGAGAGCAGAAATCCCCCTGCAGCCTGTGGAGGATCCCACACCAGAGCAAGTGGATGCCCAAAGGAGACTGTGACTCCATGGGAAGCCTGCACTGGAGCAGGGTCCTGGCAGAACCTGTGGACCTGTGGAGAGAGGACCCCATACTGGAGCAGGTTTGTTGGCAGGGCTTGTGACTCCACGGGGGACCCACACTGGAGCAGCCTGTTCCTGAAGGACTGCAACATGTGGAAGTCAGCCATGCAGGAGCAGTTAATGAAGAACTGTAGCCCATTGGAAGGACTCATGTTGGAGAAGATTGTGGAGGGATGTCTCACATGGGAAGGACCCCACACTGGAGCAGTGGAAGAGTATGAGGAGTCCTCCCCATGAGTAGGAGGGAACAGCAGACATAACATCTGATGAACTGACCACAACCCTTGTCCCCCTGCACCACTATGGGGGAGGAGGTAGAAAAAATTGGGTGTGAAGTTGAGCCCAGGAAGAAGGGAGAGGTGGGGAGAAGGTGTTTTAAATGTAGTTTTATTTCTCATTACCCTACTCTGATTTGACTGGTAATAAATTAAACTAATTCCCCCTAGCAGAGTCTGTTTTGTCCACGATGGTAAATGGTGACTGATCTCTCCTTGTCCTTATCTCAACCCATGAGCCTACAATTATATCTTCTCTGCCCTGTCCAGCTGAAGAGTGGAAATAGTAGAGTGGCTTTGGTGGACACCTGGCATCCAGCCATCTAGGGTCATCCACTAGAAAATTGTACTGCTTTGAAATTGGAAAGAATAGGCACATGGCAGGACCCCGCAAAGACCTGAAGTTTTCTCTGACCTCTGGTAAGTATCTCACCCCTTGGAAGCCCCTGTTCTCTGTCACAGACAGAGAAGAGATTGGACTGGAGACAGATGAGACTACAAGAGATATCATAATTCGGAGTTTCTCCAGGAAGAGCTACCTCTTCTGCACTCAGGTCATGGTGTGCAGCCACTTAATACTGATCTCTCTGGGCATCATTTTAGTGGGAAACAGGTATTTTGCTGTGTCTGTCATCTGCAAGATTTAGGTTGGATATTAGGAAAAATGTCTTTGCTGAAAGGGTTGTCAAATACTGGAACATACTTCTCAGGGAAGTAGTTGAATCATCATCCCTGGAGGTATTTAAAAGGTGTTTAGGTATGGCTCTCTGGGACATGGTTTAGTGGTGGGCTTGATAATCTTAAGGGTCTTTTGCAAGATAAATGATTCTATGATTTTTTGATTCTAAGATTTATGTCCAGAATGAAGCATTTCAGTATTGTGAAAGGAAACAGTGAATTGAAATGTAAATTTACAGTGGAATCCATTTATTTCAAAATGTATATTCAAAGAAAAAGTGTTTTTTAAGGGTGATTCAAAGCGTAAAACATATTCACGACATAACCATCTCCTAAATTATAAGGGAAATCAGATTTTTGAGAAAAACCCTTTGCACATCTTTTATATGGGAGCTTGCAGAGCAGCAAATATGAAGGTCCCTATTGTATTCTCACCTCTGTTGGTGTCAGTCAAGTTCAAATCTGTTGAATTTAAGGGATTTAAACTGATATAAAACTTGTTTGAGGACAGAAACAGGCTTAAAGTTTGGTACTGTGACAATCTAACTGAGAACCATAATACATTGAACCTGAAAGCAAATGCATGTTTTCAATAGTAAGGCACAAACATTGCAAAGGCAAACAGTTACAAATAGGCAACACTACTTAAGTTGTGAAATTTACAAAGAAAATGCAATTATCTCTCAGGGGAGTTAGGTTGCATGGTCTCCATGAATTAGAATACACAGTGTTAAAACTAATAAATAAGCAAAGAAACAAACAAATAATTTATCAGTGCCATGACTATTTTGTGTGTCATGGCAATCCCCCCAAAACTGTTTATTCCCTCATTTGTTTTTTTTTTACCTTCTGCCATCATGTTCACAGCTTAATGAAAATTGCCTGTCCAGGTTTATTTCCCTAATGAAATGCATAAGTACAAGTAACACAAGTTTAGGACAATATATGTATTGATACAAAATATTTAAAAGCACATCTTCTGCCCTCAGTGTCCACTTTTGTGCCTAAATATATATGATGTTGCTCTGTTACAGTGGCATCTGTTTTCCTGTGTCTTTGGTGTGCTCCACAATATTTGTAGCATGGTGTTTGGTTGGTATCAGAGGGTACACAGCTTTAATCATATAATTCTTTTGTGTTTGGAGGATTCTCATTTTAAGATTGGATTAATCTCTCCCGCCTTCCTTTTTCTGCTCTCTCTTTCTGTCTACCTTTGTTTCATACCTGCTCCTTCACCCATTTCTTCTTCTGATGCTCTGTGGGTGTTTTATTTATGCAAAATTTAACCTTAGAATCTCTGTTTTTTTTCCCCAACCTGGTTTGGTATGGAAGGCATAAAACTGGAAGATTTACATCTGTAGTTGTAGGTATGTGTCTGAGTTGAATAAAGTTTTTCTTAGTTTTCTTATTGATAAAAGAAGTTGGGCTTTCTTTAAACTGCCTCATACTTCTTATGGTAAACTTTTGCTGTTGGGGCATGGGGAAGGCTGGTGTTTTTGAACCATTGACTGTAACCAGAGGGCAGATATCTGTATGTTCCTGTTTCGCCCCCAGCAAGGAAATCTTTCTAGGCAGGGTTTCTCTCAGGGTAGCTTGTTGCAGCCTGGGGAGGGGTGACAGCTGGGGAGAATCAATCATGAGAAGGTCAGTGCTATCTTTATCAAGTTGACTCTGTGTTGGGATGTAAATATTGCCATCTACTGCCTTTAGAAGGTCTTTAAACCGCATGTCCTGATGAGGCAAAGGACTTCTGGTAATAATTCTGTTTTCCATCAGGGACCGTGGAGGCACTTTGCTTGTACTTGTCATTGCTTGGATGTTTGAAAAAGGAGATTGCTTATTTGCTGGTGTGGATGGGGATTTCTCATGAAGACATGGTTTTCTGGCCTCTGTCAAGCCTTCAAAATCATTCTGCTTGTTCTGATAGTCCAAAAGTGGCTGATAAATGGGCTCACATGGCATACTTTTTCTTGATGACTTAGGAGACCCACAGTGGACCAACTCTCTGCCTGCAAACTTGGAAACTAAATGAATATAGAACAAATCAGATTAGCTCCTGCCAGAATGGTATTTTCAAGAAAATAACATGTTAATATCAAATCAGCTTCATCCCGTAATAAAATCAGTATTTGTAAAGGCGTAAAGAAAGTAGATCATGACACAGAAAGAAATTTTGCACTAGCGGTTTCAGGCAAATGGTGATCTGCAGGTAGGCATTTGTCAGTTTTTTGGTTGGGTGAACAGTGTTAAATGAACCTCTCAGCATAAAGTGGTCTGGCTTAATTTCAGTGAGTACTATAGAATCAAAGAATTGTAGAGTAGTTTGGATTGGAAGGAACCCTAAAGATCTTCTCATTCCAATCCTCCTGCTCTGGGCAGCGACCTCTAGAGCAGGTTACTCAGAGCTCCATCCCACCTGGCCTTGAATACTTCCAGGGTTGGGGCATACACAGCTTCTCTAGCCAACCTACCCATTTATGCTTTCGGCAATATTTATCCCATCATTTTAAACATGGCACATATGTGAATAACTGTGGAGGTGCAATAACTGGAGCAGAAATAAATTCAGATCTGAGTTTGATTATCCAGTACTGTGCATCTTCTATAATTTTAAGACTGGGGAACATGATGTCATGAATATGAGCACAACCCCTCATTGAGTATAGTGAAGTTGTGACACTTGCACCATGCTCACATTCATCCTGGGAATGTAAATAAATGCCCTTTTTTACTCATAAATGTCTATCCTTGGAAGTGCCTTAGAGGTACTAAAACTGTCCCAGGGTGGCTCATAGAGGAGCTAACCTACACATGGACATGGAACAGTTATTTGTGATCAGTTTCTGCAGAGTAAGCACTGCTGGATCAGGTGTTCATCTGCTAACTATTTCACCTGATCAAAATTAAATCTATTACCATATTTGGGCCTGGGAAACAATTGCTCAAAATACTCATAATTTCAAAACAAAATGCAGAGATATTCCTATAGCATTTTCAGGAGTCATGTTCCCTTTTTTTCCTCAGACAGATACCCCTTTACCCTTTTGAACTAACACGGTGAGACTTATTTCAGAACAATACCTTTTGACAAGTTTTCTTGGTTTTCCAATGCAATTGTGATCTCATCTTCTTGAATAGCATTTGGCATTGCCAAGGTTAGTACAGCAGGAAATGTCCCATTGCCATAATTTCTGAGGTTTTCCAGAGTGTCCATTTTGGCCTTCTGGGAAATTTTAGTTTCTGACTCCTTATTCGACTGTTTATCTGGCTTAATACTGTGTTTTTCTGCTTCATATTCCCTCTGTAAAATGATCAGACACCATTTGATTTGTAGGGAAGAAAAAAACACATTAAACTTTAAAACAAATTACGCTACAATGTGTAATGGGAAATCTTGGTTCAAGTCTTAGTTACACACATCAACATGTCATCTGAACAGACATCTATGCCAGATGTTCTTCCTGAAACCCAGCTGTCCATGGGCTGGCAGACCCTTCCCTTTATCGCACAGACTGTAGGGAGAAAACTTTCATGAAAATCCACTTGACACTAGAATGCCATCTTTGGAGAGCCCATAGCACTTCCTTTGAGGCTTTATGGCTCACAAAGTCTCCTAAGATGTGTAGGAAAGTCAAGGTACCACAGAGCTCATGCTGCAAAGCAGATACATTACAGAATGCTGTGAGCCACTCCCTGATCCAGCAGGAAGATTATCATGGGACTGACTGTTGCTGTTTGCTGTGAGGGCAAGTAGTCAGCACAGGACTAGAACTGATCGGGGGAGGTTTTGCAGTGGAATTGAAGCAGGAAGACCTTCATGGAGCTGTGGTAACAGGACTGTCCATCCCAACAAGAACATGAGCTTCAAGACTCCTTGCTGCAGTGCCATTTCCCTCACTCCTACAAGCATCTTCCATGCACAAGGGGTATATTTTTATATGTAGGTCACTTTATCCTATGATCCAAGTGTTCAGGGTCCTCACTGTGTCAGCCTCACACACACTGAGTTTCAGTTATCAAAACTCTGTGAAAATGCAATGGCTGTGAATTAAAATGTTAGATTTATAATATGTTTTTCACAAGGGCAGCACTTTGCAAAGCAAAGAATATAAGAAACAAATCCCTTCCTACAGAACTAAGTCCTGTCACAAGCTGCCTGCTCTGTGTGCTGCTTCTGTCATAGAACATCTTTCAGGTCTGGCACTCCTGAAAAAGAAATTTCTGAAATGTAGTTTCTGAAACCAAGACAACTATCCACATGGATATTCCAGTCCAATACCAAGCTTTATTTTGCTGCTCTCCATATCATTGACAGACCCACTTTGTCGTTACATGGCTACCCCTTCAAGGATTATCTGTAGTGAGTTTTGATCTTTTCACTACCATCCCCACATAACACAAACTTCTTGCTTCCAGAATTGGAGAGGCAATTCGTTTTACTATGGTGTATTTATCTTTTTCATGGTTTTCTTCTAATCTTTGCATTGCAAAGTACTGCCCTTGTGAAAAATATGTTTTTAATCTAACATGCCATTTTAAAAAGTGGGTGTAATTTGTGGAGAAAAGGCACTTTGATAGCTTTAATGTATTTTGTGAGTTAGCAAAAATGTTTGGGAAAATTTGAAGGGCCCCAAACCTCAAACTTGTGGGGTCACTCCATCCTTCCTACATATTTGTAGTACCCAATCACAAATAGGGACATTATTTTGAAAGTATTTATAAAAAGAAACACAATATGTTTAAGTTGACAACATATTGCTAAAACCACACTAGATCAATTGGGAATTTGAGATGCCATAAGTATTTTAGGCTATGCAATCAAATAGTCTCCCAGGATTTTACACACTGCTAGTTAAGAAAACAAATTTTCATCTTACATTTTGCAAGCTGTCACCTTATATACAGTATATCGGAAAACTTGCCATGACTGGTTTTACTGCCAGACCTCTTAGGAGCTAATTGGTTAAGCACCTGGGCAGGAAGCTTTTTGGCAGAAACGCTATTTTCTGCAAGGACTAGCTATAAAGTTCTGGATGGCAAATTGTGATCATTAAAGCTCCCTCTTCTACAGCAGAACACATAAAATGTAAATACATTGCTTGGAGAAACTACGATGCATAAAAGGACAGGCTGTGTTTTAAGTTTATCCAATGACTTATGGCTCAAATTTGAACATGGAAAGGATCTTATGCTTTTTTAAGGGTAAAGCTTTCAACAGACTTTTCTAATTGCAGCCAGAAAAATGAGAATCACATCTGTTTGCATACAACAAAACTATTATTTGTATGTACAAATGTTAACTTCTGTATACAAGGAGATGGTGCAAATAAAATTACTCACACGGGTTTTTCAAATGCAGGGGGTTTGTACATGAAAAGTAATTTCCACAGACTTTTTTTTTTCAGTTTTAGATTAGAATTTCTGCTGAAAAAATTTCCCTAGGAAATTGTATGTTTCTTGGTATTGTGTGAAAAATCGTAGTAAGTATAGTCTGCTGCCTGGAATGGGTTGAATGCACTGTTTTGTGAATATGCATTTGAATTCCAAACAATATTTTGGGCTGATTGTGTTGGTAGGATATTTTATTGCTTGTTATTAATAAGCATTGTTATGAATGCAATTACTTTTCTGTTTGTGTTGATATTTGATAAGTTTCATTATTTTTGGACAGAATATTCAGAAAAGCCAGATGGCAACTTTCTCTGCAAGTCACTGAGAGGAAATGAGGTTTCTAATATGCTCAAATATACTGTAGTACTTTTTCTTACCATAGATTTGCTCCTTTATAGATATTATTTCCCTGTAAATATCTCTTTTCATAGACAGAAATATGCAATAGTCTTTATGGTCCTAGATAGAAACAATGTAAATGAATGGCAATTAATTTTCAGGTTGCTTCATTTTACCTGTGACTGTTAGTTGTTACTTATCATAATTTAGATTTAAATTTGCACTCATTTATATGCAATTTCTAATTTTTGTGCTTTAATTTTATATACACAAGTTGTCTTGTTGAGCTCAGTGAAGCTATCTATATCCTTAAAGTTAAAGCAGATGCATACATTTGCAAGATCTGGAGAGCTGAAAGGAAATTATGTGATTTAAAGATGGATCACACAGTGATAGTAATAAATAGCAAATAGTTGGCTTTATACAGAATAGAGAGAACATCTATCTATGCATTTTGAAATATCCTTGACATAATTTATAACACAAATATCAAATACTCATGCTGTTGTAATTAAGCTCTAGTAACATCAGGATCTCAAAAAGAAGATGAATAAAAAGTGGGAAATTTCCCCCTTGCATTCAGTTAATAATCCTTACTCTTCTTCCTCAGTTTCAACTCTCTGTGGCTGGGTGGTCGAAGAAGTGCATTACAGCTTGCCAAAGAGGTGGCTGAACTTGGCCTCTTTTAGACCAAAGCAGAGAATTCTCCCCGCAAGATAATCCCCTGCCAGCTGCCTCCTTCGAGAGCTGTGCCAGCGCAGCATGGGCCAGTCTCCAGGGAAGCTGGGCTGCTCTTGGCTCTGCCTCTACCCAGAAACGTCATGCCACCCGTGTGGGGCTCCGCCTTGCGATCCAAGAGATGCATTCTTTTCTTTTCCCTATATACTTCACATATGCTTAGGGCTAAGTTTTGCCATTGTGCAAGTATGTGCATAAAGTAGCTTTAGCTGAGGAACAGGCCAGAGGATACTAGAAAAATAAGAGCATTGATTGAGTAAGAATGCCCAGCTTGATTTCCTAGCCAGCCTTCCTCTCTTCCTTGTTTTTGCCTAAATTCCAGGCTTACTGGGAAATACAAATATTGAATGTTGAAGAAACTGGTATAAGGTGGTAGCACTGATAGTCATGATTTAAAAGAGCTCCTGGGGAGGAGGGATTGCAGAGGTTAATTGTGCAAAAGGCTTGAATAAGAAACAATCAAGAGATCTTTATTAACTGCAAAAAGGTGCAGACCCTAACTACTAGCAAGGAAGAAATATTAATTTTCATTACAGAGAAGAATGTAAGAGGGAATAGAGGGACAAAAACAAGAAACAAATTACGTAGAATGATTATCTAGGTGGCCCTACTTGTGCAGGGGGTTGGATCAGATGGCTTCCAGAGATCCCTGCCAGCCTCAGCCAGTCTGTGATGCTGTGATTTTGTGAAAGTCATCACTCTTTTGAGCTGGAAGCTGGTCAGAGTTTTTTGGATGAGTACTGGTTTGGGTTTAAACCTTTAACTGGAAAAATATCAACATGGAGAAAGAAAATGTCACTCACTCCTTCACTAAGGTTCCCCTCTTTTCCTCCTTGATCTACCAAAAGTTTCAGTCTGCCTGGGAAATGTATTTAGTAGGACTTCAAAACAATAATTTTTAGTGTTATTAGCTCACAATCAGAGCTATTTTAAGGGTCTGTGCTTGAATTCAGCTTGACTTTGTGCCTTAAGAGTGTATTTTGGATGCCACGAGGGGCAGGAAGTGTCACAGACCCTTAATCAGCTTGCAACTTTATGTACATGATCACGTCCCTCTTCCACCCGGGTAGGATGCTGAAAGAGGTCATACAGGACATGAAACACTGCCACTTGCCTGGAAGGCTAGATCTCTGCTGGCTGTAAATCAGCTTGATATCCAGAGGTATTAGAAAGCTGGTCGATAGCCCTCACAGTATAGGTCTTTTTGAGTGACTTATGATATAGCAGATCCTAGTTAAAATCATAATATGAAAAAAGTTCACATATGTGAAGAAAAGCCTCCTCTCCCTAAGCTTGCACACACACACACTCCCCAACTCATATTTTTGAGTTATGGCTCTGTCTGCAGACACTGCACAGACTGTTGTGACTTTGGGGCTGTGGGCTGGGGTGGAGATCTGGATCTGCTCAAGCTCATCTGAATAATTTCTAGAGGAGTCAACTGGACCTTCTCAAAATACAGCTTCTCCAGGGTGAAGGCTTTGAATGGGAGGCTAATCGCTAATGTGTGTGTGTTTTTGTAGCTGAAACTTTTCCCATTGCACTTGTGTGTTGGAAGCTGGAATTTGGCTTCCTGTCTGCCTAGTTTCTGCCTGAAGCAAAATTTTTATGGCTGAGCTGTGAACCCCTTAGTGGAGACGGTTGTAAAAGAAAAGCTTACAGCCTTTTTGACTAATTGTGGCCTTACCAATGATTACCATAATTTTTTGAATTTATTTTAAAAATATTTGTCCCCTCTGATCTCACTCCATGTCCCTGAGTGAGCTGGAGCTGTAGTGTAAGCATAAGATACAGTGGTAAAACGATGAAAAAGAAAAGATGCTGGGAAAAGATTTTACAGCTTTCACAGCTTCCCACTCACCTCCCCAGACTTTGGATTAAGTCCTCACAGATCAGTGAGAAAGGAAAGGGATGGCAAGGTCACTGAGATGCTAATGCCCCTTTTCCCAGTGGAAAAGTAATCTTATATGTTAAACAAAATAATTCTCAATCCTATTACAACCAGCAGCTAATTTTTAAAATTCATTAGTCATTAAAAGGTATATTTATCTCTGGGAATGAAAAAATCTCATAAATTAATCACCTCTGAGAATGCCAGAATGTAGGTTTCTTGAGACTACACTTGGATCTGCAATTTCATTACTATTTTTTGAGAATTTTACCCCATTCCATGGACAACCACCTTTTTCACCTGTGCTATGTAACTGCTTGCATTGTTCCATATAAAAATTCAGGGGGCTCTTTTTGCCTCTCATGATCATTAATATCTTACCTGAGCTCTTTTGTGGTCTTTCTCATACCTGAGCAGTTTCTTCAGCAATAAGCAATAGGAAGCCATGGCAGGAGAGGGTCTGTTATTTGTTAAAACTTTGATAACTTCTGAAAGACTGAACTCCATAATTTCCGTCATGTAGTTTAAAACGACAGGATTCAATTCACCAGGGCAAAATCTGAAATATTAGGGAAAAGTATTTTAACACAATGCAACCAGTTCAATGTCAGAATTTAGAGCAAGCAGACAATACAATTCTTGTGATGCAGCTGGAGTAGGCTAAGTTGATTTTACAGGCAAATTATGATAAACAATTGTGCAATAATCCTCTTGTCTGGCTGCGCTAACTTCACTGCTGGGCTGAGGCTCTGTTACTGCATCATTAAACATACTATTGTTGATATAATTGATTACTCTGAAACGACACCCACCAGGATTAAGCCTAAAAATTAAATTATGGAAAGCATTTTCTCATTTTAATCAAGTATGTGTATTTCTGTTCTCAATACAGTTGCCTCAAATGGATTAACAGGGAGATAGTGTGCATGCACGTATGTAAATGACAGAAAAGTGGCAAAGGCAGGAATATCTTGAAGGACAAAAAAGAACTAAAGAAACTCCAACAGGATTCTAATTTTTATATAAATCAGGTTGTGAAATAAAACATGTTTTGTTATAATGATAATTGTTTTACTCACAGGCTTCCATGAGTAATAAAGTCTAGTAAAGGCATTGTAGAAATACATCAGCCTTGGATTATGAGACTCCTAACACATTTTTTCAAATTTCAGTACAAATGAGCACAGACACATCTAAGGGAAGGATGCAGGGCAAAAGTAGGAGCAGTGGGCAGTTCTCACAGAAATTACACATAGATTTCTAACAGTTCTGGCTGTGACTGGCAGTGGATCACCATGGTAGGAAAAACTGCTAAGAGTCCTCTAGACATCAATGCAGACGGTGCAGATTATATAGGCCAAATTACTCTCTTTTTCAATTAGTGTGAAATATCGACTTTTACAGAATGATTTGGGAATAAAATATGTGACCGATTACTAACTACTTTCGGCAGTGAATACACTGTAAGAAGTCCATCACTGAATTTAGGCATTTAAAGACATGAAAAGTATGATTTGCAGCCTCCCAATATGAAAGATTAATAACATATTGAAAGTTGGCCAAGTTTATGTGAAGTTACATATTGCATTTATCTATTTCAAACTTTTATAATAATCTTAAACCATAAAGTGCCTAAGAAAAGAATGGAGACTAGTTAAAACCAGTTACAAAGATAGATGAGAATAAAAATTATTAGAATAAAAAGAGCTTCAGTGCAATATAAAAATATTTCCTCCGGTGGGCATGTGAGACCTAGTTTTGTAGGAAAGGATTAGAAGCACACTGAAATTAGTGGCAACTGTGAGGCATGTTAAGAACAAAATTATTGATACAATGGATATAAACAGTTCTATAAGGATGTTTCCTCTTAAATAAAATTAATCCACAGTTTGAAGTATTGATGTAGGGTTTTCTGAAGTAAAACTGTCATTTTGGAACAGCCCATAGTAGATAACAAAAATCTTCTAAAACAGACAAAATACAAAAATACTTCCCTCCCAAATCCCCAATCATGAAATCTCAAAGTAGAAGACAGCTGTCAAAACTGTTACCTGTTCTCATAGGCAGCAGTGCTCAGTATTTTTCTGGTGAAACCTTCGTTCAACCATTTGTCTTTTATTGCTTCTTTGACTCCAGGCCTCTTAGCAGGGTCAGGCTCAAGTAAAGACTGCATGAAGTGTACAGCTCCTGTGCAGTATTCCAATAAAATGGCTTGTTTGCTAGTAATACTTCACTATCTTAGCACTGCAGATTTTTCCTGTTTCAGAAATGTGGCACTTGCCCTGCTTCTCCACATTGTAAGAACCTCAGCTAAAATTCAGTCTCTAGGGCTTTTCTCTGAGTCTGTTGCGGTCTCACAGGGTGACCCTTTTCCCCCAAGGACAAGGTGGGCAGCAGTGGCCCAACCATGCTTTGGATGCTGCTGTAGATACAGTACTGCAAATCAGTTCCTAATTTGCTTGATTTACCTCAGTGAATGCATCCTGTGACATCAGCAGTAATCTCAGCATGTGCTCTCTCAGCATTTGATCAGGCCTCTGAGAAGGGAGACTTCTGTGCCAGCTGACTACCCAGGAGTTATGTTCCTCACCCAAAGAATCCAATTGCATCCATAAAACTCTCTGTAATGAGGGATGGAGATGGATTCCTGTGCTCACATAATGTGTTGTGCTTTGGTTCCCTAGAGTTGGACAAGAGTTTGAGAAAGCTCAAACATTCCTATATGTCAATCACTCAGCTCCAACACTGCATAACGTCTCTTTCTTTTTTTTTTTCTTCTTCTTGGGAAAACTTTACTGAATTCTTCCATATTCCTTGGGGAAGTTTTGAAAGGAACAAAATGGCAAGTGAACATTAGACTGGGAACATACTGCTCCTTTCACTTGTAATCTCCTTTAGAAGAATTTAGATCTAAAGTATGCAAAGCTAGTTTATTACTGCTCTCTCACTGAATTCCCAGTGGGCAAGAGAACAATGGAGTTATCCACAATCTTCCACTATCTGTGTGGGCTTTGTAGAAAAGCAGAGATAATGCATTTATTAGTAGAAGCTATAACAATAACATAAATAAGAAAAATTAGAAATATAATAATTGCAGCTATGGAGGGATTCTACAAAAATGAAGCTGCTATCTGGCAACTGATCTCCAAAGGAAGAGAAATGAGAGGCAAAAGTACAGACATTCTTGACAGCTATGGTAGATATCCTTACTCCATTTACTAGGAGAGAGAAAGAAATTGAATCATCACATTATCTTAATACTGTAACTCCAGACTAGATCCAGCTAGCTTAGTCTGGAACTGTCTGCTGCTTCCCAGTGCTTGGCTGCAGGCAGCCACCGAAGCTAATCCTGGTTCCTAGGATCATTCTTGCCTAACATCATAGCCACACTGCTCAAAACCATGGGAAGATCTGACCTCTTGCTGGTAGATAGCCAGAGAAAACATCTCATTCTGGTCTGCTTTCTGACTTGGTCAGTGAAGCTGTACCATAATAGCTGTGACAAGGGGCCTAAGCCTGTGACAGTTAACAGAGAAGATGGTACTCCAAGTGGAGAGAAAATAGGGATTAAAGCCAGAGGTGTATAGGAATCATTGTAAACCAGCAGAATTTTTAACTTTGGGGAAGTAAATCTTGGAGTGCTGACTGGGAGCATATATATGCCAATGTGAATTCTGGGGTTTAGAGCCATGGATTCTAATTCAGGCTAGAATTTTTGGTAACTATCTGTCCCAGTTGTCCTAAAAGACTTCACTGGCTGTACCTCATTAAAGATTGTCAGTAAAATTCATTGAAAAATGTTACATTTCAGCTTTTTCTCATGAAAAATATGAACAGACTCTTCACAAAAATAGCCCTCCCGTTTCTTTAATAATCTCAATGTTGTGAGCTCTGTCAGTAGCCAAAAGATAAGGTCTTCGGGAAAAATATGTCTAAAGTTTAGATAACTTATTTGTGGGAAAAACAGGAAAGAATGCCTGTCTGTGACACACAGCATGGAACATACTAAACATGGAAGTGTTCTTATTTATTGCAGAGCTTCTACACTTATGTAAAAGCTCTGTATGTTTTATTCTCCCTGTAAATAAGAACCAAGAATAATGGTCTTTTGAAGAGAAAACAGTGTTACTTTTCTTGTAGCCTGAGATAAAGAAATATTGCCATAGCCTCAAAAAAGTTGTTTCTAAATGCAAACAAAGCAACTAGAAAATGTAGCTCTTATTTTCCAGAAGATTGCATTATTATTAAACTCACTTTATTACATGGGAACTTTTTTACATCAGTATTCTTTAAAAAAATTGAAGTGCTTTACCAGGGGAGATATCTGATGGAATAGGGCTGATTTCTCCAATTAACATCTTTTGATGTAATTGCTTGATATTAAAAGGTTCCACCATGAAGGGTAATGTGCCAGTTAGCATAGCAAACATGCTTACACCTCTGTCAAAGGAAAAGACAAACATCAGAGCTCCATATAATGCTATTAAATACTTAAAAATCCCACAAAGCTATGAGTCAGTTTTCAGAGTTGCCTTCAGCATCAAGAACGAGGTTACAAATTACCACTAAGCAGAAATTTGTACTGAATACATATCTTACACCTTTTTTCTTTGTGCAAATGCCATTATATCTAGAAAAGGATGTTATGGGAAGTGTATATAAAATAGAGTGTACAGTGAATGACTGGAAAGCCTGCAGTGTTGAAAGTTGAAACCTGCTGTTTATTTTAAAAATAAGCTAATTGAAGTGACAGCGTAATGTACCCAGCCCATCAGAATAAAACATTTTGGTTTGGAGGCTGAGTGACAACATAGAACTGGGACTGATGTAATTGATCTTGTTCCAAATAATAATTCAGTTCTTCTTGCTTTGCTCAGATTGCTAAATTAGGTGTGACTTATGCCTAGAAGGCTTTTGTTTGGTAACAGCTTGCTGTTGGCTAAAGACTTAAAACTTTAACTCTTTCCAAAGACTAATAGTCTGCTAGCAGCCATCAGCAAACTTTGTGAAAGTCTGCCATTCAGGTTGGAGAAGTACCAACATTTGGAAAACTTGCTTAGCTGTCCTGAGTTTGTGAACAGGGAGGTTTCCTTGAACACTCTCCATGGTACTTCCTTGCTCCTTCCAGCTGAGCACAGCTCCACAGTGCTCCACAGCACTCCACAGCAGCGCTGTATTTTGCCATAGAATGGATTGTAGAACCACAGAGTGGCCTTGGTTGGAAGATTCTTAAAGATAATGCAGTTGCAACCCCTTTGCTGTGGGCATGAACACCTTTCACTAGATCAGGTTGCTCAGAGCTCCCTCCAACAGTCCTTTACCATTTCTCTACTGAGCTCAGCAGAGATAATAATTTTAGGAATTCAGGCAATTCTAATTTAATTGAGCTGGTTGGTACACTAGTGCAGATTATATCTGGGAAACAAATCTGTGATGTGCTCAGCTATGATTTTCATTAATGTGTTCAAACAGTTGAAAAACCATGAGATGGAGCTGCCATCTAAAATATCTTTTAAAATATTACAATTATAGCTAGTAAACAGTGACACACTTGGTAGTTAATTGTAGATGGAATCTGATGTTATGTTAAACTTGAAAGTTTATTAGCTATAACAAACTGCTTCTCCTCTGTCCTACTGAACTATATGGATTTGCTTGAATGCAACAGCTGTTTCCTCAATTTCGCTGATTCATGAAAGCCAATCACTTTGCAGTCCTCCAAAAAATCTTTAAAGTCTTCTGCATGAAATTCATCATTAGGCAAACAGGCACTGCAGTTTGCTGTTGCCTCCCAGGAGCCTTGGCTGTATTGCAGTTGAATCTGGTTGGGTCTGTGAGTGTGCTTTTGACTGACTGGCTTTCTGGTTCCTGTTGTAATGAGTCCTTGTCGATCCTGCTCCATGGAGTCAGTCTTTCTGCACTACACTGAATTCTTTTGATTCTAGAGCCCAGTTGATCTGTTGTTCTTTATTTATTTTGTGACGACAGAAGTAACTTATATTTTTAATTAATATTTTAGTCCATCAGAGTTCCCTTTCCTGGTATGATAAAGTGAACAATTCTGATTTAAATTTTAAATATGCTTTATGGCTGAGGTGCAAAATCTGTCTGTGCTGAACACTGAGTGCCATATGTAAGTTTTATATAGACCCTGACCTGTTACTTGCTGTTCATTAACAGAGTGAGCTCAGTAAATGGTTCTAAGGTTACTGCTTTGCCCTCATTCAGATACCTGAAATGTGAAATCAGTATTATCTTATTTAAGTGCTGACAGCATCCTCTAGACCTGATTAATCTGTGCTATGTTTACATAAATTTAGAGTAGCACTCTTGAAAACCACACATATACTGAAGTAGTTTGGTAGCATGTGTCCCTTCATCCTTGACTTTGTGTACCATTCATACCCCGTAAATTTAGAAGCTGAGGTACAGAAATCATGGTTAGATAAAACCCCAACTATATACTATGTCTGCCAGAGCAGGTCTTGAGAGGAATAATATACAACTATATGTATGTAAATCCTTTTTATCTTTTTGAGCATACAGGAAAACTAAGATTCTGTTTTAGGCAGCTGAACCAGATGCCTGCGTGTAGGTACCAGCAACCCCACAGAGCAAACTAAAACACTTTGTTCTTTGTAAACACACAGTTTAGTAAAGACTGCCGAGAATGCCTCAAGGACACTCTGTATCCTTGCAGATGGACAGGCAAGTGCGACGTCCCTGTTCAGAGCAGCTGTGTACATCCAGGCCTTCCTTTCCTTTTTGCAGGTGACCTGAATGAAGTGGTTTAGATCGAATGCAGCACTGTGCATTGAATGCAATCATAGAGTGGTTTGGGTTGGAAGTGACCTTAAACAGCCTCTGGATCCAACCCCCTGCCGTGGGCAAAGACACCTTCCACTAGACCAGGCTGCCCAAGGCCCCATCCAGCCTGTCCTTAAACATTTTCAGGGATGGGGCATCCACAACTACTTTAGGCAACCTGTTCCAGAAGCATAACATTAACAACTTTTAAATCAATATGCTTGTGGGGTGGGATGGGAGGTGGCACTTCTAAACCAAAAAGTGCTATTATTCTTAAAAGCCTTGTGAGTTATGTGAAATTAATGGATTTTTATAATTGGCTTCAATAGCTGGATTTTTATTCTAACACTTGTTAGTCAGGATACTGCAAGGAATTATGGTTACAATTGCAAAAAAGAGGAGTCTGGATAAAGGTGCATTTGACCAACCACTTGTTTTGATTAATCTTAATGTTCTAGGGAAAGATTTGGTTTAGTCTATATTATTCATGCTCGTTTTCCATGCCCTGAATCACACCTGCTAGAAATTGGTTTAAAAAATGTCTCCTAGATGAAGATCCAGACATCTGGTTTCTATCAAAAAGCTGAGAAGCTGATACACTGGCATATATATATATATATATATACATATATATCTATATCTGTATCTCCCTATCTCTATATCTATCTGTCTATCTATCTATCTATCTATATCTATACATACATAAAAATGATCACGAACTGCCTTTGGTCAAATAATGGACATGGAGAACTGTTCTCCTGTCCAAGTCTATGAAGATTAAAGAATACAAAAATTGACTTAATATATTATCATTTTCCCAGCTCCACCTAGGAAAAAAAAAAAGTAAAAACCCCCATAACTTGGCTGCTAGAACTACAAATTGCAAATGCATTTGAAAAGTCTGAGATAATTCATGTGAAAAACTGCTCTTCTCCTGGCACCTTCTGCATTCTTGCTTATTACAAGAGATGTAACAAAAAAGGAAAATGGAGTCCATGAAGGTTTGTGCCACCTATGACAGAAAATAACTCCACATTATTATCATAATTTAGTATAAAGGGCCTAACTAGGTATGGGTGAAGATCTCATAGCTCTGTTATAGCCACATCTTTGGCCTGTGTGTCCCTGAGACTCAATTTTTCTGTACAGATTTCTTCTTTTGGCAAAACATGCCTCAGACAGAAAATGCCCATTTGCCAGTCCAGGTTGTTCAAGGATTCTGATTTTGGCAGAAGTTACTCAGCGATCATTTGAAACTGCCTGCCAGAAAGACAGGAAGGTAGGGGGGGTCATTTGAGGGGGTTGATATGTACAAGTTGTTTCTCTGACTTTTCAGCACAGGTTCCTATATGCAGATGCCCTACCTTCTTCTGGCTTCTCTTGACACAGTTTCTCCAGAACAACATGTGAATTGATCATTCAGGTTTTTTTTCCAGTGTTTTGCAATGGAGGCACATTTCAAGATACTCAATTTTTTTTTCTGTCAACCCTTTCCTGATATATCTCTGCTTTTGCCTTTAATGCCCCAAAGCTGAATGCCACCAACCCATTTATGTCAGTCTTATCTAAACCATTCAGTGCTGAGAGTGTTTCAATAAGTACATTGTTAGATCTACTTACATGGACCAGACATCTACCTTTGGACCATATTTCTTATGAGCAAGGAGTTCTGGGGCAGCATAAGCTGGACTTCCACACTGGGTATGTAACAGCTCCTGGGAAAGACCCTCAAACCTTGCAGTATTGCTCAGTCCAAAATCTGATGGTCACAAAACCAAAGGCAAAGAAGTTTTAGTCTCTTCTCAAATTACTTTAACTTTACCAATTGTCTGAAAATAGGAGAAAGACAAAACCAGCAGCTAGATGTAGCATGTATTGATGTCTCAGTTGTGGATGCCAGTTTGGGTTTGAATAAACATGCCATGACTTAACAGAGGATTTACAGTGGTTACCGAGCCATGGACCTGGTCTAGTTGATTGTGGTTTGACTGTTTTGGTTTGCCTCTGTTGACTGCAAGAGCCTAGCAACACAGCCCCATTAGCACGGCTTTATGAGCCACGACATTGGGCTCAGCTCTGTGTGCTTTAGCCCGTGGTAAATGTGGGGGAAAAGGTGCTAACTTAAGCCTTTTTCTTTTACGTATATGCGCATGTGTGCAAGGGGGAGGAAAGAGAAAGGTGTGATTGTAAAGGACTGGCTGGCTATAAAACAGGGGTGAAGAGTTGGTACCTTTTTTTCTCAGAGGTGTTAAGCTTTTAAAAGTTTGGGAAACACTGGGTTAAACATGTGGCTTCTCTAAGATTTAGCATCCCTTGTGGGGATTTTTCTGTGAGGTTTCCATAGAATAAAATTAATGTTTCTCTGAGCTGTGTTAACTGCTTGGTGCAAATTCTCTGATTTTTATAAATGTTTGCTTCACAGCCCTAGCAAGATTTCTGCTAGTGACTAAAACAGTCTTTTATTTTTAAACAGATACCAAATGATGAGGTCTCTAGCTGAAGTAATGACTCAACAGAAACTAATGGGCCCATACCTGTGTTTCATACCAGAAGATTTATTTCTTTGTCTACAAATCACTTCTGCTAGGAACAGCCTTCTACACATAAAAGCTATAATTGTTTCTTGCTTCTCCAGCAATACACAAGGGAAAACAATAGGCAAAATTGTTTTCCTTTTTCTCTTAAAAATATGTTTCAGTTAAAGTTCAAACAAACAAACTGTTAAGTTATACTTCATAACTTTTTTTTATTCTAAAAGCTCAAATATGTTTATTGAATAATCACAAGTTCACTCATAAAGTATGGTGTTTGAATAGTAGCTGAACTGTCCATAAAAGCTGCCCACACACAAAAAAAGCAGAAAACAAGCTTCACAGATAGCGGTGCACCTACCAATGATTTTAATGTTGTTGTTCTCATCGAGAAGAAAATTTTCAATTTTTAGGTCCCTGAAATTAAACAGAAAGCAAACTTTAAGATGCCTGATGTCTCAGCTAACCATTTGCAGATTTTTGGCACAATTTAATTGAAACTATAACAATAGTTCTACAAAGCTCTGCCTACAATTGTAACAGGATCCTTATTCCTTCCTGAAGTTTTCAGTCAGGAAAATGGAAACTTTCTGTATTTCAGGGAATATTTTACGAATATATATTTTAAATACTATTGATTTTAGGAATCATCTGTTCAACTGATTTAGGCTTTTTTAAAAATGAATTGCATTTATTTCTTCTTTCAAGCAAAAAAGTTGTACATATTGGACCAGAGTTCTTTTGGCTTTTTTTAAGTACTGAACACTGCTGAGCATTTCTGATTTCTTTGCGAGTAAATCATGGCTGGGAGATGTGAAGGATAAGAAGGAAAGAGGAAAGTGAGATTTGCCTTGCTTGCTGTAGAGGGGAGATGTACCAAGGCTGAGCTGGAGACAGGTACTCTGAAAGCGGAGACATTTTCAGTGATGTTTATGTAAACAGGGCCAACCAGTATCAGCTGCTCCTGCTAGGAGGATGTAATCCAAGCTGCAAGAAAAGTGCTGGCTCAGGTACTTGTGTGAATATTTGCATATTTCCAAATTAAAAGCAAAAGCCAGAATAATGCCCCACTGTGGGGAGTGCCTGAAGCGGCAACTGAAATATTTTTCAACATGGAAGAATCCTCAGCCAGTGTAATTTCAGAGCTGGGAGCCAGTCCAAGAGCCTGCGATGCCTTGCTAAGTCCCATCAAAGCTTGCTGCTGGGGGCTTCCCTCGGTTCTGCAGCGGCCATGGAGGGGACAGAAAAAGTTTCAGAAACAGCTCCAGGAACGTGGATTTCCCTCCCACCTGCGCTGAAGTTGTGAAGGGCTTTTGTCAGCCCTTGGAGAGACCTTGAAGAGCACACGAGGACAAACCAGGAGTGATGGGAACAAGGAGCAAGGACTGGGTGGACTGATGCTGCACGAATAGCACTGCACTGCTGCAGGGGATGAAGTCTGGCGGTGGTCATGATGGGTGGGTTTAGGGGAGCATCCTTTTAACTCTGTGGTTCTGGATGGGACAGCATTGCATTCAAAAGCCTCTGCTGCCCCAGGCTGAGAATGGGAATGGGGATGGCTTTAATGATATCTCTTTAATAAGTTTTATTTGAATAGCATATTTTCTGGGGTGGCAAATGAGTCAGTGCCCAAAAGCTGGGAGGTAGATTTAAGGTAAGTTTTTTCATAGCCTGCCTGTGTCATAACCCAGTGCACTGAAATGCTGTGGTTTAAAACTATTTGTGTTTCAGGCTACTGCAAATATGACATTTTTATCAGATTTTGCACCCCACAGTGCACCCTGATGACTTTTACTCACTGCCATTAAATAATGTGATATTGAATTGCTACAACTGTTGTTCTATAGGCTGAGCTGACTGCTCACCCAGTTAATAAAAACGTAGACTTTCTTGCCTGAAAAACCTGATAATGGCTACTATGAACATTTACATAATGTCAGAAGCTATCTTACATCAAACATGCATCTTATTCTTTTTTTCCCCAAAGGAAACTTTCCAAGGAATGTTGTAAATTTAAGCAACACCGTGATTCTTTTCCCCCCCTCATTTCCATGGGGACTTCAGAGAGAGAGCCTAGAGGGCAGCTTGTGATGTTTCTCCGGGACTTTGGTCCAGTAGGGACTCAAAGGGATATATGACATTTTTATGTGAGAGAATGGAAAATATCCAGGAAAAACAGCCAGGAAAAATTAGGAACTGTACATACAAGTAAGTTACTGTCACCTAGCAAGTGCCAGCTGTAGGGGTTGGTAGCTGACTCTGCGCATGCACTATCCCAATCCCAATCCAGTTGCAAGGCAATGAGATTCAGTTTACACTTCTCTATTTGAAGTTTCTAAACTCAGATGCATTACCTCACCACTTGGCCGTGTCCAGAGCAGGCGCAGGGACAGTAAGCAGAACTCAGCTGATGAGTGTTAGCTTGTGGAGCTGTTGAGCCAGGTCTTGCGCCTGAGCCTTCTTGTCTGGCACAGTAAAAATGCTGGGAGAACACTGAGTGAATGCCCCATCTTCTGTGTCATTTTGGCAACTGTGGCAAAAGATCAACTGTGATCTTGCATGGAGAAGAAAGGTTACTACCTTTACTGTGAAATGTAGATTCAAACTTAATTTAACCTGTAAGGATTTGTTGAATCAACGCTGATTTTAGCAATGAATTGGAGAAGTAAAGCTCAAGAAACCAAATAGCTGTCTGGACATAGTGTCAAATTCTTATTGAGATACATCAATTTGGACTAAAAACAGTTACAAATTTGGCCAGTTTTTAATTGAATATAATATTAAGACAGTAGAAAATATTATTTTTCTGGGATATATGCAGGGTTAAAAATCAGGAATGCCCAAAAGACATTTTTGAGAAAAGTAAATTAAATTAGCACATTCCTAAGTGATGAGCTTAGGGATGAGCTTCCAATCACCAGACACTTCCATTCTTGTAAAATAAAGGGGACCCAGGCATAGACCCAAGCACTGGCATGTGATTATCCATCTCATGAACTCATACCTGGTGTCATTCTACCAGGACCCTCCCCATGGATCAGCAGCTGTTCCCAACAGGCAGCTTGGGAGCTCTCCTTTCCTTGTGTTAAAGCAATGCAAGGAGTTGAGCTTTGCTTAGTGCTTAGATGGGAAAACCAGATTGGGTTTGTGAGGTAACTTGCCTACTTCTTTGCTCATCTTCCTGGAAACACTGATACCTTAGTTTCAGAAGAGGATACACTCACAATTATCCTTGCTGGTTTAACTTCTGCAGTGAGTTGTAATAAATCACTGCAGCTGGAGCTGAGCAGGGAAGCCCTTCCAGATCCTTCCTAATCTGCTTCTGGTAAGAGGTCAAGGCCACAGCTCTGAATCTCAAAGCTAGCAGCAGGTCACCAGTTGAAGTACTGCTTACTGAACCTACACCTGTGACTGGGCTCCTGCCAGATCATGCAACTTCATAAACCCTTTGACGAAGTGTTTGAGAGACAGGAATGAATTTTCCTTTGGTTAGGGCAGTTTGATAGTAAATCAAGTCACCAGAAGAGCTCACGCCACTTTGTACCTGGCTACTCTCAGGGTATGCAGCAAAATTCTTTTCTCTCACAAAGCTTTTCCAGCAAAGCATGAACAACAGAAGAAGAACGAAGTAGGGCAAGAAGTCAGGCTACTCTCCAGCTCACTATGAAGAATTATTCCAAACAAAATGATGGGAAGAGGACTTGAGAAACTAATGGCGAATGTTGTCATGGGAAGAACATAAATGTTATGATCATGAGCACTGAAGAAATGCTGTAAAATAGATTAGTTAGGGAACCAGCAAAGGCAGGGATGTCAGCCTGGACTAAATGGGTGAAGCCTCTTGGGTTTATTTTCTGGTGTTTTTTTGTTTTTGTTGTTTCCTTAAATTCTCTAGGTCAGATACTGACTATTTCTTTCTTGTACATTCCCTATTAACAAATCCAATATAATGAAGTGCTGGATTGCAAGCATTTCAAGTCACAAAGAATTTGTAAATGCTGAGACATCACATTTACAGCTTATTTGTTTCATGGTTGCTGTAACGATGGAGTCACCTGGATTACTTGTTAGGTCCTGTGGGCTTTCTTGGTGAGTGCACTTGCCATTTAAAAATAAGAATCTGATTGACTGTGAATCATTAAGTAAAACAGAAAAATGGTGGGAAAAACTGCTTCTTGCCTATTCTTCCAGCTAAAATGGAAGTCTTACTCTGCTGCTCTTGGCATATGTGCCAAGATCCCTGGTAGTGGGGAAGATCAGCTCTCCTTGCATGGGCTGCTGAGGTTCCTTTAGCAGTGACTGAAATAATGATCTGGTTATTTCAATGTGTCATGGCTAACCAAAGGACATCAATATTTATATGCATTGCCACACTGAAATATTCAAAGTAGACATAATTTGTCGTGAACTTATTCTGAGATAATTGTGGCAAAGTATTGGTTTGTGGTTCTCATCAGCTCTTATCCCTGGGATAAGTATCTTTGCTACTTTACTGCCCAAGGAGTTCACAATAGCTTATAACAGAAGTAACCACTACTGGGAATAATATGCTTTATTAACATGAGCTGAGAGAACATAGCCTTTTTGCAAACCCTGTTTTTATTTGGAAAAAATAAAGAAATGGTCTTGATGAAGAAGAGGGCCCTGTGCTCTTACACACTTCCTTTTCTTTTTGTTTGAAAGAGGAGAAACATCTTACCTGTGAACAATCCCCTGGCAATGCAGGTAGTCTACTGCAGACAGAATTTGCCGGGTGTATCTCCTTACTTCCTGTTCCACCAGCCTCTTTTTGTCACAAATTCTGTCCAGGAGGTCCCCACCGAGGCAGAGCTCCATCACCATGTAATAGGAGCTGTCAGTCTCCAAGGTCTCATATAGCTGAACAATGTTGGGGTGCTTAATCATCTGGTGTATCCGTGGCTCACGCTTCATGTTTTTTGAAACATAGTAATCCTGTTTGGCTTTCCTCTTGTCAATGATTTTTATGGCTACCTAAATGGCAAGATATTTGCAAATTAGCAACAAGTTTTGCAACCAGGATTAGTTTTTGGAAGGATATGGAGTAAGCTGCCATGGGGGTGAGGCTGTTTTTTGACATGGTGTTGCTAATCAGTATCACAGAGGGAGACATTTCTGATGGAAGAATATGTTTTTGATTTCTCTTGAAGGCTGAAACAAGAAGGCTGAAGTCTGTCATATCTGTCCCTCTCATTGCATTAATAAAGATGTACATATGAAATATTCTGAAATGCAAAAATCTTTACATGCTTGACTGGTAACCACATCTGAAATGTACCACATTTTTTTTCTAACATGCTCCCTTCTGACTTAGTCTGAAAGCCATTCCAGGTATTGGCTATTATGGGCTGGGATTGATCTCTTTGCAGTTCAGCTAGCTAGTCAGACAGTAAAGCTACGAAAGGCACAAGAAAAGTAAAATTCAAAAAGTCACTTGAGAGTAACCTACCTTTCCACACTTGTGTCTAGTGGTATGTTATTTTAGCCCAGCTGAGCTAGAGCTAACAGATGCTATCTGTGTCCTGCCATATAAATATTAACTGTTGGAATGGCTGGCTTTTCACTAAGAGTTGTCCATAACTTTAAAGATCAGATGCATGGCACTAATTGTTCAATAAAGATTATTAGGCAAAGCAGATTTGAAATTGTCTTTATGCCAGCATCCTTGTCTCTTCCAGCAGGAGGATATCTTTGTTGTCTGTATTTTATAATTGTGAAAATAGTTGTACTCAATATGTATTCACACATGTGATTGATTATACCTGAGCAATAAACTAAATTTATGGGGTTAATTTATGAGGATAAGGTTCAGAGGATAATTCACTGAGTAGATTATGGTTATGGTTCAGATTAAATGGTCTGAAATTTTCTGCTGTAATTTAGTGTGAGGTTACTTGCGATTCCTAATGCTTGTTACCCTCTTCTTATGAGCTTACCTTCTCCCCTGTGGGGATGTGCAGTCCCTCCATCACCTTGGCAAAGGAGCCCTTGTTGATCATTTTGCCTACTAGGTAATTCCCGACTTTTTTGGAATGAGGGAAAGTCTTCCCAGTCTCTTGGGGCATCTTGTTAAAAAAAACAGGTATTTTTATATCCTTTAAGTTTTTCTTCCATTCTGGTAATATCTCATCCAAGTTGCCAGTATCTGCCATTTTGTCATCCAAGCCTGTTTTCATTGCCATGGGCGTCCCTGGAGAGCTGGATTTGTACTGCTACTTTCCAGATGTAACTTCTGATTCACGGCAGATCCAGGCATTAGGTCTGAACATCTCGTGGTGCAAGTGCCATTCTGCTGATCACAGAGCAACTAATCCTTTCCCCTGAGACTCCAGGTTTGTCAACTGATCCTTAGTTTAGGCACACAGATCTGCTCAAGCAGAACCAAGTGGCAGATTATTAACCTAACCTGATATGCTATGTCAGTTAGTGCCCCAGACCTGCCAAGTCAAATGACACATAATCCCAGCCTTAGCCTGGGATATAAAGCTCTCTTCCTCCTACAATAATTCCCTAAACACATATTTCATGTAAATTGCACCAAACTAAACTGAGTCACAGTTTTCCTGACACGCATATGGCTGGTGTGCAAGGACACAGGTTTATTCTAAAAACACCGTGGTAGCACGAATGCTAAGATGAGTTATGTACCTGATGAAGGTACATAACTGTTTTGCCATGTAAAACATATAAATATATGTGCACTTGTAGCACATTTAAATCCTGGTCTGACTCCAGGTCTCACCAAGGTCTTTTGCATTTCATGGGATGTAATTCTTGTTCTCTGTCCAGTGGGGACTCTGCGTGTCTGTGTGTATATGCATGTGTGAGCTTTTTCCTCTGTACAGCAATGACGGTAAAAAAAAAAAAAAAA
>VZTX01004193.1:0-45655 GCA_013400915.1 Pardalotus punctatus | reverse complement strand
AAAAAAAAAAAAAAGGCCTTTTTCTTTCCTACAGCTGTTGTCTATCTATATCTGTCTTCATCACCTGGGCTCTTTCCAAAGTCATGGAGAGAGAAAAGAGCTTTTCCAGAGAGTGCTTTCACATACCTGCAATTTGAGCTGGGACTTGCCATCTCTCTCCACAGACTACAATGTTTGGGACCCAAAGCCCTTCCCAGAACTTAGTGCGATGACAAATCCTTTCTCCACCCTTTGTCACTTGGAGTTGAAAAATAAGCACTGTCCTGTTTGCCTGATTTGACTTGTGAAGCTCATGAAGGGCAAGAATTTCCCAGGATGAGTGAAAATTAGAAGGAATTAAAAAAAAAAAAAGTTTTTATACTCCCAAATGGTTTTACTGTATGCTTTGCAGTTCAAACTCTCCTGGGTGAGTTCAGTGCATCACCATCTGTATGCAGCTGCTTGCAGGCACAGGGCAAACACTTGTCTGTCTAAGTAATAGATAAAGTGCCACTAAGTTGAACAGGTTGTCATACTTTGAGATATATCTGTTGCCCAGCTGGAATGGGACTTAAGATGCTTTTTTCTATTCATTACAGAAAGACGGAGATAAATGAGACTTTTTTTTAAAGGGAAAAACAAGGAAATTGTCCCTGATTTACACTTACTATTTGCTCTGCCTCTTTCCTGTCTTCCTAAACCATGGTTCCCACTAAAACCAGGACAACAAAAGTGAGGGGAACCACTGCATAGAACAGAAACCGCATGTTTCTGGCACATTTCAGAAGAAAGGAAAAAACCTCTTAAAAAATATAACAAACATTTAAAACATGATCGCTAGCTAACTTAACTATTGCTATTTTTGGGGAAAGTCCCAGCCTGACACCTTCAAAAATGTTGAAATCAAAAAGCCAAATACCTTTCAAAGTAATTTTTTTTGGCACAGTGGAGGATTTGAAAGAGTGACTTAGGGCAGAAGGAGCATAAGAGGGTCCATCTCTGTGTTAGGGAGTCAATGGCTACTGATCACAAGCCAGATGAAGCTGAAATGCTGTACGAGAAGGGAGCCACCCTGCAGTGCTAGTTGTGTCTCTGCTCTGTGCTTCAGCGGTTATGTGACGTGCTGCGTTTCAAAGTGAAAAAAGTGTGAGGAGAGACCAAACAGAACAGACCTCTGACAGAAGAGAGGTGCCAATGAGGAACAATCTCCAGCAAGGAGGAGGGGTTAGCACCATAGAAGGAATGACTACCTTAGTGGCTTCAAAAAACAAGCGGCCTTCCTCCCCATAAAAGCCCTGTGGAGAAAGCACCTTGCACTCATTTGGGGGTGTGGTGGGAGGGAAGACAGTTTTGCTTACTTGAGATATAAAACAAACCAAACCACCACACCTGCAGATCTGAATAAGGTCTACAGTTTTGCTATCAACAAGTGAAAAAAAAAAGATTTGTGCATAAACTGGAGACCAGCTCCATGTTTAGGAAGAAAACTTTTGCTTTATCACTCCATATTCTTACTACCTTCTAGAGAAACTGAAGAGTGTTTCTCATGATATCTGTGCTACTGATCCAAAAAACATGAGGCCATGTGGGTGCAAGAGGTCACTTTATGCTAATGCCAGGCTTGTTAAACAGCCTCATTGGGTTCAGCAGAAATTAAACAGCACAAGCAGGAATTTGTCACTTTGCAGCCACCATCTTGGGTTTCCTCCTGTGAAGCAAAATCCTGCCTGCAGCTCTTTCCAAAGCTCTTCTTGTTTTACATTAGAGATGAGGAAATGTGGTCCTGACTTCTCATTTTTGCTATTGCAGGATGGAGCCTCGGCTTGATGAAAGGCTGGGGTTTATTTCTTGGAGGAATTCTTTTTGAAGTCCTAATTTATACTCTTGTAAATACTGCCAGTTTTGTAAGATTTAGTGTGAGATTTTTCAAAAGGGCCAAAAAGTCAGATTCTTAGGGCTGTGAAGTCCCTCTGAATTGACTCAATAGTTTCACCAAAACCAGGATTTCTGGGATTGCAGCGCATATGCCCTACCTAGTGATGTGCTTTTCACAGGCACTGAGGGTGTGCTGGCTTGGTGGAGTTTGTGTTGCTGTGCAGGACTGATGCTGAAGTGGGCTGGGAAACAAGGCTCATTAGTCAGCATCCCACCGGACACAGGTCTGGTTAACTGGGATGCGGCATCCTGCTTGCAGGACAAAAGTCAGCATCTCCCGGATCAACATTGTGGAGGTGTACCAGCATGCAGAGAACTAATGCAAGTATTTTCCAGGAGTGGTGCTTTAATGCACACATGTTCTTTGCTGCTTTGGCAGTGCTCCCCACTTTCTTGACCTCCTACTTTACCACTAACTGGTTCTGTCTGCTGCTTGGGGTATTAATGGTGCTGGCTTAGGTTCTGAGCTTGGCACACGGTGAAGGTCCTGAAGATTGTGAACAGTTTGTATTTCCACATGGCTTAGGTTACCTGGCTGTAGGATGTAGGCTCAGCAGCTCCTTCTAAGACTGAAAGCTTTTCAGGTTTCATGCTGAGAAGTGGAGATTTCCTTTCCTGAGAAGGAAATCCAAGATGGTGGCACCTAAATGTGGTGAATGGAGCAAATAAGGGGAAAAAATTGTTTTGAAGACATGGCAGGAGGAATTTAATCTAAATAGCAACTTGACAGCCTCTATTGTAATAACTCATAGATCCTGGAACCACTTTAGTCTGTGTTTTATAATGTACCTAAGATATGTCCTTATGGCACTGTAACACCTGCCATATTGTAAGTTATTTCTTACTTCTCATACACTTTTTGGCAGCCATGGAGTTTACTTTAGAAGTTACTGCATGTGCAAGTTCAGCAGCTTTTCTGCAGGATTTACTTACTGCCACGTGTTAAGGAGTTAAGAAGGCATGCACTCAAGGGCAGGTCACACTCTCCTCCCAGAATGGAGTAAATCAAGGATTGCTCTCTTTGAGAGTCCTAGTACTTCCTTAGTCAAAGAAGTGTCTGTTCTTCACCACCAAAAGACCAGTGGAATCAGAAACACATGGTCTGTTATTTTCTCTGTATCAATCTGGTCCAGCATTCACACAAGTGAATGGGAATATTTCTTTTGTCTTCAGGGCTTGGATCAGGCCATTAAAATGTGAAAGACTTTATTCTCCATAATATACTAAATTTTAGTTCATGTAAGAGTATTTCCAAGATGTCACTTGTGAACATATTTCACTCACTCCATCCATCCCACCACTAAATTTACATCTGGTCCGGCATGGATTCCTTAGGCTAGTGGTTAAATTTAAAGATGAGTAGGTTTACTTTGCAGATAGTCTTTGTCTTCTGCAATGTGATACACACTTATCAGGTTTGCAAAAAGTTTCTCATGCATGTTGTTACTTTTTTTAAGACCATTTTCCATTTCTAGGGAAGAAATCTTGCACATTTTATTAACTGTCCATGAGTACTGATTAATGGTATATTTTAGATTAAGTATTTATGTCATGTATGACATTATGACATGCATTTTCTCCATGCATGGGTCTCTGTTTTTCAAACATATTGGCAACTTTGGTCTAGTAATCCTTACTTGATTCCTTGAGATAGCCTTGTAGTTTCATTCACGTCTCAGTATTGTGTTGGGTTCTTGCATGTGTACATGCATATAAAATCCAAAAACCATCCCTAAGGCTTTGGGCAAGGCCAAAAGCAGGTACCTGGAGTTGAGCATGTCAGGTGAAGCCTGTGTGACACCTCTCAGAAACATATCCCAGCTCCAACCACTTGCCCACTCAAGGGCTTCATATGCCAAAGTTTTCTGTTGACTATTTGCCACACTATTTACAACAGTATCTTTCAAACCCTATGAATACCCACAGCTTCATCCTTAAACTCAACACACTCTTCAGTGTTCTGCTATGATAAGTTCTAGTCCTTCATTTGTATGTGGACCAGGAATGGCCGAAGTATCTCTGCAATCTGCTTCCAATTTGGCTTGAAGGGAACAGTCATGATAGAAGCAAGAGTAAGTCCCCAAACCCAAATCGTATTTGGCATCTGCCACCAAAAGTGCCCATAGGTTATATTTATAATAATCTTTTGGAAACTGAACTGAGATATTCTACTCTTTTCACTAAGGTATTAAGAATGTGTGGTCAGAGGCATGAGGGGGTCTCAGAATGCTGATAAAAGTGAAGAGTTTCAAACATTTTGCTGAAACTGGAGCTCTTTGTTGTTTTTTCAGCTATATCAATTTTTTCCCTGTTACATCAATTCACTTTTTACTCCCCAAATAATAAGCATTTAGTGCAGATTGTTAAGAGCTGGGTCTGTTGAGGCATTTTTTTGTGATTGGAACACGATACTTGCCAAGGTGGATGCAAATACTATAGCATCTGGATTGTTTTACTTGTTTACCTATAGTCTGATGAAGGACCAAATTACTATGCATTCAGAAATGGGGTATTGCTAGGGTTATTTATTTACTTTTTGACTTCTGGCATTTCCATCTGGTGGAAATGGACTTCGGTGGAAGTTAAAGAACAAGACACCTTAACTTGATCATTTAGAGTTAGGTGTCCCCATGGGGGCCAGTAAAGGGGGTCTGTTGGTTAAATTTAGGCACTTAGTCGTGTTTGAATTGCCTGCAGGTCTCCTGTCAGCTTTTGGATTCTGCTTAAGACAGACATGGTTATCCCCAGTGTCCCATGTCCCATCTGCCAGCCCCACAGGGGTGTCTTGGATACAATGGAGTGTCTCAAGTGACACCAGACAGCTATGTTAGGCAATGGGACTGATCTTTCAGTGCCAAGATAAGGATGAGATGAATCACTTCTGAGGCTTCTCCAACTGTGCTAGGATCTCCATGGAGTACAGCAGGAACTCTGAGCCTCTTCTTGCATGTAGGTATTTCCATGTGGGAGTTTTGACCACAGACAGTAACCACTCCTCAGTATGCTAAGTGTGTGTGTGAAGATAATCCTTTGCCCTTGATAACCTGCTAATTTAAAGGTGGTTTTTTATCACCACAGTGTTGTGAAGTTTTACGTGTACCATTATTATTGTCAGCAGCTTGATGAATTCAGGAGATGAAGTTGTATTGCTGGGGCTATTCACCAATTAGATAAAGTCAGATCTCATTATTACCTTTCTCCATTAATGTCTTTTGGAAAAGGATAGCTATGTTCTTTCCTTGTGAGTTTGTCTTTATTGAACTCAGGGGAAATCAGCAGTATCAAACTATATCTCTTAATGAACTGAACTTAGAATGAACTCCCTTTTTTTTTTTTTTTTTTTTTTGTTGCTCGTTTTATATTTGCTTTACTGCTCTGGATATAAGAAAGTGATACTATTATTGTCTGGAGCCTGTTGTAATCAGCAATTTTCTTCTCCCTTAAAAATTTCAGTATAGACCTAACATTGTCCTAGCTCAAGTCAATGAAAATCTACCTCTCACTGAAATGGGAGCAAAATCATGCCAATAAATAGTCCTGAAATCCCACTGAAGATGGGTGGAGACCATACCATTTCCTGATAGACTTTAATGTGAACATATGTTGGACTTTCAATTAATAATGATTATTGGAGACCAAGAGAAGGGTGGACAATTACAAAAAAAATTCTTAGACATTTTGCTTGTGTTCAGAGGTTTAATATACTGCTGGCAGAAAAGAGGCAAATGGGAACCATTAGTTAATATGATTATGAGATTTCTCCTTGGTTTCCCGCTCTCTCAGTTCTCACCATCCAGAGATATCAGGCATGCAAGATGAGGAGTGGTGCCCTCTGCCCAGTGCCCAAGATTACCAACAAACTGAACATGTCAAGGTCACAAATTTTACAAGATTGATGCATGTTTTTGTGATATCAAGAATACAAAGAATTATATTACAGTCTCCATGTTCTTGGTTGTCTATCTGCTGCTGAGTTCTGTATTGAATTGCATCTTCTGTTTGTTGAATTGTAGTTTGCAAGAAATGTAATACGCTGTTTACAGGTTGCTTTTCTACAGTGGCATTGTTTTGAGGCCAGATGGTCATCATTTGCATGGTCACTGAGCACAGGAAAAAATGAAAGCTGCAGAGATCTTTGTCTTTGCAAGCTCCACAACTTTTGAGAGAGTGAGTTCCTTGTTGTGATCTTGCAAATTAAGAGACAGTGCTTGGGTGATAGCCCTACTCCTGCAGTAGTACAATTTTTCAGCTAAGCTGGAGTCTAGTCACTTTTACCTGGATGTAAGAAGATAGGAGAAAGGATGTATCCCTTGATCCTACCGACACCTTGTTCCTGCAATGGGAAAAGAGTGTGCACATTTTGTTTTTCCTTCTTGTGGAAGGGTTAATTAGTCTTGAGGGAGACAATTCTTATTGTGACCTGTCCTTGCTCTCAGATGAGAAAAGGAGAGATGTCAATACTGTCTGGGTGATTAAGGGAAAACATAATATCCCAAATAATAGCATGAGACTTTCATAGCATAAATAAACTCTCTATGAATGTTGTGGAGGACACAGCCTTAGTGGAAATATCCATCCTTTATCCTCAGATGTCTCTTTTACAGGATCCCTTGTACCGTGCTGTAAGCTTCACATGCATGAATTTGTAATCTCTGAATGACACTAAAATGATTAAAAAAAATAAATGGGAAAATATTAACCCATTCTCTATGTGTTTTACATGGGTTGTCCCCTCAACACCTTTCCATTAATTTGTTTTTTTTAATTTTAAAAGTAAGAATAAGGACTAAAGACTATGTTTACATGTAAGTTATTTAATTTATTTTTTAAATGAACATCTGCAGATTTTGTGCCAACAAAGTGAGCAACAGGAATGGACTGGAGAGTAAGGCCTGTTGTGCAGCTCTATTGACAAGCTGTCAGTTTTAAACCGACTTGGAATTTTTTATAGCATGACAATACAGTGAGAACATGACAGGGATGCCCATTTTCAGAAATAGTTACAAGAAAGAAAAGGAGGTAAAACTCTCTTCTTCATAAGAACCTGTGCAGAATGAAGTTTGTACTGCTTTCAGGTTCTCATTCCTCTGTGGATCAGTAAATTAAGTAGCACATCAATACTGGATAGCAAATGGATCTCTGCAAAGGAGAGCTTCCCACTGTGGGTTTCTGTCTTGCCATGAGAAGTGTTTGATCTGGTTGTGCTGTCGGAAAAAAAAGTTATTTCATCATATTTGGGGATTTTTGATTTACTAGCTAAAGCTGATGGGATACCTGTTTCTCAGCTTTAATGTGAGATGGTATGTTTCCATTAATTTATTCCTTCTTTAGAGGGTTTGCTTTTTGGTGGGGAATAACACACTGAGAAATAAATAGTTGGAGTACTTCACTGGTCTTTGAACAGGCAGCGCTAAGCTGGCAGGCAAAAGGCAGATGAGGGCAGAGCAGTAGCTCCTGTAAACCTTCCTTGTGCTAGCAGTGTTTACCAGGGCCAAAATCCTGCATCCAGTATTGTTAAATCAATACTGGATGCAGGATTTTGGAAATGGTTAATACTCCTCATGCCTCATTGGATGGACCCCCCTGCATGGCCTCAAGCAGAGCCGGGGAGCTGTGCTGGGTGTGCAGGGGGTCTCCCTGCCGGGCCATGGGCAGCAGGGTCTCCTCCGTTAAACAACAGCACAAGATTGCTTACACACAGCAAGGTAATTCCCCACTGATTTATATTAGGAATATAGGCTGGGAAATATCGGGTGCGGGGTGGGGTTGCCTAGTCTTTTGTACGTATGCATGTAGTCCTGAAACACCTTTTCTCCGTCTATGCAGAGCTGTGTTGTATTCTCGGCCGCTCTCCGGGAGTAAATCCCCGGTGCTGTGGGGTTTTCTTGGGGTCTATGCTGCCACAAGAGGGAGTGCAGCGGCTGGGGAGGGCCCGGGGACACGGCACACCCGGCATCCCTTATATCCCTTACATCCCTTACGTCCCGTACAGGACAGGGAGGCAGTGGCAGGTTAAGCCCACAGCCTCTCTAGAAGGATAATTTTGCAGGCTCCATCTGCCAGACAAATAACATGTGCACGTAACACATGCAACAGAGTTGCTTATAAATCAGATAATTAAAGATGTCACTGACTATAACGTCTTGAAGGAGGTTTAGTATTGGGCAGTGACTTTTATTTACAATTTAACAGTTAAACATATTATACCACATAAACCTTGAAATAGCTTGATTATAAAATGTGTTTTGGAAAGTCCATGTGCCTTCCCCACAGAGTGCTAAACCTGGTGAAAAATGGGTAGCATCAATAAACACCAAACCTTGTACCAATAAATGTGTTCGCTTCATAACTCAAAAAAGCCCAGAGCTATGAAGGTATAAAGGGCCCCATTCTCCCCTACAGGGGAATAACACATGCAGGGTAGAGGAAACTCAATGAATTTCAGCATGCAGCTTCCTGCTAATTTCTCCATGGGAGGGGGATGGGTAAGGACTTAGGGCTTGCATTCTCCATGGAAGAAAATAAATATCTGCCTCCCTAACGTACAGATGGAACACCTTTTCTAGTTGTCCTACAGACTGCTTTTGCATTCATCCATAGGTGGCCCTCACAAAACATCAGGCTGAGTGTTCCAGTCTTGCCATTAGCACAAGAGGGGTGGGAGCTGTGTGTCCATGTAGCACTCCAGGCACCCTGGCAGACCTTCACACCAGCACGGTGTTTGCCTGTAGATTCCAGCCTTTGAGTTCTTGCAATCCTAATAGGCAGTGTGAGATTTGCTGTGTTTTTGAATAAAATAAAATTGCATTGTTGCCATAAAGTTATGCCAGATGGGTTTAATGCTTCCTATATTATGTGTGCTTTATGTACATAGAGAGAAAATATATGAAGACAGGTGATGTGTAATTTCTCTCAAGTATGTAAGGAAATCTGTTCAACTGGTGCAGATGAGTTATAGTGGCATTTGTTGATTCATATCACTACAGCAGCATCCACCTCCTTCAGCGCACAAACTGAGCTTGGGGATTGCCCCAGACCCAGCCCTGTGCGCATGAAGGTGTCTGATGGGAGGCAGATGCTGGCTCTGTGGGGAGAAAAGGAGAAGACTGACAATTCAGTCCGTGATTTTCTCTCTGGTTTGAGATATATGTGTGGGGGGGGCATGTTAGCCTTTTCTACCCTCTCCTTCCTCTTGTGCTCTGCAAAGATGGATTCCTGAAGGACCAGGGTAAAATTGTTCCACTCTATGGTGACTAAGTTCCCAAATGCCATTTTTTGCAGCAAAATTTCTTCCTTCAGTTGGCCCATATCTCAGTTGGAGCCTGAGACATCTTTTCCTAGACTTTGAATCAGATTCAGTGATGAGTATATTCGTTTTCTGTGTATGTATGTTGAATGCTTTAAAGTATCTGCAAAGTTATGACAACCTTATTCTTTTTAGATTATTCCCTTTAGGTGAGTTTTTGTTAACTGATGTATATCTTGAATAAGGATTCTCCCATGCAGCTTTACCCTTGGTCTGGAAGAAAAAAGGTTGAACTTGCTTCAGTGTTTGGGGTTTCTTTTTTGTTAAACAAGCTTTCTCTTCTGCACCTTTCTCAAACCTAAATTCCAAACAAAGTGTGAAGGTAGAAGTGCTCCCCCCCTCCACGACTCTGTGCAATCTCTCTAAAAAGGCAAAGTGGGAGCCTCCCCAGACATGATAGTTGTTGCAGATGCATTGCCCCTGTGTGGCAGATGAGAGAATAAACAACATGTGGGAGCAGCAAAATGCTGCTCCAATGCCATAGCAATGAGCACAGGATAAGAGCTCATGTAAAACAAAATAGACTTTTTGCCCTAATCTCTTTTCAAGTACCATAAAATTGCATTTATTTCAGGCACATTTCCTTAACTCTTATTTTCATTATGTTCTCAAAGATTTAAGCCACTGTATCTGAGCAGAGACCCCATGTTCTTTGGATAATCAGAAAGATGCTTATCCTGAAAATTCAGTTGAGCTGCTGATTTTCACGAACTGGCTTTTCCTCTTCCATACCAGGGGTTGCTTTCCCTGTAGCATGGTGGCAGCCAGCAGCTCCTAGCCATTGCTCATGTTTGTTCCCAAAATATGCCAGGAGATGCTCTGTAAACCCCCATGCTGCCTCTGCCCTGAGCACCCCACCCATGCCAGGAGGCTGCTCAATCCGGAGTTCACTGTGGTGGCTGTTTCATCCAGGCAGAAGAGACCTTCTTCTGTATGCACTTCAACACAAGTGTGTTACCTCCAGGAAAGGTGCTTTTGTCACTAAATATCTTACAAAGTTCAAAGAACTTATCATTTTGGACTCAACCTACTTCATTAGTGAAAGCGCAAGTTGTTATTTTCCCTTGCTGTAGACAGTTGTAACAGTTATAACAACTTTGTTCTTTTGTTTTCCCCACTTGGAGAAATCCTCATTACCTAAACATCACCTCTAACTGTCTTTTATACTTTCAGCATTCACTTTATTAACTCCTTTTTCATATGGGACATGTGGTGTCTGCCACTTGGTACAAAGAAGACAAAATTTGCACTTCTGGTGCAAAGAGTGACAGTGAGAAAGCTGGCTCCTTCCCAATGGTTTATACAAAAACCCCTAAAAAATTGTGGGGATGGGTGAATTAAATCTGTGCATATACAGTCAAAATTTCTTTGGGCTCCCTGCTGGAACAAACCTATTGCACCTAATGGAATTCAGCTAGGGACAGTGGAATGCATCCTTCTCCCACCCCCTGCATGCACTTTATGCAGCAATGATAAATTTCAATCAATTGCCTAAGGAATTTATTTTCACAGCGCCTCTTTACTTCCCAGGCTAAGAAACAAGGCATCTGGCCCTTCTCTGCTAGTAACACTGGAGGTTTTGCATTTATTATACATTTGGTGAAACAGTATGTGACAGTGAAAATTTACTAGATGTTGCAGAAAGAAGCAAGGGAAAGTTAAAGCACAGCCTAGAAATAAAAAATGAGTACTGTTTGCATGTACTTTTATTGATTTCTGACAGCCATGCTATTTTCAGGGACAACAGAAGGGAAAAGAATTTCAGTCTTTGAATGGATGAGTGATATACTACCCTCTCCTTTTTAACTAGTCTTATATATTTATTTTCTTGTGCTAGTGTGTGCATGTGCAGAAGAGTGTCTACCTAATTGGCCTCAAGAGGGGATTAAACTAAATAAAATCACGGCCCACAGGGGGCCTCTAAATATGGAATTTTAATTTGAAAATTTTTGTGGGTTCCAGTGTAATTCTAGCTTTTCAAGCTTTATTAGTGCACAGTCATTTGTGCAGCTTGCAAAGCTCCCATCTCGGAGTGTTTGATACGCCTGCCCCTGCTTGAGCAGAAGACAGAGCGCTCCCTTCAGCCAGGAAACACACTCAGTGACATAACAAAAGCCCCACTGTAAATAAAATACATGCTCATAGCAGCAACAGGAGGCAGCAGAAAACAGCAACGTGCACCCAGGCAGTAATGCCACTTGAAAGAGGCACTAAAGAGAGGCAATGACAGTCAGCAAACATCTCTGCTCTGCCTGCCTCGGAGGTGCTGGGAGCAGATAGGAGTAAATACCAGCAATTTTACATGTTTGCTTGCAGTAAAAGTCAAAATATGCAGCTTGGTGTAACTAATTGCTGTGGAAGGAGAGTGAACCAATAGTGCTTGTTGCTGTGAAACTGTTAATGGAGAACTTATGGAGAGAAAGTCCAAGTTCTCTCGTCCAAATTGGAATGTGAAAGAAATCTGTTGGAAGGTGATGACAGAAATGAAGTAAAACAGTTGTTTCCTGATCCATGTGCCAGATGTGTCACATACTGTGATAAATAAGATCTGCATCTTACACTCCAGAAATTGGGGAATATTACAAGCGTTTATTATAGTGAGGTACCAAAAAAATGTACTTGAAATGCTTTGTTTCTCCTGGCACCAAGCAGTGAGAAGTTATTGCACAATGCCTGGAGCTGCTAATTCTTTTGTTTAGGTTCAATCCAACACAGCCTATTAAAAGCTTAAATTCAATTTTATTGTTAAGGTATTTATTAACTGATTATGAAAAGACATTAAAGGGCTCATAATTAAACTACTAAATTGTTCCTTACCTTGATGAATCCCCCATTTTCCAAGACTGATTTCTATAGTATAAAACATCAGGGTTTTAATTTAGAGAAGAATGCCACTCACAGGAAAACCCCAGCTTTTGCTTCAGCTCTTGAATTGATCCCAGGCTGCCTTGGTGCTGCTTGTAAGCCCAGAATATCATGGCAGACAGCCTAATGCATTGGTGGCATTTCTTGGGAAGACTGCTCTGTAGGTTTGTGGCATGTTGTCACACATTCACAGAAATAGCTGCTTGTTGATACTGGATAACCCAGTCTTATTACTCAGGAAAGAAGTGTCATTGACTTTTGGTCCATATGCTTTTGAAACTGTGCTGTGAACAGCTTGCTAACCCTGCTGAGACTGAGGGCAGGTGCTTCCATGCAAAGCAGATTCCCAGAATAAGATGCAGTTCCCCCAAATTCAAAGCCTGGTAAGACAGAGGAAGCTGAGTGACTGGATCTCCCACAGCAGTTCAACGCAGGACCTCAAAGAATCTGCAGACCCTCCAAGTCAATGATTTTATATAGGCAACAGCTTTGTGGCTTCATCCAGGTGACTGATGTTTGGGTGGGGTGGGATGGATGCAGGAGGCAGACAAGGGATTTGAGTCTCTTTGTGTTTTCCCTTTGGAAATTGCTCTGTTCATCAGAAAGATCACGTGTTCAGCATCTGCACTGGGGATGACAGAGTGACTGGGTTGTCTTCCCAGAGGTCTTACAGCTCTCAGCTGTCCCTGGCTGCTTGTGTCCTCACATAGCTCACCTGCACATCTGAAATACTCCTTTCACACAGACCCCATCAGGAGCTATGAGAACAGACAGAAAGGACGTCTGATAATCACAAGTAGAGGTGAAACCTCGAAACCCCTGATAAGCATGACTTGGGTGGACCTCTGCAGTCCCAGCAACCTGATGATGAATAGCAATTCCCAGAAAATGCAAGCTGTCTTTAAAAGAGAAAACCAATAAGTTAATCTGGACTTGATGATGTGACATCACCTATGGCCGTTGCTCACATTTCAGAGAAAAAGACCTCTGCATCAGTTTTGTAGTTCTTGGAAACAAATTTGTTCTTAGGTTATGTCTTTGTTGCTGGATGAGTGCTTGTTTACCCCATGGTAAAACCCCAATTCAGAGCAGCACAGGTAGCTTTTACTTTGAGATAGGTCTTTCACTCCTCCTGGGATTTGCCTTCATTAGTCATATGCTGTTTTGCCCTCCCTTCCATTGAAATTTCCCAGTGAGATACTGAATTTAGCAACCCTATTGGAAAAACCACCCTTTATTTTTGACAGAAAAGCTGCAGCTGTAAGTGTTTATGGGAAATAAAGGTATCTGATTAGGGCTTTTTTTACACACTAAGCTACATACCCTCTGGTAACCTTATTATTTGTTATACTGTTGGAGGCTGTGGAAGAATGGAAAGACTAGTTTTTCAGCGGCACAGCTAGAGCTGGCTCACCTTTGAAAATGCAGAGGTGCTGTTGCTTTTCAAAAATACTTAACTGAAGAAAGTGATACTGTTTTTGACAAAACCAGGCACAGCCTTCCAGAAAGCGCTAGTTAGGAGCCTCAGCAAAATGTTATTTTCATCTGGAGTCATATTTATCCTTAGGGGACACATTAGAAAAGACAATGGACAGAGGGCCACACTGACAGCTTATGGGAGGAAATAAATGAAAGAAATAAAGCTTCCCATACTTTTGTGAAGCTGACACAGAGAGAGCTGACAAAGGTCAGTACTTCATGGCTTTGCAAGTGGCAAAACTATTGATTGTCTTGACTTGTCAGAGAAAGTGAAAACACCTATCGTGCAGGCCGAGTATATGAAAGAAGAGATGATACTGCAGTGAATAGTCAGTGATGAATGTGGTGAATAACACGTGATGCACATTGCCTGAGCCAGCGAGTGAATCCCCTCGAGGAAGGGAATATTTTTGTGTTGCTTCTTTATAGAGTGTATGATTTGTTTCTCCTAAATAGAGAATCTAAGACCTAAAGAGTTCAGTCTAGCCACTTTTCCAACTTCACAGGAAGCTAAATTCGTTAGGTTCTTCTCTCGTTAGGCTGAAGGATCCTGGAGCAATGAATGTTAGTGGCCAGAAGTACCAGGTCTGGGAAGGGGATGCTCATCTGCCCCCATACACCATCCCAGAAGTCTGTTGTGACCCAGATGTGATTGGAGAAGAGCTTCAGCTCCACTTGGGGTCTTGGTGGAATCCAAGCATGGAGATGCAGTGGGTATGAGGAGAGCCCCATCTGCTCCCTGGGACAGGGACCAAAACCTGAAACTAGAACCCACTCAAGTCAGAATGCAAAGGACTGGATGCACTGGATTCCTTCCAGTGTAACCAGTGACACTGTGATTCCAGTCAGGTTCATAGAGAATCTGTGGCACTGGTTCACAGGTAACAACTGGGATTATTTATGTTTTCAAAGTTTACACTTTCTTGGTCTAGCACAGATGGTCTAGCATTGCCAAATAAAGTACATTCCTAACTCTGGTTAGATAATCCAACTTTGCTCTTTTGATCTGATTTCACTGGGAAAACAACATGATTTGGATTTTAGGCAATGCCTGTGTCTTAACACTAGGTTTATACAGGAGTCTGGAGCAGCTTACTCAGGCTGTGGTGGCTTTGGGTCTCTTTTCACCTAAGTCAGGTAAAGTGGAGCAGAAATCTTTAGGGTCCAGAAAGTTTGTAAGATTTAGAATACTGTTTTTTACAGAGTTGTATGTGTCTCAGTCGCCATAGAGTCAGAGCAGTACCTGCGGCTGCAAGAGGTTCCCAGTGTGACACGGATGGTTGTGGGATCCCATCCAGTCCAGTGAGGACCTGGGGTAGCTTTCCTTCTGAACCCATGCCAAGGTTTGTCCATTCATATTTCACAGTTTGCACTGCTCTTTGCATTTAGAAAATAAAAGCTGGCAAAAGCAAGTAGAGCACTGAATATGGTTTGAGTGACCCCTCAGTGAGTGGAGGGCAGCACGGGGTGCATGAAAAGTGCAGTGTCTCTGGTGCAAGCCTGGCCCTGCCATCAGTCTGGCTGAAGAAATGTGTGCTGGCAGTTCCTGTCCATACGTGTTACTGACTGACAGATAGTGATGGAGGCAGAAAAATGTCAAAATGTTAGAAAAGTCAATATTATTAAGACCTTGCTCCCATTGCTTCCCTGTTCAGAGTAGTTTCTCAAGTATGACCAATTACATTCTTTTTTTATGACCAGTCAGAAAAGCAGTTTTTATTAGCTGATTTGCTCAATGATTCAAATGTATAGACTTTATTTCAGTCTCATTTGAGTTGGAGGAAAGCATACAAGCATTTTTGCTGGCTTAAATTAGTGGAACTGCCCCTTTGGCTGAATGACAGGGTCCTCGTCTTGCAGAGTACAGCTCCAGCCCTGTCTGTGACTTTTGCCTGTAAATTAGTTTGTGAAGTGGTGTTTATTGCTACATTGGGAGGTTAAGACAGCCTAATTGTATGTTTGTACAGGAGAAAACATCACGCCAGAGCCTTAAGCAATTATTCTTTCCATGTCCTTTCACTGTTTAATCTTGACACTGTTCAGAGGGGAAAGGAGACAATTTGTCTTCACCCTACAGCCAATTAGCAGTAAAAGTGCAGAATGGCTAATGCAATATCCACTGGAGTGCCATCATCCATTCATCAAGATAAGATCCTGAAATATCATGCATCTAGAACCCCTTGTTGGGAATTGTTCTGAGTCCAAGCCTCATCACAGCCAAGGATATCTCTGTGATTTATAACCAGCATGTGGTTTCAACATCTGACAGTGCTCAGCACCTCTCCTCCTACTTTTCCTCTCCAGTGGCCATCTTCTCTTTATGGAAAAGCTATTCTCCAGAGGATCAGTCTTTTTAACAGACCATTGCTCACTGAAATGTTTTGTCTTTTCTAAACAGTCACGGGGAATTACCTTTCTTTTCCAAGGAGGACATGCCAAATATAAGCCAGACATTTAGTGTCTTCTCTGAGTTGACTAAAAAGCATGACACAGCAAAAGTTGTCACTTTATATGAAAGCCACCATGTTAGAAAGAAGAAATCTCTCTTTTGGACTATATAATTTATGGAAGTGGCAAATCTCTTAAAACCATCCAGGTCTTGAGCCCCACATTTACATGCAAGAGTCCTACAGAGTCATAGTCAGACCCATGGTAAATGATTGATACCAGTGGAGTTCTGGTCATGTACACGTGAGCTGTGTTTTGTTCTGGATGTCCAGGATTCCATTTCCTTGAAAGTACCTGCAAGCAGGTTCTCTTGGTTTTGTTTGTTTGTTTGGTTGGTTTTTTTGGGGTTTTTTGGTTGTTGGTTTTTTTTTTTTTTTAGTTGTTGTTCACAAAATACTTCTCTTAAAGGTTATAAAGACCCACCAGGGTCTATCTTCCCTGGGGCCAGCTCAAGTGGGCCCCAACTATTTTTCACTGGATACTTAGGTATATGCAGTAAGAACAAGTTCATGCTCCAATTTTGCTTTCAGTTGGCAGGGCATAAGTTTTCTGGGCTCCCACCCAAGAGTGATCTAGTCCCTTATGTTTTAAGAGGTTGAATTCAACTCCTGACTGTTGGTACAGGTAATTGCATTGCATCAGGAATGGGAACGACCCCTAATTTCATTGATCACTAAATCCTTAATGTGCTTCATCATCCTGACCCGTTTTGTTGGAGTAAACAAAGTTTTCCTCAAAGATGCTGAGTTTTGATACAGGAAAACTAGACTTTTTCAAAGAGGCTTTAATTTTCTGGATGGAATAGAAGGGAGGCGCCAAGAACATTTTAATCAAATACTCATTATGGAGAGGATCCAAGAAAAAAAACCACTGCCTGCCCTACTGCTTTCCAAGTCAACAGACCATTTTGAAGACTTCAGCATCTTTCTAGCTGTGTGTACATGCACAAGATGTTCTTAAGCTTCCAACAAAGGATAAGGTGGAGGAGGACTAGTAGTTAGCAAGATGTGAACAGGACTGCGTGTCAGACAGATCTGGGAAATGTTAGACTGTTCCAAAACCTTCAGTTCTGACCTTTCTTTGGGGGGAAGAAAAAGTGCTTTCTGTAAAAACCCTCAGGTCTTTAGCTTCTCAGAGAAATTTTCTTTCGCCAAGTAACACAGTCACTTACATTCCATACATCTCTGCCAGAGGGTATGTCCCAGCCCAATGTGCTAATAAAATGGGGAGTGTAAATCTGGATAGGATGCTCACGCCAGCCATGAGGATGTGAGAGGACTAGAGACAGGCTTTAAAAGCATCACTGCCTTAAAATGCGCCTGAGAAGGTGGTTGTGGGTGCTGCAGTGCATGTGGAAAATTCTGCTTCCCCGGTACCCCAGGGACAGGAGAAATGACATCACAATGATGTCATGCTCATCCCGAGCTTCCCTAATGTTAATCACAGCAGCATCTGCCTCAGGGGAACATTTCTGAGAGAGAGGTGTAAAAAACATGACACTTTCCAACCCTTGTCAGAGTGGGAAGTTTCAAGCAGCAGAGCACTGATGCTGTGTCCCCCGGGGCCTGAACCAACTTCTCTTCTAGGCGTCTGACTGTCAAATGTGCCGCCGCGTGTGTTTTTCCTCTCTCGCATTTACTTTATTGAGGACAGCATCGGTTGCAGCTGTTTAAAAAATATCTGAGCAGGTTATTGTGGGAAAGGATGGAAGAAGTTCTTGCTGCCCAAATGCAAAACTCAGATGGTTTTCTTTGCAAGGGTGAAGATCATTAGTGGTTTTTCTTCCTGGGCTGTTTTTGAGGAGGAGAGGCATCTTTGGTGTGAGAGAACTAGCAGAATGGGCAGTTGGGGATTTTGAAGAGCTGACTGCAGCTCTGGCACTGATTCCCTCTGAAACTTAGCTAAAAATTTCAAACTGGAGTCTCTGAAAGGTCAATAATAAGAAGTAATAGGGCTGGCCAGAAAACAAGAATTCTGTTTTGTGAAAAACGTTGCGGTTTCAAAATTTGTTTTCATTCCAGTGCAGAAAGAATATGAGATCTTTCTTCATTTTTTCTTTTTTAAGGGAGAGAGGAGAAAATAAAACAATAGGCATATTTAAAAATAACAACTTGATAGTCTAGTAGGATAGGGTAATGGTTCAGATGAGGAACTTGACATGACATCTCCCCATCCAAGGTGAAATGAGGGATCTTGGCTTTACAAAGGTAGTTTTCCCATGGAGTAATTCTACCCAGAGAATAAAAATTTTCTTGACAACTTTGTCGTTGAAACATTTGTGTTTCTTTAAAAAGTTTTAATGCTATGATTTTATTTTTCTTGTTTAGAAAGAGATTTGGGCCTTTTCTTGACAATTTCTAATAGCCCCTTGCAAATGTGCTTTTATTATTTATAACAAATGCCAGATGCAGAGACAGTCCTTCATTTCACAGACACTATCCAAATGCTTGTTGAAATTAGAGGAGATACAGCATGGCAAAACTGAATATTTTGCCATTTACATATAAAGTTGTTAAAAATTCTGATTGTGTGTCTTGTTCTGCAACTTCATACAGGTGGGTTAGAAATACAGGTCTTAGCATATCTGACTTCACCTCTGCCACCTCTGAAATGTTGATGGTAATACAAGGATCTTTTCCCAGCTGACACAGATGTTGATAAGTTCCTTTAATATCTGCACAGCTCTTTGAATATAACAGTCTTAACTGTAGTTTTGAGCACCTCACCTCAAATACCTTCTGTGAATATGACAGTCAGAGGTGTAATCAAAGGTAATGACATGCAAAAATGTCAGAGAAGCAGTCGAGACTATCCAAACCAGCCCAGCCCAAACAAAGCTCTGGCTGACAGGTCAGCTAATGGCTGTTCTCAGTTTTGGACATGCTACAACAACACGAGGCTGTTTTTAAATGGTCTTTTTTTTTTTTTCTCTTGAAACATTTTACCAATTTTTTTCATGTGAGAGCTTTGGAGGGTTCTCCTAAGTAAAGTGAGCCAGTATAATGGGGATGAGGCACAGCTGTAGCTATGATTTTACTTGTTATAGCTAAAATCCCATGCTTAAGTGGTGCTACAGGAGACGAGATTGTAATTGCAGGAAACTCAGGAGAAACAGACTTCTCTGCAAAGCACTGCAGACATTAGACTGACAGGTGCAGCCTGTGAACTTGTAAAGTCTTTTCAAAATTCAACTGGGGTTTCCAAAGCAAAATACGATTTCTGTAGGCAAAGTAGATTTAGCACCTATTCTTGCATAGCTGTGACTCCCCTTAGCTCTGCTGACACCAATTCAACTCAAAAATAAAATATCAGACTCTTGGTATATAATAGATCTGTGCTGACTGATTCTCAGATCACAATCTTTTTAACCCAGAAGAAAAAAATCCTTGACAGGCCTGTCAATTCCCTTTGTAGGGAGTGTGAGATGCCACCTTGTATTTTTGTAATATAGCAGAGACTCTAGTGAGTTAATCCTTAAAAAACAACCTCCAAAGTTGCTTAAATGGATTGAATTGGGAAGATGGGGTTAAAACAGTCAAATCTGAGTTTAAATGGAAAGGCAACTAAATATGAGAATCTACCTTTTTCCCCTTGAAAGGCAGCATGCTCTAAGCTGCTTTACTTTGTGATGTCCAGGTTCAGTATTGGTTTACAGGACACAGGATTTACCCTTTAATCCTTCTTGAGGAGGCCCAATGTGTGTTTTTCCCAACATGAGCATTTCCCCAGATGTTTGGGCTCAGGGCTTGTTTCAGCTGTTTATTTTGGTGGTGAAGAAAGCAACCATAGGTAAAATTAAGTGAATATGATTATTTTAAAACATGAAAGACTTGGGGGAAAAAGTCCATGCCTATCTTCTACATTTGGAAACTCCTTGATATTTTATGTGTATTTCAGAAACAGAAGTAGCTGGTCCTTGATGCAGAACACAGAATTATGCTGTTGAATAAGGAAATTACATGGAATAATACCTGGACCACAAGCAATTATTGGTACATTAATACTGTGCTGTACAGAATTCATCCTATTTAGCAGCTGAAGCTAAATTGGTATTTAGACTGTGCTGCTGTGTTAGGTTTAGGTACACATCATAACTGTAACTTTCATACCACCATTGCCTCAGAAATCTCACAAATGGATGATTTAAACTGTTAGTGCTGCAAGAAATAAGCCAAAGAGCTAGGAAAAATTGCTACATTTAAGGCAACAATCCCCCCCCCCAAATACCTATTTTTAAGGCCTAGATCTGTGTTGATGTATGGAAAATGAGTGTAACTGGGAGACTGGGAGGAAGCTACAGGGGATGGATGTCCTCAGGCAAAGAGCTCTCACAAACTTCTTGTGGTGCTATTTTTCCTGCCTCTCTCATAAATATGGTCAGCAATGTCAGAGAAATAAATACATTTATCTATGTGATAATAGAGCTATGCCTCGGGCCATATCTTACAGGTTTGACAAAGAGCTCAGAAATAAGCAAAAAAATCCACCATGATCCTTTTCATAAGCACAGGAAAGTAACTGAAAGTTCTCTGCAGGGGTAGGGATCAATTGAGGGAGGATACTTACCCCAGGAAACAGAGGATTTGGCTGTTGCCACAGATCCATTTTCCCAAGATTAAAAATAACACAGAGAAAGAGTTTGTGGAACCAGCTCCTGAGACATCAGGTTTTTGGAATTTGGAATAAAAAAATGATTCTTTTGGCTCATGTTTGGTGAAAACAGTGGAAAGACTAGATTTATTTGAAAAAGAAATTAAAAAAAACATGAGCAGCAATAAAAAATAGTACTGACTATGACAGTAGAACAATTTATAATTGGGGGTCAAGTATCCTATTAGTTTGGGGCTATTTCTCTTTAAATAGAAGACCAGTCACAAAGGATTCCTGAGAGATGATATAATATGAAACTATATTAGAAAAAAGTTTGCTCCTCTCTTAAATTGCCAGGGCCTTTTGTATCCTACTAAAATACTTTATTACTTGATCTGACTCTAGAGAAACAGTGATTCCATAACAAACCTTTCTCAGGACTTTAATTATTTCCTTTATTATATCCTGAAAAAGGATTAGGTCACTTCTGAAGGCCACAGAAAGAGTATGATTTTTTTTTCCTGGCCAAACTAACAAAAAACAAAGGAATGTGTCTTTATATCACAATACCAAATTGAAGTTAGGTTGCTAAGTACTAAGAGTGTAATAGTTCTGCTCCCAGAAACACATCCCAGATTATATTTCAAAGAATCATCTGACAATCTTCCAGTGAATCTCTTAAAAACAGCCCTGCCCCAACACTACTGTGAATCTTCTTTGCCAGTATAAAAATAAGGAGGGCTTTCAAATTAAACCCCATGTGGCTTGTGAATCATTGAGGTGCTTCTATAAAGGCCCTGACATTTGAAGTTTCAGTGATGGAACCAACTCTGCATCACAGGGCTCATTCATGCTTTCAAGAGACTGAGGGGAGACCTCATCACAGTCTACAACTTCCTCGTGTGGGGAAGAGGAGGGGCAGGCACTGATCTCTTGTCTGTGGTGACCAGGGACAGGACCCAAGGGAATGGCCTGAAACTGTGTCAGGGAAGGCTTAGGTTGGGTTTTAGCCAATATTTTTTCACCCAGAGGGTGGCTGGGCACTAGAACAGGCTTCAGCACCAAGCCTGACAGAGTTAAAGAAGTGTTGGGATAGTGCTGTCAGGCACATGGTGTGGCTCTTAGGGATGGTGCTGTTAAGGACCAGGATTTGGATTTGATGATCCTTGTGGGTCCTTTCCAACTCAGCATTTCCTGTGATTCTTTGAAATATCTGACAGTGCTTGACCAGTTCCCCCTATGATAGCCCATTACAGATAATGTCCCTCTGAAATCTGCCTGCTGACATGGGCACCCAACACAGAGTAACCAGTGAAAATTAGAAAGATGGGCAAAAATGTTTGTCACCTTGAACAACAAACAGGCAACTCAGGACCCTCCTGTTTGTAATTCTATTGAGATTTTTTTATAACAGAAAACTAGAGCTTAGTTCACATCTCAACTGCTGATTTTTCCTTCCTTCCTTCCTTCCTTCCTTCCTTCCTTCCTTCCTCTACTAATTTCTTTTTTGATAGTGAACTGAAAAACATTTGCTGATCTACAAGATATGATTTCTGTATATGCAGGTCATGATTTACTTCCCCAGAAAGAAAAAGAAAAAAGAAAAACCACAAGCCATGACACAGTCTCATTAAATATATAAAAAAACCCCATCTTCATTATGACTAACATCTTATTTCCTCTATCACTGCCTTATATTTCAGGGCATTCAAAACCAGTTGTTTATAGAAATACCCTGAGTAATATGTGGCCCCTGACTGACTGCATGGGTAGAATTTAATCATGGTCTTCTACTGACACTGGGAACCACCAGGGTACAACTTGAGGGACTATGTATGGCAGAAAAGCTCCAAGATTGAATTATAACTCTGTTATTCAATCTGAGAATATATTTTGTTATTTATAGCATATAGAAAATTCACATAGTTTTTTTTTTGGGTGAAAAAATACAAATTAGAGCAACAAAATAATCACTTCTAATTTCAAATGAAAAATCTGTGGAATAAGTATGGAAAGAAGGATTAACATGTACATAATGCAATATTATCAGGGCGTGATTGGGAAGGTTGACGATGGTTTACAGGGAAATCAAAGGGAAAATTTCATTGGAAAATAGGCATTTTCTGTGGAAGATATTAGATGACCAACTACTATAACTAGTCCTAAAACCATAGTAACAAAACCCAAACAGAAAGACAGATTTCACCAATGGCTTCTCCCTCCCAAACCACCTCAAGTTTGTTTTACTTTCAAGTGTGTTGTTTATATAGTTGTCAGTAGCAGTACCCTTCAATATCTCCTGTACTTGTTACTCTGGGAGTATTTGCAAGTCTGGTTATGCCAACAGGCCCAGCACTTCAAAGCAAAGCCAACAAAGCACTGGTCTGACAGACAGAAACTCTTACAGACTTCTGACAACATGAATTCATAGGTATTTTTTTCTTTGTTTCTTTCTGAGTGTTTTATGGTGGGAAGAAAAAGAAGTCAAGTGGTCATTACTGGTTATTACTGGTTAGTTGTGAGCGCTTTTATAGCCATTTGTGATTCTCGGTTATTGATCTCAGGCATGTGGAGCCTGATTCTTCAATGGACCAATTTAAACTTGTCTGGGGTGGCTTTGCAATCTGTTTACCTGATCCTGCTCTCCCACCATCTTTTCAATACTTTGAGCCTCATTTCCTATATAACAGTTAATAAAAACAAACTGGCAAAAAACCGTCTTTCCAAATTTATGAAACTGTTGTCTTGCTGTTATTTCACTTTTTTCTTTTTTTCTTCTTCTTTTTTTTTTTTTTTTCTTTTTGCCCCAGGTTTTGCTTGCCTGCCAAACTCATTGAGTACAAACATTTTTGAATTTTAGAAACCTAATTTCATGCGGTAATTGGAAGAACAGTCCCATAATTTCCAACTCCAGGGGGAAGCTATCTTGGAACACAACAACATAGAGAAACCCTCGGGTGAAAGAAGAAACCTGGTCAAAATAAAATCACAGGTCATTGATTGAAAATGTAGATGTGATTATTTCTAATAAACAATGAAGGCAGACAATTAGAAGAAACTGTGTACATTTCTGGAGCCTAGCTAAGTAGTCATTTTTAGAGTGATGAAGATTTATAGAAGATCCGGCTTAAAGAAATGAATGCAAATATTATGGGGCCCTATTCTTTAGGTTATCCTCTAGGCATGTGCTTAATGTTGTATCGCTGGGGTTTAACTAGTGAGTAGAGCTGAAGGGCTCCCTGATGACTCTGTTTTTACTCCTTCCATGCTGCCCTGAACAACTGCATCTTTCTGAGTGGGAGCATTGCTCTCACACAAAGTCCCACCAACTTTATTAGCAGGTGGTGGGTTTATTGCTCTGATCAGGAAAGCTGAAAAAGCAGGTGTGGTCCAGTGCTTCGCTTGGCAGTGCCTTGCTGGGAATACTGATATTATTTATTCATAACCTGTTAGGCTAACATCAGTGCTCTTCTCGGTGCTTGAAGTGGCTTCTCAGTCATCTCTGCCACAGATTACTGGTCTCCTAGGAATAAAATGGGCATAACTGGTCGAACAGATACTCAGTTGTTCACAGTATCATGCTCTCTCACTCTCTGCTAAATTCTCTGCTAGTGCTGTAGTCCCTGTCAAAAATCCTGAGAACTCACACCTGGTTGGGAGAGACAGCCAGCACTAAAAACATTCAGGTTCTATATATAACATCTAGTACCTTGGATTCTGCCTAATAGCAACAGCAAGCTGAGTGGACTTCAGGAAAGTGATAGAGTTGCCCCACTCTGCTGCTTCTGGATGAGGAGCAGATCCAGCCCCACTCTTCCGCACCAGCAGCTGTGGGCGTGCAGTGCAAGCACCACTGCGGAACATCACTGGTGGACATTGCTGGCAGCAGGCCTGAGTGCAGCAAGAGCCACCTGAAAGGAAAAAAAGTGAAAACACTTTTCCAGGTGTTGCCAAGATAAAGCACTGTGCCATGGGTGCCAGAATGGGAGGTGTAGGAATATAAAATACTCCTGTTTGGTGGTTTTGGAGCAGGTGACATTCAGCATTGTGGATGGTCAATATTGTCATCACATCTTCTAAGGCTGGAAAGGAACTTGCCATGGAAACACTTGCTGGTGCCCCAGGGCTTTCCGTGCTTCCCAGGCTGCTCCTGTCACACCCTAGGTACCAACTGGCTGCCCTTCTCCTTCACAGCCCCCTGGGTTCTCTGCACAGTGGCTGCCTCTGCTGCCCAGGGACATAATGCAGTGAATGAAAGGGCTGGGTCCCTCCTCACACCCCATGGGCAAGAGGGGCAGTGACCAGGGTGCCAGCAGCTTGGGGTCTCTGCCCCTGAGGTGTGATGTGTGGAACTGTACCCATCATGCCTTTAATTTTTTCCCAATCCCAGCTGTGATGTTTGAGGATACCTGAATGAAGTAGGAAGTGTTAAGGCTCACTCTGTATTTTCTGTACTCAGGAAAGCTAGGGATGTTTTATCCCACATCATCTCTGCCTTTGCTATGTGCAGCTTCTCATCCCCAGTCCCTGCTCTGCAGCAGGTAGTGATGAGGTGTTTCCTCGCCTGCAGGCAGTTCAGGATACATTTTCTCTGGCAGAAAGAGGCAACAAAAGCAGTTCCTGGCTGCTCTCTTCTGCTCCCCATTTGCAACTCGTTGCCTTGGTAGTGGATCGGCTCGGGGAGCCATGCTGTAACCAAAATAACAATAACACAGGTTAAAAAAATACCAACACATCTTTTCCAGGAGAAGGTCATCTTTGTTTTCAGTCTAAAACACGCACAGTCCCCACATGCATACTTTCTTCTTCAGGTAAGGGCTGGCAAACAGGATGCAGAAAGGAACAGTTGCGTGTAGAGGGTAGCAGGAAAAATGTGATTTCACTGCCAAAGGAAGCGTATCAAGCATCAGCTTGGCTACTGAAATTAGACAGAGCAAGTCCTTGCCAGTGTGCTTGCCAGGTCTGACTCAAGCCCAAACAAAGGTGGCAGCCCTGGCTCTCCCTGCTCTCGGCTCTATTTTCACATCCCTGAAAAATAAATAACATAACACATACTTCCTACAGAAGGTAGCCAAGGACTTTTCCACACTGCATTACGCATTGTCATATAATCTTCACGTCCAAGGAAAGTTATTACTCTTTTTTCAATATCTGAAATATATCTAGCATATTCGTAGACAGGTCAACAAGTAGGAAATGTATTCCTATTTGTGAATTACCCTGAGATCCTGTCACACTGGCTGTCATGTATAAAGTAAAAGTTTGGAAATTCAATTTAAAGCTCTGAGTTTATTCATTGGCGTAATTCCCCTCCTGCTTGGCAGGACGAGGATTTCACCCAAGGCATTGCTATTACCCAATTAATCAGCTGACACAAAGTCAACAAATGCAGAGCTTTCCAAGCACAGGAAAGCAAAATGCCACAAGAATAAAAATTTATAGTGGTCAAGTTCTCTGTGGAGTAGACCAGGAGGGTCACTCCATTCCCTGTTGCAATTAGGATCATGTCACTGTCCCTGTCAAAAGAATGGACCTTGCCATGGCTTTTTCATTTCACAGAGCTGTTCCTGGGGATCCAGGAGCTGCTAACAGGCTTTGCTCCAGGTGTTCTCTCCTATTAAGCTGGTCTTAATCTCTGCTCTCTGTCTTGAGTTAAACAGGCAGCTGCAAACTAGAAGAAAGGAAGTGGTTACTCCAATGCCTATGGGAAAGGCATTGATGTTGCAAGAGGGCTTATCAACAACTTCTATATGTACAAAATTCATGGAACGGCTCTCTCCCCAGGGGGTGGCAAAAGCAAGTTCCCACTTCTGCTGCTTCTGAGACTGACTCTATGCAGAGACTTCTGCTGATGCAATAATGTCAGTCTGCAGTATGGTAGCTTTTAGAAAATGTGCATATTGATAAAACCCTCAGTGGAAGTACAGCTTGCAAGAGCAAAGACAGACATTTGTTTTACAAATGGTGTAGAACGCTTTCTTATTTCAATTCCATCTTTCAGGACATCTATAAGATCAGGGGTGGGGAGATGTTTCTGCACTAACTCCTGCAAACAGGGACATTTACACAGTGGCAGCTGTCCTGACAGTGCTAACAGCTGTGTCTGCCACCAGTTTATACACTATTACAAGCTCATAAGCAATTCAGGATTGTGAGCACAAGAAAAAGAGAGGGAAAAAGCCTTCTCTGAGGTTTTGAATAACTGTTGCTGCATTTAAGTAATTTTTTCTACCATAGTTCAATTTTCTGGGGGCACTGGAAAACTCCAGCTGAATATTGAAATATGCAACATTACATTTTCCCTGGAGCAGTGCTGGAGGTAGCCTTTCTGTTTTCAGATGAGAAGCTTGACCATCTCTGCCCCTCATGGTGAGAAGACTCAGGAGCTGCAGGTTCAGCTGCTCAGTTCAGTTAGCAGCTCTTTGTGTGCTCCTGGCATGGGAACTACTAGATCTGCCTGCCAGGCTCTCACATCAGTGAGAAAAATTCCTGTCTTCTACTCATACAACAGTTTAAAGGAGGAAATCTGCATCCCCAAACACAGAGAGAAATCTTTTATGGATGGGGAGAGGTTTGCTCCCTAGTAGCAGAGGAGGGACTGTTGTTACTTCCCACTGCCTTTAGCAGCAGGCACTTGGATGCCCAGTGGTTTTAACTGCAGGAAATATTGCCACACAAAGACTTCATGGTCTCCAAGGGGGTGGATGGACAGTCAAGTGCAATTTAGAGGAAATGAATTTTGGGCTCAGACCTCCAGGGTCAAATAGTGGGAAGTTGTGTACTTAAGTTATTGTGTGGCTCTGGCCTTTCTGTGCCTTTGCACATAAAAACATGACAGAGTCAACAATACAGCTGGTCCTAGGACCACTATAGATGTGCCTGTGGATCCTCTGACCTCAGCAGAGTCACAAGGGTTTGACCAAAGCCAGCAGGAATTGTGCAGCCAAGTACTGTGGCATCGGATCAGATCACAGGAGAGCCAGTACTTTCCTGATAGTATTCCAAAATTACCTCAGAGAGGTAACTGGTCAGTCACATTTTTGGCACATAAATCAGAAGATGCAGGACTTCTTCAACATAAAGGAATATGTCTACAGATGAATTTGGGCAGAGTGCCTGCCATTAGACAATCTAACTGGCCTCTCGTTTGCTGGTAAATCACAACTGACTTGGTAAAATTTCTTTCTGGAGTGGTAAAGAGCAGGAGACAAGAGCACAAGTCATTGCTGACTCAGCAGGGAAGGAGGCATGTTTTTTCTGGTGCAAGACTGGCACCTGTGAGTGCCGTGGTATAGGGGAAAGCACGAGGGGGCCATTTTGGCTGGCACCACCCCACCACATCCCACAGGGGAGGTGGGCACAGCTGGAGGGGTAGCAGGGCCACAGCCAATTTTCCTTTACAAAGTGGTTTAACAACTTTCCTGTGCCTTCCTCTCCTTTCTGTTTGGCTTAGGCCAGGGTATTCATTGTCAGTGAAGAAACACAAACACGTTTGAAGGATGCCCTAGCAACCAGCCCACTGCAACTGTACCAGCTCTTGCTTATCCAAAAACTGATACTTCAACTGCAGATTAGTAGGGTCAGCTGTATTACACATCGAGTCTGTCAGGGTTGGGTGCACACAGAGATAAAAACTGAATGATGAGACTGTCAGGTCCAACAGATACTGCGTGAAAGCTTTCCTACAACAAATTTTATGGGGGAGGAATATGGAAACCTTATTGTGTTAATGTGGCCTCTGTCTCCTCTGTTCTAAAGGACCCTATATGAAATACATTTATTGGAAAAAAGGTATTATGTTTTTTAGTTCCAGAGTCCTTTAGTAGAAAGAAAAGTCATACCATGTTTGTTCAATATAGAAGTATTTTCTCAAGGATGAAATCCTGCCATTTTAGAAGTTAACATGGATTTCCAAAAGGAAAACTCCTACTGATGTCAGTAGGGCCAAGATTTCTACTCTATTTATCCCATGATACACAAATATTTAAAATATTTTAAAACATGGTAGAATTTTATTCTCTGAAACTTAATTAGAACCTGCTAAAGCAGACAGTTCAGTGAAGTACTTAATCCACCAAAATAATCTAAAACCATGTGCTTTTCAAATCACTCTAAAAAGGGTCAGTTCTGCGTACAGTTTCCAACATATTTGGACTGCAAAATGTTTCTTAATTTATGTTCTTTGGCTTGTATCCAGCAGCTTGAGCCTTCAATATTGTATTTGTGCCATCCTCAGGACATCCAGTGCTTTGTTCTCCACAGGTAGAGCTGTGGTCTGAAGTTACAGATCTGTGTGGTTTTGCATACACACAACTATGCCAAGGTACAGGAAATTATTCCATAGTTCCACCAACAGTTTCAGTGAGGCATTCTGTACTTTGTGTCTGAATGCAAAATTATATGTCTATTACTATAAAAAAATCCTGCTTTATCTCTACTTTGGGAAACACGTTTACATTGATTTTATCTATTAAAGGTCTTTAAATCTTGTCTAAGCATACAGAATTGGCTAGTCTAAAATAGCAGTTCTTCTTGGCCACTTCCATTAACTTAACAATAGCAGGATAGCTCCTTTATTCTCTCATAGGATAAGACTAACTTACAGGCTACAACTACTTACCTTATAGGATAAACACAACTTTGTTAAAAATAATGAATATTCCACCTGCAAAGTTGGAGTTAATTACTTTTGCTTTGGTAGCGAGGGTTTCCTTGAGGAGCTAGAAAGTGCAGGCAACTTTGGGAAGGGAGTGATGGGGAGGGAAGCTGGGGTGATTTTCTTGACTGTACCTGAAAACATGAACCCCAAGGGGCTCATCAAGGCAATACTATAACTTTTCTTTGGACTCACTTCTTCATGCTCTTTTCTGTGTCATTTCCAGCTATAAAGCTCAGCCTGTTTATGCAAAATTTTTTGTGGATTTTTTTTTTGTTGGACGCATCCCAGCTCATTCTCCAAGTGTATTTGCTGAGGATGTGAGCTCCCCAGCTGTAGAATGTGAAAGTTTAGGTGCCTCATCACTGAGCCCAGCCCAGTGCCATTTCATGCTGATGCTGGTTTAATATCAAATTACACTCCTTTAATATCCTGGAGCTCTGCCCCCAGTGCCCTTCAGGAACCCATTCCTCAGTATTCCATCAGAGCATCTGCAAACCTGCCCTCTTGCAGAAAGCCTAATAATGTGTGAGACACAAAAGGAAAAGAAGACCAGAGAAGTTTTTCTCCTTCAACACTAAGAGAGGAACCCCCTTCACTGTAGCTAAAGAATTGAGTAAAAATGAGCATTTTTTTCTGTTCTGATATATTGAGAGATCAAAAGAATGACTAATTGACCAAGGCTGAGTGGGTCTAATTGACTTCAGCCCTAGACTAACGCACTGTTCTGCACCTGTTTTGAAGAGCTGATTCACAGCTTGATCCAGGACTCTCTATCGATTTTAGTTTATGTTAGGACTCACAATTTCAACTGAAACAGAGCATTTATTGCTGGTTTTGGTGAATTTCATTGCAGTGCCTTGTACCTTTGACAGTGTTTTAAATAATTTCTTAAATTTCCCAGTGAAGCATTCTAAAACATTATTGGGTACATCTGAGTGCTAGCCAGGCACTGAAGAATATACTGTAGGCCATATGTAGAACAGGGTTATCACACAGAACAAGGCTACTTTGAAGTAAATAAATGTCTAAAATTCCCATTTTACTTTTTTTTTTTTACTCAGTGTGGAAAAAACAGCTGCATTCGATTCTCTGCCTCCAAAGAATTCAGCTTTCAGTAGTCAAATAATTTTATCAGCCTTTTGTATTTTAATATTTCTAGACTTGTAGCTGAAATGAGAAACTATTTTGGTCTTAGGATGATTTCATAGGATGTACTGATGGCCTGAGAGCTTTCATCAACCATTTCTTCTCTTAACCTTATTCCACATGGTGCATCCCAGTCTTACTTAACCTGTGGGTTCTCAGTACATGGAGAAACTTTTGAGTACTACCTCACAAGAAGCATGTAACTGATTTTAGGGAAACTTTCAGATTTGTTTGTCTTGCCAACATCCACTTAAACCTGCTGCTCTCTCCTCCAGGTTCTGGGTGCAATAGGAAGTCTGCAGCATCCATTAGGCGGGCAGTACGCCTCAGGGAAGGAGTCCTCCCCTACTCCTCTAGCATACCACAGTCCACAAGGTCTCAAGACTCCCCTTTCCTTCTAAATGAAGGGCAAGAGAGTCTTAATCTTCCAGGATAATAGCCTCATCTGAGGCAGATGATCTTTTTGCCATTGAAAGTCTTTGTAAATTCGACACTTACAATCATGTCAAGTCCCTGCATATATGGGGCCTTTTCTTTTTCCCTTCCCTTCTCTCTCCTTTTCCTTATTTTTGTTTTTTTCTTATTTTTCTTTTTCCTCTTCTATTCCATCTTTGTTTTTCCCATCACTGCTGTATTTTAACACTTCTGTGCACTCAGAAAAACAGGTCATGGTCTGGTCTTCAGGATTCTGTGAGAACTGACAAATTTGGTCAAGGGTGAGATTTTGCAAATGCTGTTAAAAACACAGCTTTTCATGTGGCAACATGTTCTTTTATACTGGAACACATCCTAAATTTTCACACATGTGCAGGAAGTGAAATCACACCTTTTTTATGGCAGAAACAGCTTAGCACAGCGAAATGACAGCTTTTGCCTATAAAAAATGCCTTTAGTTTTTGTGGAAACCAGTGAATTACTTGAAGCAAAACCACAAAGTGTTTCATCAGGAGCACAACGGATTTTAATGCAGCTCTTCCTTGAAAAGAGCTTGAGGAAGGCCAAGATCAGGAGACACCACCACCAGCTATATCAGCCTCACAGCCCAAATACTCTGTACAAGGTTTGAGTGCTTTTTCAAAAGACTTTTAATTTAATGATGTCTTCTAAGTCTTCCTTTTCCCTCCTTCCTCATCTTCAAAGTCTATTATTTCCTCTCCTTTGATCCCAAAATTTCATCCCATGGTATTTTTAACTCTCCCTGCCCCCACCAGACTGGTTGCCATTCCCTCTCCCCTCCACATGTGGCTGCCCAGCCGCTCCATCTGCCTCCCTCTACCACGGAGGGAAGCCAAGGGCTGTGCAGACTGTAGGCATGGCTGGAGCTCCCTGGTGTGCTTGAGTGGTACCTGCACACCCCGAGTTAAACACACCCTGGGCTGTGTCCTGTCCAGCAGGACATTTGATAACCCTGCCACCATCATTTTATTGCCTTCAGTGGGAACAAGTGCTGCAGCAACTGGAGGAGCAAGGAAATTACTTTTTGTTGGGAAAATAATTCTGTAGAGCTCACAGCTGGATATACAGCTAGGAGGAAAATGTATTTTAGTTTTTCTTCTTCATGGGGCAGGAGTTGCAGTGAGGCGAGATGGGTTGCCATGAGTTGCTCTGTTCTCTCCCAAGCTACACCATTCTCAAACGTATTTTCCTTTCCCTCTCCCTCCTCTTTTACATTTGTGTGTGCTTCTTTTGCCTTAGGCCACAGAGAAACCTGCAGATTTGGAGGAGGCCTACCATTATCACTCATGGGGGAGCTCTAAAAGTGGACTCTTAGAAGCCCTCCAGATGCCTTCATCAGGAGCCACAAAGAGTCACTGCATGCCCTCAATGGAATGCAGAGTAATTTCAGTTTCTGTGCTGATATTGAGAACCTAAACTGAGGCACAAGAGCACCAAGAGGAGAAGCACAATTTGCAGAAGTTGAAATACAAAAGTAAATCAGTGAGTTGTCAATGAAAAGTGTGCATGCTCTGTCCTGCATTTGCAGGTACATACACCTGTGTGGGAAAGGGTGCAAGTGAGATAGGCATTTGTACAAGTTTCTGGGCAAGTTGAATGCACTGGAGCTGAGCTGCCTGTTTGTTGAAGGAGAGGTTTTAAACCTGCCTGTAAGTCCAATAACCAGCTTTCTAACCACACACATCCCACACCTACATTTTTGTGTTCTGCAGCTTTCATGTTGGTCAAATAAAAAACATCAGCACCACATCTATGTGTTTGCATTGAGGACCAGTATGTTTTCTTTGCACTTTAAATACTGTTTAGAGCTCTCTTTATGAGCTTCAATTAGGAGTTTGCTATGGAGGGCTTATTAGAGCAGTTTTATTGGTACTTTGACACATTTTCTTTGTTAAAAGCTAGTTTAGAAGCTAGTTTAAGAAGCTTGTAAATGGGAGCCACAGTGAGGTGTCTGTTCTACTGACAAACACTTATCAGGCCTCCCAAAGGCTTCCTCAGGTCACCTGGTCCACCCCTGTGTGAGCATCTGCAGTGAACCCCAGCATCTGCTGAGCACTCAGGAAAGGGAGTCACATGGGGACCTCAGGGAATACATACTAATTATGGGGAAAAAAACAACCCCCAAGCTGGAATTTTTTGCATTTGATATAAACATAGGATGTATGAGACATCCAGCCAATGTGGTATCCAGAGCAATCAGGCCAAAAATACCACAAGAAGATTACCCAGACTGGTTTCACCATCAGAAGCAGAGGTCAGGACTGGGAGTGAGCAAGCTTTCCTGCTACCCAGGTATTCCATCTGGGGCTTAGGCTGGAGAAAGCCACAGCATCGGACCACCTTCTTTTCTGGCTGTAACCTGGGGGAGTTCTCCTCCCTTTTGTTTCTGGATACTCCACACCAGGGCAGACATAGCTCATGAGATCCCTTCCCTGGACAAAATACAGTGGAGAGCAGCCAAGGGGCCATGTCCATCCTCACGTGTCTGCTTGTCTCTGGAGCAGAAACCATGTGCTAGTATCTGTTTTCTTTTTCAGTATACTTCTAGTTTTAAAGTCACCTGTATCTGAATTGTGCTACTGAGGAGAGTCCTCTGGGAACAGGGAAAGATGCTACAGCAGAGGAAGGGATGTGAAGGTCTGCCTGAGAGTACTGCCCACCTTGAAAAGCACCTACAGCCCCTCTCAGGTGGCAGGACAATTGAAACTAATTCATGCTTTGGATTCCCCTTCACATGCTGTGGCTCTGTTTGGATGTGGACACCCCTTCCCCACTGGCTCCCTACAGCTCCTGGCTCCCCCAGGCATGGTTCCCCCACAGCTGGACTCCCAGCTGAGCAGCTGCCCTGTCAAAGATCAGTGGCTGCCACGTCAGCATGACTGCCATCCTCCAGCCTCAAAGCACCATCCATCCCCCAAATCCATCCTTCTGCAAATGCCTGCCAAGCCCCTGCCCACGAGGGTCTCACCTCAGAACCCCAACCATGACTGCTGAAGCAAGCTTAGGAGTAGGTGGAAAGTATCTCCCGCAGATCCCTCAGGGAGTGCTAAGGAGTATCTAAACAAGTCTGTTTCATTAGCTACATTTCTATTTTCCTAGGAAAAGTATGCAAGTAAATATTTTCTCCAGACTTTTTTCTTTTCTCTCTTCTTTTTCTTGGCTCCCTTTTTCTCTCTAAGCCTACAGTACATCACTCATGATGACTTAAATAGTGAAAACTGTCTACAGTTTATCTAAGGATCAAACAGCTGTTGTCTTCACAGGCCTTTTTTATTAATATGAATTAATGTTTTCCAACTTATTTCCTACGTTTCTGCTGGGAAGAATAACCCTTCCCAGAAGCATTCTTTGGCAGATAGCAAAATAATTTGAGTAGCAGATATATGATCTCATTTTTTTCTGGACAGATTACAATTTGGAGATTGGCTAAAAGTGGATGAACACAATAAGTATTTTAATCTTGCAGTGATTTCATGTGCCTAAATGCTTCAGCTGCCTACACTTTCCAAGCTATGAGCTGCATCCTTAAGCACTTACACTGTCTCTAATTATGGAGGATACCGTGGTCCGTATCTATTGAAATGGAAGAAGCAGTAGATTGTTTCCATTCATATGTCACTGAAGAGGTCTCTGAGCATTAACCACTTGCCTGACCAGCATTTCTCAGAGGAAGTGCTTAGGAAATGTCAATGTCCAAGTCCTACTCCAGCCCAACAGTCACAGTAATAGGTTACTTTTGACAAGATGTGCTGGTCCTTTTCTGCAGCTGGATCCTGCAGAGTGGGTCTGGAGGTAAAGACCTAAGAGTGCTACCTTAGAAATGTTCTAGTATTATCTTCAGATGCAGCCTTTACCACTTTAAACTGCTTTAAACAGCTGCATGCAGAGTCAGTCCTTCTAAAAGATTACAGTTGGGCCTGAGAACCTTCCTGGGTTTATCCATATGAGCTTTATAATCCACACATGTGCCACAGAGACTTTCGCCACTTGATGTACGTGCTTTTGGAACATACACAGTTATGGCAGTGACAAGTGAACCAGCACATGCACACATCTCACTATTTCTGAAATGAGTAATTGTGCACATCTCTTCCACTGAGAACTTTGTACCCAAGGAAATGATGGTCATCACAGACACAGCAGATGCAAGAGAAACAGTTGGCTCTCAATTACAATTACTTCTCCTTTTGGAGGAAGTTTAGAATTAATTTCCAATTGCATTTAGTCAGTGTAAATATGTTGTCTATAAAGAGTCTTTCCATGTACGTTCTGTTTTCCTTAATACTCCTTTTTTTTTTCTGTGTTTCTCTCTAATCAACTCAAGAATGATAAAATAACTAGGAACACAGTCTCCTCTGCATCTCAAATGATGTTTCAGTAATTCTTGGAAATCCTGGAGCAGGTAGTTCCTTTTTCTTCAGTGATGTTTGATAAGCAGCGTATATGAACCACTAAGTTGACGGGAAAACTTTCAGTGATCACTTGGAGCCTTGCACTAGATCTCTGCTCTACCAAACCAAGTAGAAAAGCTGACAAAATATTGAGAAAGTTGTTATTTCCTTCTGAAAAATGACTGAAGGGAGAATTCTGTTCAGGAATAACAGACACTGGTGCAACTGGGAGGCCCTGGCACTTATGGCAGGTCTGTTACTGGGCCCAGGCTGGGCATGGTGCATGTCGTAGTAATGTACCAATTTTGCACCTCGGTTCCTTTTTCTTTCTTTTCATTTAATATAATTCTCTCTGGTTTCCTACTTGCCTTCTTGATTATTTTCTTCCTTCAAGAGAAGAGGGCTTTTCAGTATGTAGGTGATAGGGGCAGCTGAAGGAAACAACATAGGATTTTATGTCGTAAGAGACCCATCATATTAGAATGACCTTCACAAAACTGATTTCTTGGCGCCTCAATCTCCTTCAGGCCTTTCACATAGCTGCAAGCCAGTGGGCAGGTTTTCATCAGTATCTTTAATCAGGTTTCAAGACACTATAAAAACACAACAAAAATAATAAAAATTCCTTTTGTCTCAAACACATACCTTAGCAGTAAGGGATGTATCCCTAAATATTTCCTCAGGAAAAATTAATGAAGCAAATTAAAAGAAAAATTCTTTCAAGCTGTTCCAAAGAAATTAATTTCACAGCCTTTTATCATACTTCCTTGCCGTTTGGGAAATTTATTTAAGTTATTAAAAAATTCCCTAAAATTCTCAGCTGAAAAGTTGGCTTCTGTTTTTTCTGCAAAGCTAACTCACCTGATTTGTCAGAACAGCTCGAAAATGAAGTGCTAACTGGTGGGTTTTATTGAAAGGAAACCAAGTGGAACAACATATGTATTTTCTTAGGAAACTAAAAAGCTCACAGTCCTGTGGTGTTCCTTGGGGTAAATTCTTTGTTATGAATTACAACCTGCTTACTGATGAGTTGTTAATAAAAAGTAGACCTGCTGGGCCATTATTTTTTTCCACACAGTATACCCAGTTTAGCTTTTTTTTTTACGTTTTCATTAATACACTGAGTGTGAATAAATCTGTTTCCAATTTGTAATTGTTTTCCCTTCATCTGGACATTAATTTATTGCCAAATCTAACACTCTTCTATTTTTAATATCCCTCCAAACTGAAGAGCTGTTTTAAAAAGGAAAAGAAAGAGATTAGAAGAATGTAGGATAGCGGGAAGGATCTCTGTTTCTTTCCTCTTTCTTTCTTCTTCTCTCTTCTCCTCTTCTCTTCTCTTCTCTTCTCTTCTCTTCTCTTCTCTTCTCTTCTCTTCTCTTCTCTTCTCTTCTCTTCTCTTCTCTTCTCTTCTCTTCTCTTCTCTCTTTCTTTTTATCTCTCTTTCATCTTTCCCTCTTTTACCCTTTCATTATCTTCTTCCTTCTTTCTCTCTTTCTTTCCTAGATCATATCCCAGGATCTGGGACCAGGAGAATCGGGCACTGTGGTTCTCCTGGGGCCCCACTGTATTTAGAAACAACAGCTGCCAGCTGAACTCATAAGTAGTAGACAAAAAGGTTGAAAGAAACACTGGAATCAAAGTAGAAACAGATGGTAACCTGAGGTGGCAGTACAACTTCATCTAATGCGGGATGGCATTTTATTTATTTGATTTGTTTGTTTATTTTCTGGCTAAGTCTCTCTTTGCATGTGGAAACTTCCTTCCTCACTCATTACAGCACTGTAATCTGGGCTATGGCAGCAAATCTCATTTGTGGAAGAAAATGAAAGGATTAAGCAGAAGGCAGTCAAATGCCAGTGTATTTCAATGGATGACATTAGCAAGTGGCTCTCTTCCTATTTTGGTTCTACACATTTGAAAGTATTCACATGAACTGGGGGCATGAGTCCAGCCCCTAATGATGGAGCACTACTATCACAGGCAGGAACATTTGCGGAATCAGCATCAAAAAATGTGTCTATTTCTCTGGCCTGTTCCTTGCCATGAGGAGGAGGAGGATGTATGGACAAGAGAGAGGCAAAGGGAGGATTAGTGGCTCCTAGGGTGTTTTCAGAAGCAGCAAACCTCTTGGCAGTCTTTAAGCCATGGTTGTGCATGTAAGGACAGATGCTGGGAGAGGGCTGGAGAAGCATAAAAGAAAAGCAGCTGAAGCAGTCCTTCTTAGATGCAGGGGGTCCAGCCAACAGCTCAGGCAAGGTGGCTTTGAGGGATGCTGCATGCAGCCAGCAGCAGAGTCATTACCAGGAATACCTGGGCACCAGGGGGGCATAAACCCTGTGCTGCTCCTGCAACCCACAGTGTCCAGCTGCCCTGCACAGGAGAACTACTGCCAGAGAATGGGCTGTTTGCATGCAATTTCTCTGTGGCCTTCCACTTACCACCTGTTCAGCTTCATGAAGGCCTTTTCCTTAGAGTTTCATCTCCCCCAAGAGCCCATGCCTTATTTTTTAGGGGCAAAGAGCCACCAGTGGCCCACAGGCTCCCTCACAGAGGGAAGGAATCACAGAATTACAGGATCCCTAGGTTTGGAAGAAACATCTGGAGATCATCCAGTCTAACCTCCCTGCCAAGGCAGAGTCACAGGTCATGCAGGAATGTGTCCCGGTAGGTTTGGAATGCCTCCAGAGAGGAGATCCACCATCTCTCTGGGCAGCCTGTTCCAGTGCTCTGCCACCTCAACGTAAAGAAATTCTTCCTCACCTTGAGGTGGAGCTTCTTGTGGATTATGGCCCCTGCTCCTCATCCTGTCACTGGACACCACTGAAAAGAGTCTGGCACAATCCTCTTGGCACCTGCTTTTGACATATTTATGTTTTGATGAGACCCCCTCTCAGACTTCTGTTCTCCAGACTAAACAAGCCCAGCTCACTCAGTCTCTCCTCATGAGAGAGATGTTCCAGATCCCTAATCACTTTTATGGCCTCCACTGGACCCTCTCCAGTAGCTCCTTCTCTTTCTTGTACTGAGGAGCCCAGAATTGGACACAGCACTCCCGATGTGGCACACCAGGGCCAAGTAGAGGGGCAGGATCACATCCCTCAACCTGCTGGCCACACTCGTCCTGATGCACCCCAGGACACCACTGGCCCTCCTGGAAGCAGGGGCACTGCTGGCTCATGGTTAATTTATCATCTGCCAAGACTCCCAAGTCCTTCTCAGCAGAGCTGCTCGCCAGCAGGTCAACCCCAACCTCTGCTGGTACTTGGGGTTATTCCTCTACAGGTACATTATCCTGGGAAGGGAAAGTAGTCATGTTTTTCTCCTTCGAAAACCCCCAGGTTTCCAGGGAGGAGGACAGACACTGAAATCAAAACCTTTCAGGGTACCTAGGCTATTAATCAAGGTTAAGTTTTAGGCTGTACCAGGCAGACACTCTCTGGGCTCTTGGACTCATCCCTGCCGCAAAAGGCAGGGGGCTCTGACATTACTGACATTGTTTTGTTGTGCATTAAACACACTCAGGATACGAATGAATGTGCCAAAAGAGATAACCATACGTGTGGTGTTTGCATAGCAATTGCACCCGTTACACACACCAGTGCCAGATGGACTGGATGTGCTTACCCTAAAACTCCTGGCAGCAGTTGTAGGTACTTTTAACTGCTCAGATGGTAGCATGGTAGGACAGGCTACAAGACATAAAATAAAGAGAAAGGAAAAAGAAATAAGCAATAAGCTTTTCCTCTACTCTCACAAGGCACCAGTATTCAGTTCCCTGCTGTGGGGAGCAGTGGGGACCCAGCACATTGCAGAGAGCAGTTGCAGAGTATCTTTGTCTCCAATGATTTTGAAAGCAACTGCTGTTGCCTCTGCTCCCCAAAGATACTGGTTTTCTCACTGTGTGAACTGTACACTTTGGCAAGCCAGAGAAACTGATGCAGACGCATTTTATATCTCAAATATTTTTCTTTTTCTTTTTCTTTTTCTTTTTCTTTTTCTTTTTCTTTTTCTTTTTCTTTTTCTTTTTCTTTTTCTTTTTCTTTATTTTTTTTTTTTAACCACAGTTAATTCTTCCCTTTTGCCCTGTGTTATAGGACTTGTGTCCGGAAACAATAGGAGCCTAGCACCTTCCCATATGATCTCTTTCTTCGTTTTAGCTGCTTGTAAAAACCTATCTTGGTCCCTTGAGTCCTAAAGAGTAATAAGTCCATTGCCTCCACAATTGCCTACTCCATCTGGGGCTCTCATTGGGATTCAGTCCACACATTCAGTTCAGGTGGGATCTTCAGAAAAATCAATAACCAACATGTCTGGCAGCATTTTACTGCATGGTATCTGTGTCCTGCTTCCTGGCTGGGACTCTCAAAATACTGATGTTCTGTTGAATTGGTTTTTTTTCCAAGGTTTCCAGCCACCTCTCTGTTGCTCTGTGATTTTTTTTTCCAATTGACTGTAATCTATCTCTCTTAATCTGCACAGAGATGGCCATTCTTCCTGCCTCATTGTTTCCCTTCTAGCTGAGGCCCTGCAGTTTGCAGTGTTCAAATTACAGCCTTTGGCATTATCAAAGGATGCTGCTACTTCGGAAAGCTGCGGGTGACTGCAACCTGAGAGTGACACCTTCAGCTGCTGCCAGCGTGCTGCTGCCACAGCACAGTGGACTCTCCCAGGGAGAGAGCACGGCTATGTGGGGTCAAGGTCACCTGGGCAGTGGGGAAGATGGGAGGCATTGTTTTTCTAGGGTCATGTTTGTACTGAAGCAGTAACACAGGGCCATACTGTCACCCACAAATACTAAGCCAGCTTTAAATTCACTTGCTCGGGTATGCCTAACAGCTTGCCTGAGGCAGCACGGAACTGTAAAGCAGCACAAGCTGTAAAACTACTGAAGGACCTGGACCTGCTCCATACTGAGCTTTTGGATGCTGCTGCTAGGTTAGGGTTGAGGGCTGATAATGTAGGTCTGTGTGGCTGCAGCTAATGCAAGGAGCTGCTGTGCAGCTGTTCCCCTAGGAAAAGAACAGAGCTCCATGCTGGACTGAAATGGCCCTTTTCACCCCATTCATGTGAATTTGGCCATTCATGCTTGGGAAAATATCAGTGCTGTTTTTAGTGAGGGGAAGGTGAGGCACAAGGAGATTAATGTCTCATTTTCAGCCACACTGGTCATCTCTACCTCTTGCTAATGGATATATAATGAAGCCTGGTCAGCACTGCTAAAGAAATCGAGCCTCAGCTGACTTACTTGAAGTCATAGAACCACTACCTGGAGAAGTACTGACCCTATACATGCTTAGTCCCTTGCCAATGGGACAGCTTGGAGACCATTTCCTACTCTTCAGAAGCATCTTCCTTGAGCAAGCACTAACGAAGCTTTTCCAGTGTTGAAAATGGCCTGATTTTGTGTAATTACTCATTCTGCTGAGGCCTTACTTCGTGCTTATGAATGCCTACATGAACATGAAGCCTGCAGAAAGCTGTTGGTTAAAGTCAGAGAAAGCTGTTAGAGTTAAAACTGTTGGTTAAAGTTAGAGAAAGCTGTTAAAGTCTTTGTTTATGCAGAGCTCCAGCTTTGTAGGGCTGTTGGCGACTCTGGATTTCAGTTTCCCCTACTATCACACTTGCTTCTCTTTAAGGAGTGGGAAGGGTGAATACTGAGGTCCCCTGGAGAGATGGGGGCCCCCTTATCTTCTATATTACTCTCTCCACAAACAACAATAAGTAATTACACTTTTGCAACTCTACTGCCAAACGCTGATGTAATTTCAGCCCTGGACATGCCGTTGCCACCAACAGCAACAAGTATCACCATTTTTAACTTGTCCTTTTCCTCTATTCAAAAGTCTAAAGGGCATTCTAAGCTGTCCACTGAAGGACTGAGTACCTTTCCAGGCCTGTGGAGAAACTGTGTGAGTTGGCTTTGGAGCGCCTGAATTCTGTCATGTCACAGCAGCGACAACTTTACAGGGCTGCTTTTCCATGTAAGAGATGACGCCTCCTTAATACAGCATCTGTGAAAATTCTTTAAAGATGTCTTGAAATTGTGAATTATCTATAATTTTATGCATATTTACATTGCATGTAGATACAAAAGAAAAGGAATAATAAAAAAAAAAAAGCTGTAGTTTGATAGTTTCCCAAATTATTTGTAGCTGACCATAATGCTTTTTACTAAGCATACAATGCCCAATATGTGTGTATTTCTTCTTTAGAAATTACTCTTTGCCATAATTTAGAATAAAACAATATGTTAAAATAAAAAAGATATGTTTAGGAAAAAAAAGAAATTGATCTTAAGGATCTAGCCCAACTCCTTGTCAGGTTGAAACTGATGAAGTATCATCCACAAATATTTGCCCCTTGCATGTTTAAATTCATGAAATAGCTGCTGTGTGTTGATAACTTAATATTCAGGAAATTTTCTTCCATCTAATAACCAATTAAAACATTAATAGCTGATTTCTTCTGGTACTCCATCCGTGCTTCTGGAGAAGAATTGGACACATTGTGTCTTTTAACTTTTTTTTTTATAATTAGACTGTCTTTTTGGTCCTGTTTGTGATCAATGCTTAGCACAAGGTCCATTGCTCCATGGCAATACAGAGAACTCCAGTTTAGCAGATTCAGAATAGAAAAGATTTGTCCTGAGGACCACTGCAAAAAAAAAACCAACAAAAAACTATTAGTAAAAGGCAAAGCACAGCATGAGTATTCCATTTCCCATAAAGATAAAAGAAAATCTTCAAATGACCTGAATATAAAAATGCAACTTGTCTGGCTATATTACAAGGAAAAAAATCAGCAGGAACACAATATAAAATTTTGAATTACATTTTTCACCTCATCTATCCTGTGATTAATGTTAAAGGTTAAAGATACATGAAGGACAAAAGGAAAACAAGAAACTTATTGTTTTATTACTTTATGCCTTAGTCAAACTCAAAATATTCTCATCCATTGAAAATCCAAGGCACTTCATGTTTAACAAGTAAGTCCCTGGGGAAAAGTTCTGCTTGAAAAGGTGTGTTACTCTATTGATTTTTAGGTGAATTTCATGTTAGCATTTATTTAAGTATCATCAGAACCTGAAATCACCAGCACAGTTTCCTGTTATACCATTCTCCTATATCCTAGTCCATGCCACGTAGCCCATTTTACATTAATCAGCCTTCTCAAGCTCTGATTCATAAAACTGTTATGAACTGCAGGCATTTGCAACACATGATATTTAGCAGAAACAAATTATCTGGGATGAAGGAATTTGAGGCTTTTTTTTTTTTTTTTTCCAAATATCTATATGTTTTCCTCATGGTCATGCTGGACTTAATGAATCTGATCTTATTTCATCTTAGGAGCAAAGATGTTTCAGACTGGTTAATGGAGAAACTTGGCTCAGGCCACAGACTCTGTATGAGAATTTGATGATTATTAAACCATAGAAACTGAGTGGAAACACTGCTTTAGGTCCCATAAATACTGCAGAGCAGATGGGCAAGAACACAAATGAATAACTCCCCCTGTACTGTTTCTGAAAATTAGACTCTCACACCTGCCTTTGGCACAGTTTTCTTGCATGGCTAAGACAAAATAAATCAGAAAAACATTTCCAAAGGCAATTGTAGCACCAGGGCACTGAAGTGTCAGTGGAAGTTAAAGGGAGTAAGCAAGCAAGTTTGGACCTCTGAGATGCAATGTCTGTATCCCAGGCCTCCACCCCTGAGACGGTTATAATTCTTACAATCTTTGAAGGTATTTTTTCTTTTTAATAAGGCAAGCAGCTTTTAGAAGGAGTTAACTGACAAGCAGAAATGTCTGGAAATTCAAGATTTCCATTTTGTGTGACAATGTGGCATGTTAAAAAGGATTTCACTCTCACTGAAAGGAAAAATCTCTCATGAAATTTCTGGCAACTTTTTCCTTTCAGGAATGTCCAGATAATTTCTTCTGACTTCTAAAATATGAAACAGAGCAGCCAGATACCCCAACACAACCTCCATACAGGTTGTCATGGAGCCTAAGTGATCTGTATGATTTGGATTCCAGGGGGAATTATCTCCTTTTTGAACTAAAATGAATTGAAACAGACCTGAGATAGTTGTCCTTGTCAAAGATATTTACATGTATTTACACTGTTAATCAGGTCTGCTGGACAACAAAACCAAAATCTATTTTTCAACTTGCAGATCTCCAGACAACATCTCCACTGCCGTTGATAGACTGTCTCTGCTTGCTCCTACATTGCTTAAATTGTTCTCTAGGTATGAAAAGCTCTTGGCTAGAAGTGCTTATCAGGGTGATGGCAGAACTGCATTAAAGCATAAAAAAGAGCCAGCCAGACTGCAATAGTTGTCTCCCTGATACCTGCTCCAAAAACTTTACATAGCTTTATATAGGTTATGTTATGTTACTTATAGGTTCTTATGAATTATTTTTATTTGTTCTGGTCCTGTTCTGAGAATTCAATTCAGTGTGTGGCAGCTATGATTCCAGCTTTGCTCTTTTAGAGACAGGAATATTTCCTAGCCTTTTCCCTCCTCTTGATCCTCACCTGAACTCTGCAAGTTTTTGCAGCGTATTTGCAACCCAGTAACACTTTGAGAGTGCTTTAGCTGGATACTTTAGAGGTGTAGCTGATCTGAAAGGCTCTAATTTATGTAAGCACTCCCTTGCTTTTTCTTCCCATACTCTAGCAGATCTTACTTCTGTCTGCTGTACTGTATTTAAGCCACCCAATTTAGTAATTATTTTCAATGAAGGCTGAAGTAAAAGAACTTTGGGCCTTCTAAGATCACCCTTCAAGAGCTTTACTTCAGTACCTTGATTTTGCTCTTTCAGAGTGACTTCTCATACTCATTTTGTGCCTTTGCCTTCCTGATTTTGTCTTTTATTGTCACACTACTTATTTTTTGCTTTAGCAGTCTAGCTTGATTTCCACTGCATGTGTGTATCCCAGTGTTTGAAGTCAACAATGAGCTTGTGGTGTAATCACTTTGGTTTATTACCATTGCTTCTTCTTCACCTGCTTTGGAATAGTTTACGCATCTACCTGCAATATTTGTTTCTCATTAAAAAAAAAAAAAGTCAGTTTTCCTTAACTTCTTTTTTTACATAAGATGTCTTTACATAAGAACTTACCTGCCTGTTCTCTGAATATATTGAGATCTGTGTCCATGAAGTCCCCTTTTTGGTCGTTCATGAACATCTGCATCCTTTTCTACTAATATTGCCAATCATCAGTTATCACCGAATTTTAGAATGTTTTGGGTTGGAAGGGACCTTAAAGATCTCTCATTCCAGCCCTCTGCCATAGGGTGGGACACTTCCCACTAGACCGGGTTGCTCAAAGCCCCATCCCCCATGACCTTGAACTTCCAAGGACAGGGCATCTGCAATTTTTTTGGTCAGCCTGTTCCAGTGCCTCAGATCCATCTCAGTAAGTGATTTCTTCCTAAAATGTAATCCAAATCTGCCCTCTTTCAGTTATCCCACCATAAGCATATTTTATGTCTATTAATTTTTGATCATGACATATATACTTTCACTTCTTCTTATTAATCTCAATATTGACACCCCCCAGCAAACACACTTGCTTTCAGCCCTCCTATGACCCTTTTCAAGATAAATCTGCGATTACCTTTGGCTAGAAACACATATTGGGAATTACTTCAATAATAACAAAAATTAAAGAATTGTGTCAGATATGTTTTGCTCAGCTTCAGATGAAGAAAAAGCCTTGCAGGAACAGGACAGTGACACCCCCCCCGCACCCGCCATGTGAACATAGTTCATCTTCTTGGGACACAGTTTGTTCTGGAAGCACGTGGTATCCTGGCAGTAACACAGCAAATGTCCAAGAGGGAAATGACACGTTAAAACGAAAAGACAAACACATTTTTCACCCTGACAGACAGCTGGCTTACATCTGTATTTTCACAGGCATCAGCAGTGTTGACTGTTATTGTTAAACGCTCAGATACTGCACAGGAGTGTCAGAGGGCCTGAATTCTCTGCAGTGTTATTGCCCACGTCTCAGACATCCTGAAGTGATTAATGGGCTTTGGGGTCTTCCCTCCGGGACGCCTTAACGTCAAAAAGCACTGGCTGGAAAGCAGGACGCTGTTGGGGTGTTTCATGTCAGCACTGCATCCCTGGGAGAGATCGCTCCCGCTGGCCAGCAGGGCGGCTCGGGACGGGATGGGACTGGACGAGGAGCGGGGCGGGCGCACACCTGCAGCTCCACCGCCCAAGCCCACCAGTGGTCGCCCCCGGCCGCGCCGGTGGGCCCAGGAGCGGGAGCGGGAGCGGGAACGGGAATGGGAACCGGGAACTGGAGCAAGCGCCCAGGAGGTGGCAGCACAGGGGGCAGCGCTGGAGGCAGCGCCGGGATGGAGCGGGGCG
>VZTX01004190.1:0-15008 GCA_013400915.1 Pardalotus punctatus | reverse complement strand
CCCTTCCCTTCCCATCCCACCCAGGCATCAGACTCGAGTCCCTCAGACTCTTCCTGCAGGACTCACCTTCATGCGTGTGTCCTCCTCTGTCAGGTTGAAGTGCCTCAGCTCAAAGTCGCCCTCAGCATCGGCGTAGGTGTACAGGCGGATGGAGAAGTCAGTGCTGGCCATGGGCACACGCACCAGGTTGTACTCGATGCCTGAGGACAGGGCAGGTGGTGACGGGCATCCCCAGGGTGTGTTTGGGGGTCCAGCCACCCCAGACCCTCAGCACAAACCTCAGCAGCTGGACCCCAGCCTCACCACCCAGCAGCATCACTCTGCCCCAGGCTCACCTTCCTCAGAGAAGTAGGAGCGGAGCAGGTGGTTCTGAGCATCCTTGGACAGGGACTGGATGTTGATGGCAGCCGCGTCAGTGATGGAGCCACCAAACCCTTTCACCTTCTGGTACCGCTGCGCTGTGTCCAGGGTGAGGTGGAAATCTGTGGGGACACAGAGTGTCACCACCACCGCTGTGTAGGACAGACTGTGTCATGACAGGTACTGGCCATGGTGGTACCTGGGGTCTTGGTGTTGTGCTGGAAGCTTCCCTCGCTCCGCTCCAGCCGTTTGCCAGCCTTGCTGCTCTCGTACTTCACGTAGGAGCCGGGGGCTGGCAGGACCAGCGGGTCCAGCGTGTCACAGTACGTGGCACTGCAGGCACAGACCAGTGAGCCATGGCCAAAATCCTTGGCATCACAGGGACGGCCACCTGCAGTAGAGGAGAGACTGGGTGGGCACCGAGGGCTGTGGCAGGAGCCCAGCTCATCCCTTCGAGCCATGACAGACTCCAAATCTGCCACCCTCCAAAGCCCAGGAGCACACGCCAGCTCATACCTGTGGCCTGCAGGGCCGCCTGTGCCAGCAGGAGCCAGCCCAGGATGCTGGCACAGCTTGTCCCCATGGCACCTCTGCTGGAACGGCTCAGATGATGCCGATGGACACACCGGAGCTGGGAGCAGGGCTAAGGGTCAACACCCAGCTCTTCTTGCCCTGACCTGGCCCCGCATGGGGACAGAGACACAGGGCAGGGAGAGCCCCAGCACCATCCTCCTGGCTGGGGACTTTAGGAACCACCAGACCTCCCTGCCGGGGCTGAGCGTGCCTTGCCCTCTGCCCACTGCTCCAGCCCAGTGCTCACCTTCCCTCCCACCCCTCCAGTGCCCACCAACAGCTCTGGCCATGTCCCAGGTGAGGGTGCAGCCCCCCAGGTGTGCATGGCCCCCAGGCATGAGCCACCCCACCAGCCTGCTGCTCCCAGCCACCCACACCAGCTGTACCCAGCAACTTCGTTCACTCCCATTGACTCCCTCCCACTCCTTCTCCCTCCTCACTTGGCCCACAGCTGTGCCATGCCATGTCATGCCATGCTGTGTCACCCCATGTATCCCCAGTGCCTCCCGACCTACAGCCAGGAGCAAACAGCTCCACACTCCCAATCCCACATTCATGGCAGCTGGGGCTTGTCCAGCCAGAGCAGTTTGGGGCTCAAGCCCCTGGCACAGAGGGTCCTACATTGTCCTGCTCTATGCAGGTTCTTGCACCCTGTCATGTCCTTCCCCTGGTGCTGGACAAGGAGCCTCCAAATGAGGACACAGGAGGAGCCACCTCCAAGCCTTGGGACCCTGGTGCCAGACTGAGGACACCTTGGGACCTCCACCAGACTGGGATGGTGCCATCCTGTTGCTCCCCAAGATCCTGTGGTATACGAAGCGGGGCGAGGCAACTGTCCTGCCTCCACTGCCTGCTGCTCCCTGCCTGGAAACGATGCCCAGCTTGGCCAGGGCACGTTCTCAGCATGGTCCTGCTGCCCAGGACCATCCCCATCCCCACCCCTATCCCCATCTCTATCCCCATTCCCACCTGCTGAAGCCGCCCCAGATCCAGGGGACTTACCTGCTGCCAAACCACTTCTTGCCGCGTCTCTGTGGCAGCAGCGGCGGGACCTGTGTCCTGGCTGTGCCTGGTGGGAGGTGACGCGTCTGGCGGAGCAGGAAAGGTGAGTTTGAGATGGGACAGCTCATGGGACTCTGTGTTTGAAGAGGAGCCTGGGGATGATTTTGCAACCTGGCTCCAATGAGCTTTCCGCACACCGCAGCATTTACAAAGCTCTCCTGAAACCTGTTCCAGTGGCCAGAGGGAAGCTGGGGAGGGGAGGATGCTCATCGGCCCCCCAAGTGCCTCCATCACCCCCTATAGACAGGTCTGCCCCACTCCCCTTGGGAAGAGCCCCACGGGAGCAGCTCTGTGTCCCTGGGACGCCTCGGACAGGGTGGGGCTGTGCCCACCCAGCATCCCTACTCATCCCACCTGGGAGCAGCTTTGCTTTGCCATGGTCAGTGCCATCACCATGACCGGTGTCCCGTTTGCGGCTGCTTCAGCTCCTTCCCCGACACGGGCAGAGACAGCAGCGGGTCATGGCAGGGACCCCCGACCCCTCCTGCTAGCTCTGCAGGGGATGGGCACAGCGGGGGCTGCAGGTGCTGCCCGCAGAGGTCCTCTCGCCCCCTCCTCGGGGCCGTGGCCCCCACGCCAGAGCCCCACGCCGCAGCGGGCTGGGTGGAGCCGGCTACAGCAGTTTATCATCTGCAAAACAAGTCTGGGCTCCACACCGTCTAATTTGGGATCTTTCCTAATTGCAGGCATCTGCTCCGCAGGAGAAACAGGAGGCAGGCAGAGCCATGGGGGGAGTGGCATCTGCCCCGGGGTCCTCTTGGGGCAGCTGGTGTGGGTGGCCAGGGAGGCAGGCCCCCACCCAGGGACCACAGCCCCTCACCCCGGGTCACAGCCCCTCGCTGGGGATCACAGCCCCCCCACCCAAGGCCCTGCTCCTCCTGCTGCCACCAGAGAAGGGCTCCCCCAGCACAGGCTGCAGCCGGTGGGGATGATGGGGGTGGTTCCTCCAGCCTCACCCCACCTCTCGCACCCCTTGCTGGAGATGTTGCATCCCCCAGTTTCCCGGCTGGCTTTTCAACAGGGAGGGAAGCTACCGTCCTGCAGCAGCTGCGGTTCCAAACAGGAGGAACAGAGAGCCGGCCCAGAGGGACTGGGCCAAAACATTTCCCTGGAGCACCAGGAGAAGCTGAGTAAGCTGAGGGGGGCTCATCCTGGAGAAAAGGAGGCTCAGGGGGGACCTTCTGGCTCTCCACAGCTTCCTGACAAGAGGATGCAGCCAGGTGGGGGTCAGGCTTTGCTCCCATGGACCAAGGGACAGGACAAGAGGAAATAACCTCAAGTTGCATCAGGAAAGGTTTAGGTTGAATATTAAAGAAAATTTCTTCATGGAAAGGTCTGTCCAGCCCTGGCATTGGCTGCCTGGGGCACTGGTGGGGTCACCATCCCTGGAGGGATTTAACAGATGTGGATAGAGCACTTGGGGACATGGGTTAGTGGTGGCCTTGGCAGTGCTGCAGGAACTTGGTGGATTTTATGATCTTGGAGGCCTTTTCCAACCTCAAGGATTCCATGATTCTATTCTATGATTCCAAGCACAGGCAGCCCAACCCAGCTGCCGTTGGGGCCAGCATTCCCCAGGGACATGGATAAAAGTACAGCACAGGCTGATGTGCTCCATGAACAGGGCTGAGACAGAGCCCGGTGTCACCTTCACACCACACTCCAATAAACCAGCTGTTAAACCTCTGGGTTTTTCGTTTTCCCCAACCTCAGCAGCTCTGTGGCTCTCACACAGAGGCATTTGCCAAGGAGAGCTCTGGCTTTCTCATTCCTGGACTTCAAAGGTGCTGGTAACATTCCCAAAGGCACAGGGAATACTGTAACCAGTATTTAGTGAAAGCAAACAGGACGGGGAGGTCATTGTGGGCTGCGGCCGGTGTTGGCCACAGCCAGAATAGAGGGGACTCTATCCGGAGGCCACCCTGGAGAGGTGGCACCAGCCTAATTTGTCCATGAGGTTCAGTGGATGGGGACACTGATATCATTTACTCTGCCTTTCCAACAGCATCTGACATTTGGATTTTTAAAAAATTCCCCCAGAAAGTAGGCTGGGGAAAACCAACAGCACATATGGAACGAATCAAGGGCTGGCAGCTGCGGAGGCTCCAGCTGCAGGGATAAACAAGGAGCCACCCGCAGGCCATGGGGGCCGGAGCCCCCGGGGCACCCCTGGCCCCGCGCCGCCCCGCCGAGGAAAACCGAGCGATTTCCGAGCGCGTAGAGGAAACACTGACGGGAACGGCGCATTCCAGAGGGAGCGCGTCATGGCTTTACTTGGCTCCCGTGGCACACGCGAAAGTTTCAAGGGGGCCACGTGTGGAAGTGTGGTCCAGGAGACAGTGCAGAGGGAGCTTCCAGGGGGATGGGAAGTGCTGGGAGGGAGGGGAGGCTGGGAAGCAGCAGCCCTGGCCAGATCCCAGTGCCAGGAGCACACGGAGCCCCCCATGGCGGGGCTGGATCCCCAGTGGTGGGTCACCATCTGCTTCCACCCTTGAGGGATGCTGGAAATATTGGGGGAATAGCTGACCCCTGGAGACCCCTGGAGCCCCTCAGCACTGCCCTGGCCATCACTGCTGGCGCCACAGGTAGGTCTGGATGGAGTGGGCTGGAGCCACGGTCTCGATGAACCCCATGGCAGGGTCCCGGATTCCAAATGGCACATCCCGACCAAACCTGGGGAATGAGAGGGGCTGAGCAGGTGGGCACAGCTGGGGCCGAGAATCACCCTGTCCCCTGCCTGGGCTGACCTGTTGAGGACCACCAGGACGAGGGCACCGTCGGGGCGCAGAACGGCCACGTGCTCCAGCTGGCAAAGGAGGCAGCGGTGGCTGCTGTGCAGCCCCACCCGCCAGGAGCCCTCGGGGATGAACTTGCTGTGGGAAGAGGACCAGGAGAGGGGTTCTGCCCCTGGTCTGGGACTGGCGGCAGCACCTGAGCCCCCCCGACCCACCTGAAGTGCCCCATGTGGTAGAACATGGGCTGCTTGTAGAAAACATCCTTGCTGCCATCCACGATGACTGGGCTGTCCACAAAGTTCTTGACCCAGTTGGGGCCTCCCTCCAGATCCAGGACGAGGTTCCAGTCGGTCCAACCAGACACAAAGTGGTTCATGACCTGTGGGGCAGGGAAGGGGCTGAGTGGGGCTGAGCCCCCCAGCCCTGGGCAGGCGGTGTGGGGGCCGTACCGTCAGGATGCTGTAGCTGTAGTGGTCCCCTCGCTCCCAGCAGCCCAGGGACACGGCGAAGCGGAACATGAAGAAGCCAGTGCAGGCCTCCGTGTAGAGGAGGAAATGGTCAGGGAAGAGCTTGTGGGTGGCCTCCAGGCTGCAGCCAGGCGGGACAATGGCATCCAGGTACCAGTGGACTGCCAGGCCAGCCACGTAACGGGCAGCTGTGGCATTTCCCAGGACCTGGGGAGCAAAGGAGATGCCTCACACCAAGGCCACCCGTGCCTCAAGCCCATGGGGATGGACGCACGGACTCCACGTGCCAGTGTGGTCTCCCAGGACCACCTCTTGTGGTCACCTCCCATAGGCACCGCAGCCTACCCCACCTGCAGCCTCCTCTCTGAAGCACTGCACCCCTTTGAGCAGCACCCCCGCATGGATGTGGTGCCTCAACAGCACCCCAGCATGGCTTTGGTGCCTAACTGGGTGCAGTGTGGAGGGTGGGGTACAGGTTTGCCCCTGGGTGGGCCCCTTGTCCCCCACCTGACCCTGTTGCTGCCAGGTCGTCCCTCCACATCCCCCTAGGGTGGTCCAGCCCTGCAGCCATGCCACGGCTGGATGCAAGGGTGGGTCATGCTACCTGGCTCAAGGCTGGGGCAGAGGCACATTTTAATTTCTTTCCTCCTCATTTAAGGTGATTCCCCCAAACAGCATTTACAGCATTGTGGGGGAAGCTGAATCAGCCAAAACTCTGCCCAGAGAAGGTGCTGGTGTCCAGCAGTGCTGCCGGGATCCAGGATGTGGGTGCCGCCCCCTCTCCTCACTCCCGCCAGGCACATGTGGAGGCGGCTGCTCCCGAAGGAGCCAGCTCTGGCTCCCACTCTGACAGACCCGGTTTGCTCCCACTCTCTAGGGCTGGGAGAGGCCACCAGCTCCATTTCCAATAGAGCCTGTGGCTGGGGTGCAAGGTGGAGGGGAAGGAAGGGGCTCTGCTCTTCACCACTTTGGCCCAGTGTGGGAGGTGGATGCGCTGGTCATCGAGCATGAGCAGCCGTGTGCGGTGGGGGCTGCGGGCCAGCGCGGGGCCCAGGTCCTGGGCAATGAAGTCCCGCTGCTGTGCAGCTGTGAAGGCGATGGTGGGGGCCTGGGGAGGTGTGAAGAGCCCTGCCAGTGGCTCGTTCTGCGCCGTCACTGCCCAGAAGGTCACGTTGTGTTTGGCGTATTCATCCAGGAACCTGGATGAGGGGAGGCAGAATGAGCTGTGCTGCCCACCACTCCCCCCTGGTCCCCCCGCTGTCCCCCCCAGCCTGGCTCCAGAGACAGTACTTGATGAAGTAGTTGGCCCAGGTCTTGTGGTACTTGTCCCCTGCCTTCCCCTTCAGAGTTCCCTTCCCACGAACATCCCCGTTACTCCTCATCCAGGCTGGGGCGGTCCAGGGGCTGGCAAACAGCAACAGCGGACGCTTGCTCATAGCCAAAGCTCGGTTCAGGAGGGGGATCTGCAGGAGAGGGCAGAGGGACAGGGTCAGCCCCAGCTGCAGCTCCCCGAAACCACAGGGCCCAGCATGGGAGGAAGGGGAGAACTCAAGGGACCTCAGCAGGGACAGGTAGCTGGCAAACACCACCCCATGGCACAGTGCCCTGGCTCCTCACCCGGCCAGTGCCAGCTGGGATGCGCCAGGACGTGCCCCGGAGGAGGTGCCAGCCCCCACAGGCTGTCCCCATGCACCCTGCCACAGTGTGCGGCGCTCAGCAGCACCCGGTCATGGGGGTCCCAGCACATGCAGGAGCTCCGGCACGAGAGGGGACAAGGTGTCGATGGCAGCGGCTTCAGCCTCCCACCTTCATCTTCACGTCCTCGTCCACCAGCCTGAAGTGCTTCAGCTCATAGTCATGGGGGACCTCATCGTAGCTGTAGGGGCGCACGGAGAAGTCACTGCAAGCCATGGGGACCCGGATGAGGTTGTACTCAATCCCTGTGGACCGGGAAAATCATCAAGGGGCGCCGGAGCAAGCACCCAGGGGACAGGTGTTCCTGCAGCAGCGACAGGCTCAGCCACCTCTGGTGACCCCACGATCTGCTCACACCACCGTGCCCTCACTGCTCACCGCATTCGGAGAAGTAGGAGCGCAGCAGGTTGTCCTGGGCCGGCTGTGACAGCTTCAGGATGTTCATGGCAGCAGCATCGGAGAGGGACCCGCCGAAGCCCTTCACGCGCTGGTACAGCGTGGAGATGTTGACCGTCAGCAGCAGCCCTACGGGAAGACCCCGGCTCAGTCCACGGTGCCCGGGGGTCTCGCAGTGGCACCGCCGCCCACCCGTGGTGGTACCTGAGGTGTGCAGACTGCTCTGGAATTTCCCCTCGCTCCGCTCCAGCCGCTTGCCAGCCTTGCTGCTCTCGTACTTCACGTAGGAGCCGGGGGCTGGCAGGACCAGCGGGTCCAGCGTGTCACAGTACGTGGCGTTGCAGACGCAGACCAGCGAGCCATGGCCAAAATCCTTGGGGATGCAAGGTCGGGCACCTGGGAGGCACGGGAGGGTGGGGGTGGCTGCCGGTTCAGGGACGTGTCCCTGTCTGCTCCCCGCCTGCCCCGGGGCGATGCCGCTGTCCCTGTGCTCCACACCCGGGCACCTCCCGGGCACCGAGCTCCGCGCTGCCCCTGCGCTCGTGTCCTTGCCCCAAGGTGCCCAAGCCCCGCTGCCACCCCCGCGACGTTCCAGCGCTCACCTGCCACCCGGGGCACTGGCATCAGCAGCAGCAGCAGCCAGCCCAGGATGCCGACTGCCCCCATGGCCCCTCGGCGTCCCCAAAGCTCTGGCAGGTCCCAGCGAGCAGCACCTGCGGGCGGGGACACCGTCAGTGAAGGCAGGGGGATGGAGGGATCAGCCCCATCTCCTCAGCCCCTGCTCCTCCTTCTGCTGCCACAGAGCTCCTGCCACACACTCCATTCCCCCCAGACACCCTCGTCTCACAGGTAATTGGGGTGGGTCCCTCTCTCCCAGGAGCCGGCAGCCCACCCGCCTTCACCCCGGCTGCTCCCGACCTGCGTTGCTGCCAGCCCTCCTCCTCCTCCTCAGCAGGTGCAGCCTCCCCACCTCGCCTTTACGGGGAGCTGCCCCGAGACTTCCCTCCTCAGCACACCCTCTCCCACCCCCACAGCTCCTCCTTGCTCTCCTCCCGGCCCAGACCTGCCCTCAGGCCTGGACCGCCGCGCATCTCCTCGCCGTGGGGCTGGGGAGAACAGGGTCCCCCTCACCCCCCACCGCAGCGCCAAGGAGGGATGGGGACATGGTCCTGGCAGCTATGCCTGAGTGAACGATCCCATCAGCGCAGGGAGGTGTCACAGAGGCAGCTCTGAGGTCCCACTGCCATCCCTGAAGGAAGAGCTGATTCCTTTATATTGTCAGGCAGGGTCTGGATGGGCCCCTGAGAGACCAGCAGAGCCAAGGGCAGGCTCATGGCACTGCTGCCTGTCCTGCTGGGGATCTCCAACAGCACCCTGGACCACCCACTTACCCCTGCCCACCACCCTGCTGTCCTCACTGTCCCCCAGGAGCTGCCAGAGCCGTGCACCCAGCATAGGAAGGGTCCAGGACCCTCGGGCGAGGTCAATGAAATCAGCTGTAAAACCCAGGGCAGCATAAGGACACGGCAGGGGTGGCCACATGGGAGCTGGGACCACTGACATTCCCTGCCCAAGCCTGTGGCATCACTCATCCCAACTCAGCACGTGCTGAGGAAGGCAGCAGCAGTGGCAGCAAGTGGGAAATACCCCAGCTCCTCGACAAGCAGGGCTGCACTCTGGCTGTCAACAACAGCAGGCTGGCCCTCAAAGGGGAACCTGCTGCCCTGACAGCATGCCAGGAGCAGAGCCCAGCTCTGGTACTCCAGGAGCACTCCCCTCTCCTCCAACAGCCATCCTCCTGCCCAGTGAGCCAAGGCTGAACTGGGCCAGCTCACCTGGGCACACAGACCCTGCCTGGCCCCATCACCCAGGACATGCCCACTCCCATGGACATGAGCCCATCACTGTGGGGATGCCCTTGGCACCTCCACAGAGGGGTGGCCCTGGGAATGGAGAGTGCTGAGATCCCAGACACAGCTCCCAGCCACAGCTCCGCTGGCCTGGAGCATCAATCACCAGGCCAGAGCTCCCCTGCACAGGGTTAAACCGCTCCGTTAGCTTTCCCTCCCCGGGTGGAGCAGCACTTCATGACTAATTTTCTCCTTTTCTGGCATATCAGATGCAGCTCTGGGGCAAATCAATTCATCAGAGTTCCTCCTACCCCCAGCACTGCTCTGCTATGGGCCCTGTCATGGTTCCACACCTCTGCTGGGAGCTGAGCCACGGGACACCTGGGCCAGCTGCCACCGGGGCCAGGGCAGATGGGGCCAGGTAGTCCCTGGTTACATCTCATGGGACAAACAGGTGCCCCAGGAGGGAGTTCCTGTCCCTGTCCCGCTGCACCGTGGATCTCCCACCTCCAAGTGGGTGATTAAGGTGTCACCAGACTGCTACACCCAAGCTAATGAGCCCCAATTTTGGGGAGGGATTAATAGGTCCTACGGCAATCAGCTTCCGAGCCCGCTTCCAGCCCTCCAGGATGCCCCCACTCACCCTTTCCCATTCTAAGGCCCAGTTCTTCCTGCCCCCCAGCCAGGCAGAGCCCCCCAGCTGGCTCAGGTCCCACAGCTCCCGGAAGGAAAAACACTGCGGAGGCTGCTGGAGCTCATCCCTATCAACGCCAGCTGATAAGAGCGTCCTGCTGAGCAGGAAAAGTGAGACCCAGGGGCCAGGCAACGCCTCGCAGGGAGCCGCTGGCACGGGAGATGCTGGGCAGCCCCACCAAGCCCCCAAAGCCACTTCTTGCAGCCAATCTCCAAATATGGGGAGCTCATGGGGGTTGCAGGGACCTCGCGACATCGTGTGACCGCCATTTGCGGGGCACGGGTGGGTTCATTCTGGGCCAGGGCCAAGAATGTGGGGTCAAAGAAGCCGTTGGGGAGGAGCTGGGGGGTGAACTCTGTCCCTTAGCCAGGATGGTGTGGATGGGGACCCGAGGGACATGGAGCTGGGCCGAGCCACCTTTATGGGGATCACAACTCTATAAACATCGATGCCAAAGAGCCTCAGTGCAGCATCACAGCAACTCCTTCACCGCAGTCAGACCCCGGCCTGGAGCACATGGGGACACAGTCCTCAGGGGGATCACCGGCTCCAGGCCAGCTGCTGCAGGACCCCAGCAGCCCCCAGCCACTGTGAGCCCCAAATGAGCCAAGGCTTTGCACAAGAATTAATGAGCCAAGCCCAACGACGTCGGAGGATTCGCCCCCGCTACGTTTATCCCAGAGCCAGTCTGTCCTTCAGTGCCGAGCTGAGCGCAGGGACGAGGGCACATGGACCAGGGTGATTCAGCACCTGGCCACCAGCTGTTGGCACCCGGGCAGGTAAGTAAGAAGCAGGCGGAGGAGCAGCCCTGCACTGGGAGTGGGACGCTGGGAGCAGGGTGACGGGTGCAGGGTGCTGGGAGTGGGACTCGCTGTAGTTATGATCCTGGAGAAATATTTCCCTCTTGTGGACAAACACAAACAGCCTCAGGGCAGGACCAGGGTGCTCTCCCCAGGATTCCAGCAGCACCCTCAGCACGGTGGGGTCCCAGGAGCAGCATCCCTGTGGCACCATGGCGTGCCAGTGTCCCAGGGTGACACTGTCACTCACTGACCGCGCCTGGGCTGTGCCCAGCCCACGCAGCATCGGGGCTGTCAGTCTTGTCAGCACCCCCAGGCACATCCCGCCTGCGCGGATCAGCCCAGAGGCCCAGCCACCCTCCTCGCCCTGAAATCATGACCTCCCTAACCTAATCTCCTGCTCCCACACCCTGCCAGCTCCCTCCCTCCTTCCTGGGTGTGCCCACACTCAGCACCCACTCCCAGCCCTGTCCCCCCTTGCTCAAGCCACCCCAGCTCTGTGGTGGGTGCTGAGCCCCCGGTGCACTCCCACTCTCCTCACCACAGTGGGGACCCCTCAGCCCAGTTCCCACACGGAACAGCAGGCTCCGGGAAGGGCTTCTGCAGCCTGGCTAGCATCCCTGGCCCAGAAAAGCCCCAGGAGCAGCTGGCATTGCCCTGACCTCAGCCAGAGCTGGCTGGGACCCCAAGCCCCTGATGCTGCAACTCTCCTGGAGCTGGCTCTGCCTCCAGCCCTGGCTGCAGGGGCCTTGGTCTGGGAAAGACATGACCCACACAGCCCGTGGCCTGACACCGGGCTGTGAGTGGCTCCATCTTGGCAGGAAAAGCACAGAAAGCTGAACCTATGCTGCAACCCCTGCTCAGCCCTTCCATCAAGGGGGGTGTCCAAGTGCTTTGTCCCTGCTCCTGATGCAGCACCCACAGCACCTTCATTCAGGGTGAATCCTGAGCCACTCGCTAGATCCTAAAACCTGTTCCCAAATGCAGGAGAGCACCCAGGCTCTGCTCAGGCCCAGCCAGGCAGTGCATACTTAAACTGGGAGCAGACTCATGTCTGGAGCATCTCTCAGCAGGGTGAGCCCCACGGGGAGCTGAGGTGGGCACAGTGAGCAGGGAGAGGGGCTGCTGCATGAGGTTCTGGGTGATCTGCGCTGCTCTCCAGACTCCAGCAGGCTCCACGCCGGGGTGGCACCCAGCCACTGTGCCCAGGAGCAGGGGAGGGACCCAGACGTTTCTCTTCCAGCTGCAGACATCAAGGCAACATCCGTGTTTAATGTCAGACCAGCAGAACACAGCATTCACAGCCTGTGGGGCCTCCACCCTGAGGAGCACCGGTGCCCCCAGCCCTTCTGCACATGCACACCGTCCTCGGCCCAGCTCAGTCCAAGCACTCGGCTCCACTGTAGCCCTGGGGAGCTGCTGAGCCCATGTGCCCTGGCCCGAGCCCACGGGCAGCTGGGGCTACGTGTCCAGCCTGGCTGCATCCAGCCCCTGGCCAGCCATGGGCGTCCCGACCCATCACCGCCGCCGCCACAGGTAAGTCTGGATGGAGTTGGCCGGAGCCACGGCTGCCATGAGACCGACGGTGTCTGCCAGCCCAAAGGTGATGTCCTGTGGGGACCTGGGGGGCAAGAGCGGGGGCGTCAGACCTGCACCACCCACTGCACAGGGCCCAGTGGGATGGGGTCCCACACGGTGGGGGTGGCAGGACGGGGGTCCCACACAGGGGGGACGGGCTGCGTCACTCACCGGTTCAGAACCACCACCACCACAGCCCCATCAGGGCGCAGGAAAGCCGTGTACTCCAGCGCTGTCTTCTTGGACTCTTTGGAGGCAAAGAGCCCCACACGCTGGGACCCCTCAGGGATGAACTTACTGAACAGACAGAAGCAACCCCAGGGAGGGAGTCAGACCCCAGGAGAGTTCCTCTCATGCCAAATTTGCTCTGCTTCTCTCAGGACAAGCTGCTGCTGGAGCCCAGGTAGCTTAGCATGTGCTGTGGGCTCCAACCCACCTGAAGTGCCCCATGTGGTAGAACATGGGCTGTTTGTAGAAGATGCCTTCACTGCTGTCCACGATGATGGGGCTGTCCACGTAGTTCTTAACCCAGTTGGGGCCCCCCTCCAGGTCCAGGGCCAGGTTCCAGTCAGTCCAGCCAGCCACAAAGTGGTTCAGATTCTGCAACAGGACAGCTCAGACGCCTGCCCAAGGAGTGGAGTGCTGAGGGGAGAGGGAGCACACTGGCAGCCCGCGCTGGGGCCCAGCGCACAGGCTGGCACAGGGGCCTCACCATCAGGATGCTGTGGCTGTACTGGTTCCCCCGCTCCCAACAGCCCAGGATCACATCCCGCTCCCAGAAATGGGCCCCGATGCACGCCTCCGTGGCCAGGATAAAGTAGTCAGGGAAGAGCTCATGCGTGGGCAACACTGTGTCCTGTATGGGACCGATGAAGTCCAGGTACCAGTGGATGCCGATGCCGTGGACGTAGCGGGCTGCCTCCTCGTCCTCCAGGACCTGACAGGGAGAAGAGTCAGTCCCATCAGGCAGAGCCAGAGACCCAGCCCTCCACAGGACAGAGTGGACAAGCCCCCAACAGGGACAGGGGCTCAGCCCCACGTCACCACACGGGCATATCCCCCTCCACACTCACCACTTTGGCCCAGTGAGGGAGGTGGAGCCGGTTGTCATCCAGGATGATGAGCTGGACATGGCGGTGGGAGCTGTTGGCCAGCGCTGGACCCAAGTCCTGGGCGATGAAGTCCCGCTGGTGCTCAGGAGAGAAGCCCAGGCACTGGAAGGGGTAGTTGTTGATCAGCCCAGCCGTGGGCTCGTTCTCCGCTGTCACCGCCCAGAAGGTCACGTTGTGCTTGGCATATTCATCCAGGAACCTGGTGTGGGGGGAAGGGGTGGGGTGAGCCACAAGGAGTCCCCAGTGCCACCACTAAGGGTCCCCCAGGACCCCTGTCCCCCTGCCCCAGCCACTCCTCACCGTATAAAGTAGTTGGCCCAGGTCTTGTGGTACCTGTCCCCCGCCTGCCCCTTCAGTGTCCCTTTCCCCACGTAGGACTCGCTGGTCTTCAGCCAGGTGGGGGAGGTCCAGGGGCTGGCATACAGTGACAGCGGCCGCTTGCTCATGGCCGAGACTCTGTGCAGGAGGGGGATCTGCAGGAGGGGGTGGAGTGGCCAGCTCAGTTGAGCCCCTGTAACCCTCCATCCCACCCTGCTCCCTCCCACCGCTCGCCTTCAGCTTCGTGTCCTCATCTCGCAGGCTGAAGTGGGCGAGCTCATAGTCATAGGGGACATCATCATAGGTGTAGGCATGGAGGGAGAAGTCACAGCTGGCCATGGGAAGCCGGATGAGGTTGTACTCCAGCCCTGCCACACAGTGGGACACAAAGTCTCCAAGATCTGCCGGCACCCGTGGTCTCTGTCACCATCCCACCTGTCTCCCTGATGTTCCCACCTTCCTCAGAGAAGTACGAGCGCAGCAGGTGATCCTGCGCTCTCTCCGGCAGGGATAAGATGTTGATGGCAGCTGCGTCGGTGATGGAACCACCAAAACCCTTCACCCTCTGGAACCGCTGCGTCGTGTCCAGGGTGAGGACAACATCTGCAGGGAGGGGAGCCCAGCGTGACGGTGGGTTGCAGCAGGCTCCATCCCATCCCTGCTGCCCGTGGCAGTACCTGGGGCGCAGAGGCTGCGCTGGAATTTCCCCTCACTCCGCTCTAGACGCTTGCCGGCCTTGCTGCTCTCGTATTTGACGTAGGAGCCGATGGCCGGCAGGACCAGCGGGTCCAGCGTGTCACAGTACGTGGCGTTGCAGACACACACCATGGCATCACGGCCGAAGTATTTGGGGCTGCAGGGCTGGGCGCCTGGGGGGCACGGGAGTGGGGGGGCAGCCTGGGGGATATGTCCCTGACAGCTCTCCTCCCTGCCGCGGGGGACACCACCGCCCCAGAGCTGCACACCTCGGCACCACCCGGGCACCGAGCTCCACGCTGCCTCCGGACCCCCAGACAATTCCCGGGCATCCCCGGCCACGGACACCCCCAGCCCCTAGGGCATTCTCTCCCCTTCCCTGCCAATCACGGCCCACCGGGCACTCCCGGCCGCCCGGGAATCCCGGTCCCGTCCAGCCACCGGGTACACCCGGGCCCCCCCCGCTCACCTGCGGCCCGGTGCACGGCCAGCAGCACCAGCAGCAGCCGCCAGCACAGGGCACCGACGGCCCCCATGGCACCGCCGCTCCCGGTGCGCTCGGAGCCGGCCCGGCAGCCCCGGGTCCGCCGCGGGCCTCGCCTTTAAGGGCGCCCGGGCCGCCCGTCCCGCCCACAGTCGGTGCAGGAGCGGCACCGACTCTGGGCGGGCCTG
>VZTX01004189.1:398-24551 GCA_013400915.1 Pardalotus punctatus | reverse complement strand
CCCGTGTGCCCCGGCCCCCCCGGCTGGGGACAGCCCCCACTGCCAGCGGCTGTCCTCGGTGTCCCCCGCATTGTCCCTCCCGCCGCTCCGGGACCTTTCCCGCCCTGGCCCCGGGGAAGGCCGGTGTCCGTCGGAGTTTTCCCGGGAGGTTTGTGACAGTCGGGGCTTTCCCGGGGGGCTTCGGGTCTCCCTGGTCCCCGCTGGGGTCGGGTCCACTTTCCAGGGCTGGAAAGCAAAGTGGGGAGCGCGGTGGGAGCCTGTGCAGGACAGGGCGGGCTGGGATGGGGCTGTTCCCTGCTGCCAGCCTCTCCTGTCCCCAACAGTCCCCCGTCTGGAGGACATGGTGGGGGCCCGAGGTAGGCAGAGGGGGCCCTGTTTGGTGCCCATGAGGGTCTCCCCTTTCCTTTCATTTGGGAGGGAAAAGGGTCCAACTTTGTTTGCCTGCCCTGTGGTGATACCCTGTTTGTCAGCTGGAACGGGGTGGGTGTTTTGGGCCAGGGGCACAGGATTGTTCGGCGAGAGGCAGTCCCTCGGTCAGGCTGGTTATATCCCAAAGAGCTGGGAGAGAGGAGGTGCTGCACCCACAGGGGTGCACAGGGAGGGGGCTGGATCCACTTTTACTCTGGGCGAGGATCTCCATCCCTGCCCGGTGCCGGCAGAGCAGCTGGGAACAGGAACTTAACAGGTGACTTGCAGCTCCTGGCAAGGCTCCCTGGGACACTTCACTGCTGTGGATGCTTCCACAGAGTTCAGAGAAGCTGGACCAGTCTGTAAATCCTGTCTCTGCATTTAGGGGACATTCCCTAGCTGCCAACAACACCGGCAGCCTGGTTATAAGCAAACGGATGTGACTGTCCAGGAGATTCACAACTTAAATGAGCTTTTTTAAAACTTTCCAAGGAAATTCCACCCTCTGAACAATGAAGATCTTAGACCCTGGCTAACTCTGAGTCCTGCAAACCCTTTGTGGATCCCTCCTGGCTCCTCTGGAACAGATGCTGAGATTCTCCAGAGGGAATTTCTCCAGTCACACACGGCTCCTGCGTGAGAGCAGAGGAAGCTCCCAACCATCGTGTGAGTAACACTTGGATATGGATTTTGGTCTGAGCATTTATTTATGGCTGAGGGTTTCAGTCCAGTCCATTCCTGTGCTGGGGAAGCTGCTGGATTGAGGAGCTGTGTCCTGTCCATGCACCCAAGGAACCTTTCCATGAGGTCCAGTGGTCTCAGAAGTGTGAGCTGTGATGGGAATGGGTGAGCCCAGAGGTGTCTGTGACACCTGTGCCTGCAGGTCTTTTTCTGTAGAGCTGACCTAGTGCTCCTCTCTGTGTGAAAGATGCTCTGAAATTTCAGAATATTGTCTATTGTTCTATAAAGGAGTGTTGCTGTGCAATGCAGATGTTAGATCTCTGAGAGGCCTTGGAATGAAGAGAAACATCCCAGTAAGCAGCTCTCTGTTCAGCTCAAATGTTTTCATTTCATTTCATGCTTTTGTAGTCTATTTTTAAATTTTGAACTGCATTACAAAAATGACTAAGTTGAGGGGGAAAAAACCCCCAAACTTGTTCTGAAGTGAAAGCAATCAAAACTCTCCACTGATGCTGAGGTGAGGGAGCTCTGCCTGCTCAGCACTGAAATTGGAGCATCTGGGGCTTTTTATTTTGCGTATTGCCCAGAAATGTGAAAAGGGAGCTCCTGGGATGAATTTTTATAAGGTAACAGAGCCAAAATATTCCTGGAAAGCAGTGGTGTAACTGCCTGGCTTTCAGTCTGGGCCTGTTTCTGTGTGGGGAAAATGTGACGGGGAAAAGAGGCAATGCTCTAACAAGGTCAGACAGATTTGTTTATTCATGCTTGAGGTGCCCTATAGAAAGTCTATAGTAAAGCAACAAGGACAGTCCTAAAACACTTAAGCTATGGCTGGGCTCTCACTGCTTATTAATTACCCTAATTAGTATTTAAAAGGATCTCTTGGAGGTGAAAGCCGTGTTAGCCAAGAAGCCTGGAAACCATGGAGAATTTTGGGACCCACCACAGCCTGGGATAAAGGCAGAGCAGTAGAAGTGGAGAGTGACAGCCCTGACCTGACTTTCCTCTCACCGCCCCATGCTGAGCTTTAATAATAAAAAGATTAAAAACAGGGAGGATTAACGTGCCAAACTGTGACTGTTGGCTCTGTGGAGGTAGAACGTGACAGTGTTCACTGTAAAAACAGTTTAGTCCTGCGTGCAGACCTGGAGGAGTCGTGCTGGTACAGCTGAGCAGGGTTTGCTGTATGTGGGATTTCTGTAGCAGGGTTTGTAAAGGTTTTGTTGCCATGAGGAGTGATTTGAGACCCACTTGTTGACAAGGTCTTTTCCTTAATCCCGATGAAGACATCAGGTTTTCATAGGGAAGTCTTTGACATCACCCGACCTTAGCATGACTGGCAAAAATCATTAGTGTTGGTAATGCTGTCATTGCTAAATCCTCTAAATTGAAATAGCAGCAAATAACGTGGAGTCGGAATTGGCAGCTCACATAATGATGGATTGCTTGTCATCTCCTCCTGGGCACGATGTGTTTTGAAATGGATAAGCGCTGTCAGGGCCAAGCCTAATCCTAAGGAATGCAAGACAAAGGGAAGTTGTTTAAAAAAAAGATACTTTCCCTTTGGAGCCTGTCAGTGGCTCCACCTCCGGCTGTGCTGCTCCTTTATTGCTCTGAAGCTGACTCCTCTTCCAGCTGCGTGGAGAAAACTCTTCTGAAGGTTACAGGGATTTTGATGTCTGAAAATAGTCCTTTTAAAGCATCTCTGTTCTGATTCGAGCATCTAGCCAAAGGAAGCAGCAAAGCTTGAGTAGTGGGAGAACCCCGAAACACGGGCTGGATCCCCTCTCTGTGCCACGAGTGAGAACAGCGCGAGTCCTGATGCAAAATATTCCCGTAAATCATTGAAATGTTGAATTTGGGAATCTCTGGCTGTCAGATCCCTCTGTGTTGATGGACAGCTCGCTGAGGTGTGGCTGGTGACGAGTTGATTGCTCTGATTTGAGCCCTCTGTGTCCTGCAGGTGCCCGAGTGCCGAGCCATGCTGGGCCGGAGGACGCGCCTGCCCCACGAGCTGAGCAGCCCCCGGCAGCGGGAGCAGCCCTGCCAGGAGGCCGTGCCCCTGCGGACACGGGCGTCCAGGGACACGGATGTCAGCCTGGAGGTGTTCAGTGGCTCCACGCCCGAGATCAAAGCGAGCCGCAGCAGGGCCCAGCAGATGCGGGACAGGAAAGGGCGCAAGGCCGAGCTCAAAGACTCCAACGGCCGAGAGGCAGAGACGATCACCTTCATCTCTGGGACAGCAGAGGCTCCCCCGAACCAAGGCTTTTGCTGCTCCTCTCTGTCTCAGGCCTGGAACACGTACAAGGCTGTTTTCTGTTGCATAGTGACGTGTGGGGGCTGCTTCCAGGACTGCAGTGTCTGCATTCCCTATCCGGGGCCTGCTGAGACCTCCACGGATGATGGGAAGAACGGAGACTACAACGGGAGGCTGCCAAACAGCCCCATCAACACCTCCCCGGCTGAGAAGAATGGGAACCAGATCAAAAAGTCCAGCATGGGCAGCAGTTTCAGTTACCCAGATGTGAAGCTGAAGGGCATCCCTGTCTATCCAAACAGGAGCCCCAACCACCACCTGGAATCTGACTCCTGCTGCAAGGAGCTGCTGGAGAAGCCCTTCAGGAACAGCATAGAAAAGCCAGCGCTCCCCAGCAGCCACCGGAGCTCGGAGGAGTATTATTCCTTCCATGAGTCCGACGTGGACATCAGTGAGCTGAACGGCTCCATGTCCAGCAGGCAGATCGACGTCCTGATCTTCAAGAAGCTCACGGAGCTGTTCAGCGTCCACCAGATCGACGAGCTGGCCAAGTGCACCTCAGACACCGTCTTCCTGGAGAAGACCAACAAAATCTCGGACCTCATCAACAGCATAACTCAGGACTACAACCTGGATGAGCAGGATGCCGAATGCCGGCTGGTCCGCGGCATCATCCGCATCAGCACCCGGAAAAGCAGGGTCCGGCCCCACATTTCCATCCCAGCCAGCCAGAGCCACGAGGAGAAGTCCAGCCGGGGCAACGCGCCGGACAGCGGGAATGAGACAATGCTGGAGTCCATGGTCATCAGCCAGGATGGTACGTGGGGGTCCCTGGGGGTCCCTGGGTGTCCCTGGGTGTCCCTGCTGTGCCGCGAGACGGTAGTGTCATCAAAGGCAGGGGGTGTGGCACTGGGGCGGGGCTGGGAGCTGGTCTGTCCCCAGGATGGGCTGGATGTGTGAATGGAGGTCCAGAAGGACAGCTCTGCTTCTCACCCTCCCTGTGCCGTGGCTTTCTCGAGCCTCTTTCCCTGCACTGAGGTTTGTGCTGAGCAAGAGAAGGGTTTGTGCTGCTGCTGCTGCTGCCTTTGCTCTGCACCTCTAAGGGAGGCAGAAAAGCCATGAGTCAAACGGAACTGGTACGACCAGACAAGCTGCTTGTGCCAGAGGATGTCCAGTTACCCAGCTGGCTCTCTCCCATGTGCTTGCCTTGCTAATGCCACCCTTAGACTCAAGTGACAGAGTGTCCTCAGAGCCCCGACCTCCTCCACACAGTGAATATCCCAGCAAAGAGGAGGGAAGGGCTGTTCCACACCACCAGTGCCTCCTGCCTCTTCCTTGTGGGAGCCGCCTCGAGTGCCTGAGCTCCAGAACAGGTTGTAACAGAGTTTGTTGTAGAAAATACCTTGAAAAGCTGAGGGGAGGGGGAGCAAGGAGACATGCAGAAGTCCCAGAGGAAACTGTGTGGGTGTTGTGCTTCCCAGATTAGCAGAGAGGCTGCTCCTGATGTTTAAGGACGCACAGCTCAGACAACCTGGACAGTGCTGGAAGCAGTGGGAAGAATCAGACTCTGCCTCTCCTGTTCCCTGAGGGTTCCAGTTCCCCCTGACTGGGACCTTTACTGCTGAGTCATTCTTTTCTGTCGTCCTTTACTGGCTCAGGCCCTCTTGGTTTTCATTCCAGAGCTGGCCGTGCAAATATCGGAGGAGACGCCGGCAGATGTGATGGCCAGGAACATGCGGCGGCACAGCAGCGCAGGTAACACACCTGGCCAGGGGCCGTGGCTGCGGGGGCACCCCGGGGCTGAGTGGGATGCCCTGGAGCCTCCCTATTCATGTCCTCACCCTCCACCAAGGCTGAGCTGACCCTGCTCCTCAGGGACCCCTCAGTTCTCCTGGGCTTCGGGGCTGATGGGGCTCGGAAGACTCCTTGGGTTGGTGGATCTTTCTGAAAAGGGGTGAAATCCAAGGATGGCACATTCCCTGTCCTTGCACAGGACCTGGTCTGAGAGTTTTCAGTCTCCAGGTGCCTTGACAAAGTTTGGGGCTGCATTTGGGGTGTGGCTGCTGCAGGTCACAGCTGGGTGAGACTGGGAACAAAAAGAACTGTGCAAAAGGGAAGCAGGCGAGAGTGCCGGGCTGTCCCCGAGCTCTGATCCTCCCAAAGAGCAGCCCAGGGCTAAAAGACAAGTTTCCTCCTGCATGACAGCAGCCCTGTCCGGGAGATGGCTGCAATGCAGGCAGGGCCGTTCCCTGCCGTGGGCTTTGTGTGCCTTTCTCCTCCCTCACGGTACACAAAGCCTTTTGTGGCAGCTCCTTCCCCGCGGCCAGGCTGCTGTGCCTCACCGGGGCTAATGGCACCCTCTCTTCTCTTTCCTCCCCAAGGCTCTCCAACAAGCAGAGATTCCTCTTTCCAAGACACAGAGACTGACTCGTCTGGGGCGCCTCTGCTCCAGGTGTATTGTTAAAGGACCTGAGCAGCAGGGAGGCATTCTGGGGCTTTGCTGCAGTCACAGTCCTCTTTCCATATGGAGTGTGCTGTGCCCCCTTTTTTTTTTTTTTTTCCCCCAGTCTACCCTGCTCCTTTTTGAAGCCAAATTCCTCCTGCTGTCTGAATTTCACTGGATATTTTCGTTTTTATGGACAATCAAGGAAGCAAGCTGTGGAGCTAATGAACTGAGGAGGTGGAATGTGTGCACAGGGAGGAGAAGATGGACAAGGAAGTAGCAGATAACTTGTGCCTCTGTGATTTCTGTAAATCACATTTAGCTCCAGCAGCCTCAGTGTCTCAGCCCTTTCCCTGCTTTGAGGATCTGTTGTACAGCTCCTGCTTCCTGGCATTGCCTAAGTGAACTTGGATAGGGAATAACTGCGTGGTGTCTCTGTGCTGGTGCTGATGTTGAGGTGCAGGCTGAGATCCTGCTCTCTGGGGATGCAAATCTCTATTTAAAGTGGCTGGGTCGGTCCCACAAACCCAAAGTCTTCTACCCATGGTGTTTTCCCTGCTGTCCCTTGGTGTCATCTCCTGCTGCCTTGTGAGGAGAAGGTTCAAGTTTATGGGGTTCATTTAATTTTTGGTCTCTTGGCTTGTCTCCTGCGACAGTGCCAGTTCTGGGGGGTGGGATGGCTGCTCAGCTGCCCCTGTCCCCCCGAGCAGACCATGGGGATCAGCTCTGCTAGGCTGATGTGAATCCTGGGGCCGAGGCATCCCCAGGAGCGCACACAGACCTGGCACTTGCCTGCCAGCAGCTCTCCCTCACTCCTCTGCCAAGCCCTCCACGTTCCCCTGGGAGAGCCTGGAACCGGGGTTGTGGCAGGTGAGGGAAATACTTGATTCACTCCTAACTCTGTGGTTCGGAGCTGGGCTGTTTGACCGTTCTGCTAGAAAATCCCTTAAAAGGGGTTTGCTTCGAAAGAAAAGGTGTCTGCAGAGGGTTTGTGAGGCACTGCTGGGCCTGGCCTTTCCTGGTGGGCACTCAGCACCTTGTCTGTCCCTTGCTCCTCTCCAGCAGGCAGTGGGAAGCAGGAGACGGGCACTGCCATCCCCAGGGCACAGTGCCAGCTGACCTTGAGGGCTGCAGCAGGAGGAAGCTGGATCTGTCGTGTTGTTTATCACAAAGTAAACATGTGAAGCCATGGCACTTGTTTGTGCATTTGGACACGAATAGAAACACTTCGTTGGATATACCAGCCATAGGATAAACACACCCCTGGGATTTTGGGGAGAGGGAAACCCAAACAGGCCCCAGGCTTTGGTGTGGGCCGTGGTTTTGTGCATTATTTGGACTGAAATGTGCCTTAATTGAACTGAAATGTGCCTTAATGGAACTGAAATGTGCCTTAGCTGAATTGAAATGTGCCTTTATTTTATAGCCTGATTGCTCTTCAGAGGTTTGGGGAGGGGGTAAGGATCTAATTCCTCTCATGAGCTGTCAGGCTTCTTTAGAAGGCCAAAACTCCTTGAAATGGATAGTTCCAGTCCCTGTTAGAGCCTGGTTTTGTAAAGCACTGGCTTTTTTCAGAGCGTGCCTCCAGAATCAGGGCCATTACTGAGACCACACCTGGGGACACTGACAGAGAGAGGTATTTTGAAGATAAAGGGAAGAGACTGAGCCTTGGATTTGGCTTCCCCTCCCTGCTTTGTGTTTAAAGCTGTTGGTTTATGAGAAATCAAGTTTATACAAGGAAAAGACTTGAAGCAAGGCCAGGCTGGGGCTCCACGGGAGCTGTGTGAGGTCACCTCCTTCCGAATGCCGCCCGTCCTGAGGGACCCGCTTGGCTTCTGCTTCTCACGGGGTTTGTACATTGTTATTTGGACAAGTTTCCTCAAAGCTGTGCACTGAGGTGGCACATGGGTCACACTGACACAGCTCTGTGGGCTGTGCTTTGCAGACAAGGGCTGAGCTGGACTTGCAGCGAGCTGCAGTCGCTGCTACAGAGCAAATGCACATTTTTAGTGTCTAGTCTGGGTATGAAGAGTGAGCGTGTGCAGATTAAACGAGCAAACCCCCAAAAACTCACTAAGAGGAAGACTGTCAAGTCGATGGTCTCTGAAGCTGGTTCACCTGTGGTGTCTTATGGGATTCTTTTGCACTCATTGGCCTTAAATGTTCTGGTTTGGTCTTTTTTATAAAGTAAAAGTTGTGCTCTTTACCTGTGCTGTGACTTTTACATTCCTGTTTTCGTCAGCCCGGGGATCCTGGGGTGGGGGTTGCACAGAGGGTGGCTGATTCCTGCTTTCCCAGGTGGACAAAGGTATTTTCATCCATTTGGTAGCTCCAGGGGGATCCTGAATGCCAGGCTGGTGTCTGGATGCAAACGAAGGAGCCTCTGGGGAAGTGCTTGTTGACATGCAGGGAAAGCTGGACCTTCCCTGAGCGGTGATGCTGGAACTGAGCTCTGGAAAACCTGAGCCTGGGGGACAGAATTTCCATGTTGTCCCTGTGATGTCACCAGCTCGTGGTAGGAAATGTGGGATTTCCAGAGCGGCCCCAATGGTGGGGTAGGATCGGCTCGGGGACAGAGGTTGGCTCAGCCTCTGACCCTGGGACTCGAAGGACGAGTTCTGCACTTTCCAATTTCAGTACAAACCCCAGGATAACCTGCAGGGCTCCATTCCTGGCCGCTGACCTTCCCTGGCCCTCCCGGGGCAGGGGCTGGGGGGCTGAAGGGGGTTTCCTTCTGGTGCACAGGACCAGGACGCATTTCCTGGGAGGATTTCAGAGCCATGAACAGGTAAATGCTGCCTTCTCTCGGCTGGGAAGGGTCTCTGGCAATGTTTTTGTGTCTGGAGCCCTCAGCCCAGCTGGTTGGGGCCTGGCAGTTGTGTTCAGCAACTTCCCTTTGGCGTTTGCTGCATCAGCCGTGGGTTTCCTTGCTCACATCCACGCACAGAATGAATCCGCAGGGTTTTTGTCTGCAGGATGTTGTTTACTGTGGATGAAGCTGTCTTGGCTCTTGCTGGAGCGGTTTTTGCTCTGAGCATTGGTGTTGAGTGTTCTGCTGAGTGATCTGACTCGTTGCCCAAGTGCAGGTCTCACAAACACGAGCCTTTACCTGGCCACACACCTGTGGACGTGTTCTCCCACACAGGCACTTCCTTCTGGGAGCCTGACTCAGCACGCAGCTTTTCCTGAAGACATTGTTTGGTTTCATTTGGCTTGGTTTTGCCAGGAGAGTCCCCAGAGACTCCCACTTTATGGGTTCTTGCCGTGCTGTGCGACCTCACAGGGATCCCTGTCCTGCCCAGCCCGAGCCATCCCTCTGCCCACGCTCCCATGGGATCGCCTTCAGGAAGCTCAGGAACTGTGGGGAATGGCTTTTAAAGAAATTCCTGTTCCACATCCACACCCTGAGCTGCTGAATTATTTATTTCAGTGTGCTTTAGACATTAGGGATGGACCCTAATTCCTCACAGCCTGGTCCTTGCAGTCAGAGCAGCTGAGGCTCCTCCTAAAACTACGCAGTAACATCCAATACTCGCTATTTCTGTTTCCCTCCTTGGGGTTTTGCTGTTCCATCGCTCTTCCCAAAGCAGTCCTGCAGTCTGGGATATTTCCCACATGCTCTGAGCTGCAATAATCATTAATAAAACCTAAGCCAGGAGCTGCTGTTAGGGAAAAATCCCAAACAACTGGGGAAAACTTTACCCTATGGAAAGCTCTCTGCAGAGCCTGTTGTGCCTGCAAGGCCTTGATTCCAAAGGAGGTGGGGAGGGGCCCTGGGCAGGTGAGGAGCTCCAGGCTCTGCCCTCCGGCTGGTGGCAGCACCAAAACGGCTTCTGCAGGTGGCCTGACACAGGTATGGAAAGACAAAAGGACATTCGTGACCTGTCACTCTCCAGCACTGCCCTTCCCAGTCTGCTGGGGCTCGGCCACCAGGACATGGATGTCCTTGCAGGGTTTGGATCCCAGCACTCCTGGGTGCTCAGCATTTCCCTGCCTTGGGCACGAGGACAATGCCACACGCCGTGGACTCAGACCGAGGTGGGGCTTTGCTTTCCTTAAGCCTTGAGCAGCTGCTCGGACCCCAGCAGGGTTTATCCCAGGGGAAGCTGCCTTTGGAAGCAAAAGGGTGCTCCCAGTTCACCTTGGCCTGGGGAAGGTGGTGGTGGGGGAGTGTTTGCAGAGGCCAAGGCCGTCAGTGAAACAGTGAAACACCTTCTGTTCCGCTGGCCCGGGGCTGAAGTCCAGGGGCAGCTCTGGGATCAGCCGCGGTTCACAAACACGGCCCCGGGCGTTCACCTCCCCCGTGGGGTCGGAGCAGCAGGGATGGCCCCGTTCTCCCAGCGCTGTTTGCCTTTTCCTTCATCTCCCCAAAAGGCCAAATGACACTCCTTCCCCCAAAACCTCTGTCCCAGCTTCCCCGGGGGGTCCCAACGCTGCCTTTTCTCTGTCTTCTCTCAGCTGCCTCAGGAACCGGCAAATCTGGGGTTTAGGACCCCAAACACTGCCCTGGCTCACACCAGCCCTGCCCCTGCAGGGGCTGAGGACAGAAGAGCACCGAGATTCTGGGGACAGAGGGAGCTCTGCACTTCCAAAGGGCAGCGAGCGCAGCTCCCGCCGTGCTCCGATCCAGGAGCTGCCGGGTCAGGCTCGGGGCTCTGGTGTGGGACACGGGGCTGAGCAGGAAACGGGGTTAGAACAAAGCCACAGGTTGGGCTTGGGGTGGTGCCGTGCACTCTCCTGGTGCCTGCTCGTGCTTGTCCCTGAGGAGGGGCTGGCAGATGCGGATCCTGCTGCAGGTGCAGAGCCCGGCCCTGCTCCTCCAGCTCCAGCACCTGCAGGGAGCAGCAGCAGCACTGACGGAGAACTGAGCTGAGGACGGGGTGAAGCTCGTCACACCCCAGAACAGCTCAGCCCTCCCAGCTCACCTGTGCCACACCCCAGGGCTCAGTGCAGACAGGCAGGTAGCTCATGCCGGGCCTAAAGCCTTCAAATCCAGCACAGTCTGGCTTTTTTTTACAAAAACAGGAGATCCTGCTTTTTTATCGGGGCCAAAGCAGGGACAGGCAGGTGTGTGTAGGGTGATTTGTGAGACAAAGGGGTGGGAAGATCCGGGCTAGAGCACTCCAGAGGCAGCTGCCCCCGTCTGGGTCCTTGCTCACCCAAAAGGTCACTGCTCTGCTGGGTGGGAGCTGCTTTTTGCCCCCAAGAGCCTGTAAAACTGGGAGACTTCAGGCCAACTGGGCTTTACTGCTCAAAAAACCCCACCATGCCAGGTGCTGTTCCAGGCCGGACTTTGCCCAAGCAGGATTTTCAGCCGTTTGTGCCCATCCCTTGGGGAGGGGGTGGAAATGTTTGGGGGAGGCAGAAGGAAGCACCACAGCAGCAGGGATCTGGGACAGGGCCCAGGCTTTCCTGACACTCTCCTTGCTGGCCCGGCTGGAAGGAGACCTGGAGCAAGGGTGGCTTCCTGCTGTGGTCACGTGCTGCTCGGCAGAGAACAAGGCCTGGAGCAAGCAGCCTTGGATCCCTGAGGGATGAAGCTGGGAATGGGGTTCAGCAGTGCTCCCGAGCAAGACACAGCTGCCACTGCCTCCTCCTGAGGCAGGACAGACCCTCAGTGCAGAGCTGGGAGCACGAGAGGGATTCACAGGCAGCTGCAGAGAGCATGGCCACAGCAGCCCCCCAGCACCCCTTCCTGCTCCCTCCCAGGAATCCTGGATCCCTTCTGCCAGAGAAACCACACGCTCTGCCTGCAGATATTCCACTTGTTTTCCTTTATGTTGCACTGCAGTTTTAACAGATATGAACATGCAGAGTGATGCCACTCGTCAGCGGGAGCTCGGCACAGAACACGGTGACGCCCGTCCATCGCCAGCAGGGAGAGAGGCTCTTGGAAAAGGGGCAGGAGACACTCCCAGCAACAACAGCATCCCCAGAGCCCCCCACATCCCCTCCCACCCACAGCCACAGCCTCTCCAGCCTTCCCTTGCTCCAGGACAGCAGATCGACCTCTCCAGCTGTGCTGGGAGCCCTGGAGTGCTCCAGCTGTCCCACTTCTGCCATGAACAGGAGCAGCAGCAAGGAGAAGCAGGGTCTGTCTCTACTGCAATAGCTGTGCTTTTAAACTGCTGTTTTCCCTTCCCAAGAAGGCAGAAGAAGAATTATTTTACAAAACAAGCTGACCTTTGTTTTCACAGGAGAGCAGGAGGGAGTAGAACTCAGGAGTACCTGTGCCGGTGGCAGAGTGGACAAACAGCTCTGAGCAGCCCGGGGAGGCAAAGCAATACCTTAAGGATTTGTCCCAAAACCTCTCAGGTGTGACTCTCTCAGCCCCAATACCCTTTTTTGCTCTAACCCCTCCTTCTCTCCTCACTGCCCTTTGGGAATTGTGGCAGATGGCTCCGGCTGGAGCTGCTGTGGCTGCTCTGGGCCCTGCCTTCTGCTCCACAGGACACTGAGGGTCACTCCGCACAGGTGCCTTCCCCGCAAGCTCGGGTGGGGGATGCTGGAAGTTTTACTTGCCCAAGGTGAGGAATATCCAACCATACATATCCTGCCCCATTCAACAGGCTGACTGAAAGAGGGGGGGAGAAGGGGAGAGCTCAGTTGAATTTAGCCTTTGAAAAGTCCATTTCTGGATGCTGTTCCATGAACCTGCAAGGAAAACAAAGACAAGAGTTTGGGTGAGTCAGCAGGAGCCAGAACAGCTCTGTTTGGGGAGGGAAGGATTTCTGCTTCCTGCACTGTGGAGTTTTGCTGCAACCCCACACCCTCCACAGCAGGGAGGGCTCTGCTGAGTTCCTTGGGACGCAGTCCTTGGACTACAAACACCTTTTCCTCGGGTCAGTGGGAGCAGCATTCCTGCCAGCCTAGCAGGTCAGCAAGTCCAGACACACGGGAGCTGTTAATTATCAAACACACACCCTCCAACTGTTACCTCTGGGCTGGACACGTAGCAGCCACGACACTGACTGTGGGGCAGAGGGGAGATGGTGAGGGCAGATTAGGATTGAAGCTCCAGCCTGTCACTGGAGCTTCACTGGGGATATGGGGAATATCCTCAGTGCTCTGACAGTAAAAGCTCAGGGAGGACATGACCAGAGGAATCTGGTTTCAAACTAGCTGCAACCCAATTGCAAATGTCCTGCAGTCCCAGCAAAGGGAATCACAGAATGGTCTGGGTTGGAAGAGACCTTAAAGATCATCTTGTTCCAACCCCCTGCCATGGGCAGGGACACCTCCCTACAGTTATGGACTCAGGCTGCCACACCAGGAAGTTCTGAGAGCAGTGCCTGTGCCCAGGACTGCCCAGGGCACACAGAGGCTCCTCTGCTCTGCTCCCCAAGGGACACAAGACATCACACCCCTGTGGAGGATTCACACACAGGGCAGGTAAGGGCAGGATGGTCTCCTCTGTGTTCCCATCTCAGGGCTTCCCCTGAAATGCCCCCACAGCATTTCCACTTTCCATTTCCAGGGACATCTGTGCTGTGAGGATCATGTCCTTGACAGGCAGCCAGGAGAGCTCCACGGGCAGAGATCAGCACCCACCTGGCTGTCACTGAGTCTGCTTTGCCCGGGACAAAGTCTAAACTTCCTCCCCATCTTTTGCCAGCCAAACTTCCAGAGCCCCAAACAAGTGACCCCGCCAGCGAGGTGTCCTGCACGTGGACTTCCCGGGAGCAGAGGGTACTTCCCATTGCGCTGACCACTGGGCACCAGGGAAGCCTGGTCTCTGCTCTGGTCACACCCCACTCAGCTCCACAGAGAAGCTTCTGGCTTTATCTTCTGGCACTACAGATAAGGCCAAGGGAAGCAGGGAGTCAGGTCAGCCACACTAGCCCTTCACCCAGAGATAAGGCGTGGGCCTGTGCTTGCTGAAGAAGCAGCGTGACCCAGAATTGCCTCCACACCTTCCCAAATGGCCTTGGGAGCTCCAGGAGTCATTTCCCTGCCACGGTGCATTTATGCCAAACAGGGCAATAAAGCCATAAAAGTGGCTTGGGGACAGCTGTCTGGGGGCAGGTGGAGGGAGGGGTTATTAGCTGGGCTACCGAGGGAGATTACACTCCTATCAAGACCACGTTACAGTTCAGCAGAGATGGCACCTCCAGTCCTAAACGTGCCTTCTGGACTTGCAATCAGCAGATTAAGACAATTCCAGAGCTAAACTGTTCCCAGATTTTCCCGTTAGGCTTTCTATCCCCACAGGCTTTTACAGACACTGGTGGCTGGCCAACAATACAGTGACTGTGCAGATGTGAGCATGAGTAGGATTGGAGGCCAGGCTGCTCTGTTCACTTATCTGTGCCAGGCAGGAAGAGGAGAAGGGCTTGGAAAGGCAAAACCGTGCAAAGGAAGGAGCTGTACCCACTTTTTCAAAATATCTTGCTTCTTCTGTTCATCAGAGGTGGGCAGGCCCATGGATTTCTGTCGTTGGTCATACATCATCTTCTCCACCATGCTGCGAGTTTCGCTGTCCAGGTCTGACAGCTGAAAGCAAGATCCAAATTGGAACAACTCTGGGCTCAAGTGAGGTCATTTCTGAGCAGGTTCTGTCAGTAAAACAGAAGAATTCTTACCTTTGAGTTCTCTGGATTAATTTTCTTGGTGTTGATTTCTGGGTCTGTGGAAACCAGTTTGTTCCACCATTCCATCTTGTTGATCTAGAGGATAAGGAAGGAAAAATAGTTTCTTTCTCTTCGACTTGCTTTGAGGTTTTTAAGTCTCAGTCACAGGAAAAAAATGCTGGAATTGAACTTTGACAGTTTTCTAAATATCAGTAAGATCTGTACATGGATAAAGGGTGCTTTTATTTCAAACTACTTTAGGCAGCCTAAATTTTTACAGTTGGGACATCTGGGAGAATGTCGGATGTTCTGTTTGGCATGACATAAATGGGATTACAACAAACCACCTGGGGAGGCCCAGAGGGGACACAAGAAGGGACACAAGAGGGTCTATCCCTGGATTTTCATGTCACTAACAGATGCCAAAACACATGATTGTTCCACTAAAGAACAACTTTAAAACGACTGATTTCCTTCCAGCTCTTCCTGAACTGCTGAGAAACCACTGGATATCCTGGAAAAGCATAAAACCAGGCTGAAAATGGGGAAACTTGCAACACCCCACTACCAATGGCACCACTGACACTGCACCCCGCACCACCACGGTGGTTCTGCTTCAGCTGAGAGCCCAGAGGAGGCAGCCAAGCCTGAATCCTGCCCAGTCCATCCTGCTTTACCTTCTCCAGATGCACGGTGACTGTTTTACCATCCTCAATGAGCCAGGAGCTCTCCTCCACCTTGACCTCATTGAAGAGCTCCCCGTCGATGACCGGAGAGTGGCCCTTGAGGCCGACCTTGAGGCGGCGTCTCTGGATATCGACCACCACATCCTTGCCCTTCAGCCTGAAGCTCACCTTGAAGGGGACAGCCAGCTGCAGCAAAAAGGAGCAGATTTGAGGAGCTGGGCAGGGAAATCCCTCCTTACCCTCCCATGCTGCTGTTCCAAGACTTTCTGCCCTGGTTTTACCGGAGTCAGACAGAGCAGGGACCATTTTCCTTCGGATACTGAGTGAGCAGGAGGTGAAAGGACGAGACGATAAAAGGGGAATCAGATTTTAATGTCCAGTTAAAACTAGACCAAAATCTAGCAAACTACAGTTCCTGGGAATTTTACTGAGTTACCGAGCTCTCTCCCAGCTACTGAAACACTGCTGTTTCCAACAAACTTCCACAGGCAATTGGGGCACATGGAACTGGCTTCATTTCTTACCAGCACCTGCTCGTATTCCCTATCTCAGATTCCTCGGATGCTGGTCATAAAGCACTACTTACATCCAATTCTGAAAGAGTCTGTGTCCATCTATAGTTTGGAAGGTCAGCTCCATTGCCAGAGTTGGGTTTAAGTTTGCCTTTATCCTTCTCATCTTCCTCTTCATCATCTGTTCCCTAAGAAATTCAAGTGTAAAGAAAAAAGCTTTTCCAGTTGCCATTGTAACAACAGTTCTTGGGTTTTATAAGGATTTTAGGTGAGTTGTTTGTATTTGATATCCACTTAAATTCAGCCCAAAAATGAACAGCTGCTTCTTCTAAAACATTACTACAGGGAAAAAAGCATAAAACCCCTCTGTATTGGCACATTTAGGAATTAAATGTGTATTTCTAGAGCAAATTTTTTTAATTTGTGTTTTTGAAGTGTGTATTTTGGACAGGGCTTGGAGTAACCTGGTGTAGTGGAAGGTGTCATGGCAGGGGGTAGAACTGGATGAGCTTTAAGGTCCCTTCCAACCCAAACCATTTCATGATTCTAAAATATCCCCAGATGAGTTTTACCTGTTTGTTGGAGTCTGAAGATTCACCTTCCTCCTCTGAGGGTTTCACTGGGACACCGTTACCCTGCCCTTGTGCCTCTTTCTTCTGTTTGAAAAGAGAAGGAAGAGCAGAAGATGCTCAGCCAAGAGCTGGCACTTTGTGTCACCTCCGGAGCTGGCACTAGATGGCCTCAGCCTTTCAGCTCCAACTGCAGGGCACCACTCACTGCATCCCACGCTTTCAAAGCATGCGATTTCCAGCCCTTAGAAATGCGACAGGAAAGACGTTTTGCCAAGGGGAAGCTTCCCTCTGTCCTCCCACTTGGACAAAGAACAACGAGCCCCTTTAACCACTCACAGCCACAGGGAGGACAAAGGCACACCTGCGGATACCTGCTTGGCTCTCACCTGGTTGATTTCGAGCTGCAGCCTTTCTGCTTCCTCATCTGTGAGCTCTTTGATCCGTGGCTCGTTGGCCTCCTGCTTGTCCTTGGCCAGCCGGGCAGCGCGCTCAGCCTTCTCGCGCCGCTCGGCCTCCTGGCGCGCCTTCTTCTCCTTGCGCTCCTTCTGCGCCAGCTTGTTGTGGTGGCTGAAGGCATCTGTGATCAGCTGAGGGACAGGGACACACGGCACGGGGGGTTAACAAAAATATCACCCGCTTCAAACCCAAACGAAGCCAACTCGGCCTCCTGAGGAGCACGAGAATGTTTGTTAAGTCACATGTTGTGACTTTTTCCTTCATCTTCACTTGGTTTTTTGACTGAAAATATAGATTTTTCCAGCGAGAGGAAAAACAGAAAGTTCAAAATATTTAAATGTAGCCCTTCCTAGTTACACAGGGAGTATATTTCCAGGAGGTAACAGCAAAATAAAAATTTTCCACTTATTTTGTTCTTTGTGTAATTCCAGCAGGACAAGCCCATGCGCAAGCCAGCCATCTGAAGCTGCTCCACACATCCAAGAGAGCTGGACACACCAGACCAAACTTTTTTACCTACTTCTGACTTTTCCCACGCCTGGGCTTGTCTCCAGATGGAGCTTTAGCGCCATGATTTAGAGGAGAAATGCTTGAAACACCCCCGCATTTTCACACCGAGGGGTGAGTTGTTCGATAAATCTTTTGGTTTAACCTCACCCCCAATTCTCCAAAGGTTGTTGTGACTCTGGGAGGTAAAATCCCAAGGTCTCTGATGCCAAGGGCCGCGTGCTCAGCAGGAAAGCTGAGTACACAGGCAGGGAGCCAGAGAATTGCCCCAGGGTCGATAAAGCCAGAGGTGCTGTGCAGAGCAGCACGTAGGTGAGCTGAGGTCTGCCCCAGAAAATAACAGGGACAGATCCTCAGAAAGGAATTAGAGGGGAAAAACTTATTTACATATATCCCAGGAACTTAGTGGGGGGAAATCCAGAACCTTTTCCAAGTGAATTGTAGCTTGTAAACAAGCACTGAGTATTTCTGCTTTGCTTTAAAAGCATGATTTGTTTACACAGCTCAACCCCAGCATCTCCTGGAATACAGAATCCAAGATGTGCCTGACCCAGCCTCTGCTCCCAACCTGATGATCCATGGGGAAGAAACTGTCTTCACTGCCTGACCTTGTCTGTGTCACTGCCCACTCCTCCCTCACCCCACACCACAAGGGCCGCTGAAATGGCACCCAAAACATCAACGACCTTCCCACCCTCTCCTTTCTCTTTCATGCCAAGGGCTCAGCAGGACAGGGGAAGCAGCTTCTTCCATGTTTGTTGTGGTTCCTATGGTGTCAGAGCACTTTTCCAGAAGGCCATAAAGCATTTTGACAGATGCCACCACCCAAGAGCATGAGCACTTTTCTTTTACAGGCACAGAATTGCCAAGGACAGTAACCAGATACCTCTGAATTGCCACTCAGGTGGGATCACACAGCCTCCAGGAATATGAGGAGATTTGCACTCTGTTCTAAGAAAAATGACAGTAGGGTTCACCTTTCTTACTTTCAGAGAATCACAGAATATTCTGGGTTGAAAGGACCTTCAAGCCCAGCCAGTTCCTCTCCCTGCAGGCCAGGAGATGCTGCATCCAGGCTCCCCAGCCCGATCGAAGGAGCAGCTGCATGTGCAGAGCCGTGGACTTTGTGCTTTTTCTGAGCTGAACAAACAAGGTAACCCGGGGTTATCACCTGCTGTGTCACCGTTAAGTCAGTGTGTCTGGCAGGTCTGCTTTCTAAACAAGCCTTTGGCCAGAGCCTGGCAAAAAAACCCTGCACTGTAGTACCATCCGAGCAGGGAATTGTGTGTTCCGCAACTCCAACAGGGGCAGCTCTGCGTTTCCTTCCCTCGGGAGCTGCTGGTGCCCACGTGCAGCCAAGTGCTGGGAGCTGCTCAAGCAGGGGATTCTTGGCACAGCACAGACACGGGTGGGATGGAAGGGAGAATAGTTAAAAGCCTGAAGGATTTTTTTTTACCTTCTCTGCTACTCCGTCCTCTCCCCCGGTGAAGAAATCCGTCTTCCTCCTCAGGAAGCTGAAGAAGGTGTTCACGAGCTGGTACGGGGAACAGGGAGAAGGTGGAGAGAAAAGGAGCAGTGAGCCCAGGTCACTCCAAGCCACCTCGTGTCTCTGGAGCAGCCTTTATCCTTTGTCCTCCCTATCTGTGGCTGTGCCAGGATTGCCCTGGAATCAGCCCCATGACCACTTCCTGAAGAAAACACTCAGTTGTGGAGATCCAGCTCCTGGGTTCCCAGTTTGCAGAAGCGGCATTGGTGTGGTTTGAATGAAGAAAAGCAGCAGTTTATCCTTAGGTCCTGCTCCCATACCCCAAGCTGTTATCCGAGGCAGGAATGTATTTACACATGCATACATACCCTAAATACATACATATATATACCCTATTTTGCTTCTTTGCACACCTAAAAGCATGCAAACTCTTTATTTTTACAGCTGCTAAGGATCACCAATGAACGAACCAGCAATTCCAAAGCGCCTCTGGAAACCTACATTCTCCTTGAATGTGGCTGATTTTTATTTCCCAGGAATTCTGTCCCGTGAGTGTTTCAATCAGAGGTTTCACTACAACACGAGGGGCTGTTACAGGACCAGTTTTTAAAAACTATTTGTGAGTAGGATGTTCCCACACCCTCCAGCCCTGCTGCAGGTCAGTTCCTGGATCTGGGAACCCTCAGCCAGAGGGATCGGGGTGGGATCGGGGCGGATCAGCAGATCCCTAAGCACGAGGGGATCCCACGATCACGACCAGGTCTCACGGGGCCGATGGCTGTGCTGGGAAGGATGAACTGGGGAACTCCATCCTGCCCTGTGGTGCTTTGCTCCGCTGTGACCCATCACAGCCACCGCCCGCGCACCCACAACGCTCCGGTAAAGCCGGGGGTGTCAGGGAAGCCCGGAGGCGCCGGGGCCGGGGTGCGAGGCCACGGTGAGGGCGCCGCGGCGCTTCATTAACACCACGCTAATTAACGAGCGGGGCTGGCGCTGCCGGCGGCCGTTATCGCCGCTCCGGGAGCAGGGCACGTGCGTCCCGTGCTCCACGTGCCGGGGCGGGGCCCGAGGAGGCCGGGGCGCTCCCCGCTCGCTCCTCCCGGTCCTGCCCCGCCCTCCCCGCTCCCGATCCCGGCGCCGCTACCTCGCGCACGCCGCCCTGGTGCTGCTGGGCCATGGCGAGCAGCATCCCGTCGAACCGGTCCTCCTGCTCCGCCGCATCCTCCGCGCTCAGCCCCATCCCGCCGCAGCTCCCGCACCGGGCCGCCACCGGAACCGGAACCGGAACCGGCGTCCACGGAAACGCTTGCCCCTCCCCACCCGCCAATCCCAGCCCGCTCGCGGGCCGCTCTCTTCGCCGATTGGTTGGGTGGGCTGTCAATCTTCCGGCAGGAGGCGGGACGCGCGGCGCGGCGGGGTTGTTATAGCGACGGCTCGTGCGGGNGGGGACCCGGGCCTGGCGGACCCGGGCCTGGCGGACCCGGGCCTGGCGGTCCCGGGCAAGGGGGACCCGGGCCTGGCGGTCCCGGGCCTGGCGGTCCCGGGCCTGGCAGGGACTTGTGGGGAGCGAAGGGCTCCTCTGAGCCTTCTTTTCTCCAGGCTGAGCCCCCCCAGCTCTCTCAGCCGCTCCTGCGGCTTCAGACCCTTCCCCAGCTCCGTTCCCTTCCCTGGGCACGCTCAATGTCTGTCTTGGAGTGAGGGGCCCGTAACTGACCTCAGGGTTTGAGTTGCCTCAGCAGTGCCAGCAAGGGGGACAATCCTGGCCCACCAGGGCTCATGTTCAGCTGCTGTTGACCAACACCTCCTTTCCATTGGAAAAATAGGAGAATTTTGGCCTTTTTTCCTCACTTTTCTCTCATTCTGCAAATGGGAGCATTTTCCGTTCCCCAGCCCTGCGTTTCCTCTGAGAGACGCGACCCCTGGGCCCATCGCAGACCATCAGTTCACCAGGTTCCTCTTCTTCCACCATAACAAGAGCCTCCTGGGCAAGGCCAGGCAAACAGCTGCTGATAAGACAACTTCCAGGTTGCTCTTCCCAAGGCCAGAGCACCGGGGCCATTGAACGCCGGGCCCAGACGAATGGCCCATGTTTGTCTGTGAACCCTGGCAGCGACACCTGCCCGATGGGGCCTTGGTGCCATGGTACAGCCTGGGGTAATGACTCTGTTTATCCTGTTTGGGTAATCCTGATAAGGCTACAGAACCCCTCCCCACTGCCGATTCATTGAGAAAACGGCCGTTGAGCCGGGAACTTGTTTGGCCCGGCCAATCAGCCCAGGGACAACAGGGTTGGTTGGGTGGTTTTAATGAGAGCTGCTTAATCAGGCCGGTCAAGGCTGTGGAGGGGTGTTCACTGTGACCCGGCTTTATAAGAGCTGGCTGTAGCAGCCACGGGCTGGCAGAACTGGGAGGACAGGGACAATCCAGCCTCTGACATATTTTGGAAGGAATTTTACGTCTCTCTCCCACAGCTGAGTTTTCACGAGGATCTGGCTCAGCCATGAGCACCAGCGTAGATACGGACTGTGAGAGGTGCCAGTGCCACGGCAAGGACAAGCACCCCGCCATCCTGTACACCCTCCTGAGCCAGAACCTGCACCCCGGCGGGGCCCGGCAGCGCTGCCTGTGCCACCAGCGCCGCACCGTGTGCTTGCGCACGCCACACGTCACCTGCCAGGCCGCCGCCGCCGTGTTGTACAAAACCATCAATTTCATGAGAAACGTCGCTGCCTTCCACCTGCTGCCGCGGGAGGATCAGCTCCTGCTGCTGGACAGCTGCTGGGTGCCCCTCTTCCTGCTGGGGCTGGTGCAGGAGATGGTGAGCTTCGAGGTGACGGAGGCCCCGGCCCCCAGCATGCTCAAGAAGATCCTCCTCAGTGGCCAGAGCAAAGGGCAGGAGCCCGAGGGGACACAGCCCACGATGGCCGCTGTGCAGCGGCTGCAGTGGTGCCTCAACAGCTTCTGGAGGCTGGACCTGAGCCCCAGCGAATACACCTACCTGAGGGGAGCCATTCTCTTCAATCCAGGTGAGTGCCAGGCCCTCGCTGGCAGCTGGACACGCAATCACAGCATCCCAGAATCAGTGAGGTTGGAAAAGACCTCTGAGATCATTGAGTCCAACCCATACCTGACCCCCACCTTGTCACCAGACCGGAGCACTGAGTGCCATGTCCAGTTGTTCCTTGGACAGCTCCAGGGGTGGGGACTCCACTACCTCCCTGCAAACACAAGACCTTGTGTCTTGGAGATGCTCAGAGACAGGCAGGTGTGAGAGCAGAGAGGGCTGGTCACCTTTTCCCTAACTGATCATTCCCAAATGCACTGGGAAGCAGGAAGGGAGGATGTCAAAACCTTTGCCTTCCCTGCAGACAATAAATCCTGGATTCCTTCAATTTTAAAGCATGATTTTCCCAGTTACCTGCTTTCCCTCCCTCAGACAGCATCCCTGAACAGCTACACCTCAGTAGTGCTGTGTGCATCTCCTTAGATCTCCTTGGATCTCCTCAGAGATCCCTTCTGAGAAATGGGAGGGGGAAGGGTGGGAACGGGAGAAACCTGGAGCTGTTTTCCATCCTTCTTCATCTCCCTTTCTCCCTTGCAGATGTCCCTGGGCTGAGGGCTCCCCTCTACATCAAGAGCCTGCAGTGGGAAGCCCAGCGAGCGCTCCAGGAGCTGCTGCAGCCTCTGCATCCTGAGGACCAGGGCCGCTTTTCCCGCATTTTACGGGTCACCTCCTCCTTAAAATCCATCCCTGCCGCCCTCATCACGGATCTGTTCTTCCGGCCTCTCATCGGCGATGCGGACATGGGGGAGCTGCTGGTGGAGATGCTGTTCGAGGTCACGGGCTGGCCACACGGCCCATGGCTGCCCCTGCCCTGCTGAGCTCCCCAGGCCTTGCCAGCAGATCTGGGAGTGGGGATTTCGGGAGACTGAGTGCCCGGACTCTGTGGGACTCTGTGGGACTCTGTGTTTCATTGGGGCCGAGGCTGGAGGGTCCCTGGGGAAGCCTCTGTGCCTCAGCAGATTTTACAGCAGCTCCTGCTCTGCCTGGGCCAGTCTCCAAGCTGAGGAGTGTATGTGGGTGAGGGGTTTCCTTCCTTGTTCCAGAGCACAGAGCTCTGGTCCCAGTTTTTCCTCATTTTGCTGTGAACTCCAAGCAGTGGTGCCATGGTGACCAGTGGCCTCAGTGGGATGACTGACCAAGAGCAAACATTATGGCATTAGCTCTGGGCCTGGCTTCTGTGCTTGAAATCTTAGAAATACTCAGGAAATTTCTTCAGGGAGAAAACTGGAGTGTTAAATCCTACAGGGTGTGCAGACTTACCCCTCTTTTCCTTAGATTCTCTCTTTCCTCCATAATTCCATGAAATACAACAGGACTAAGAGCACTTAGGAGCACCTAAACCTACTGCACCTCATTTGGAGCTCTGGGCTTTCCTGTTCATGTGAAAAGTGAACCCTGAGTGGAGCAGGTTTAGTGGGAGATCCAAACCTTCTTCCTTGGAGTTAGAGTCAGGTGCACACCTGGAAAACTCGCTCCTCTTGCCTCCAGCAGGTGAGGTGTCAGTATTTTATAAGTGAACATTCGTGTGGTTTGTATATAAGATGCAATAAATTATTTTTTTAATAAAATGTTTGATGTTTTGGAACACGGTGATGCCTTTTTAGCAAAGGTGCTGGATATGGGGTGGGCAGAAAAAACTGCAGCCATGGAAAGGATGGAATGGAATGAAAAGGGATTTTCCATAAAAATCCATCTGGCAATGCAGACAGGTTGATTGCCGTCAGTGGGAGCTGTCGGATGAACAGCTCCTTGGTGCCCCCAGCACACAGAAATCTCCAGGGGCAAATCCCCACATTGCACCTTTCTCCAGGTGTTGAGATCCAGGTGTTGAGCCATCCCGAGGGTGATGTCAAAGGTGGCTGCTCTGACTCACCCAGCTGCCAACGGGCACAAACCCAGTCCCATTTTCCATGGCTGACACAGGTGAGGTGTCAGGTAAAGCTGCACGAAGCCTCCCTGTGCCCACGGAAACGCCCGGAATCTTTGCTGGCAGCGCAGTGTGAGGAAGAACTGCTGTGTCAGCCTGAGCCTGGACCTCTGCTGCTGCTGAGGTGATCTCAGCCCCATGACAGCCTTTTTCCATGGGGAGGGAGCGCCTGAGTCACTGGATGGTTCCCACAGGCCCACGGGCAGCGCCAAGCCCAGGGAGTCACACAGAATTCCCAAAAGTCCCAGGGACAGGGGATGGCTGTGAGCACCCTGTCCAGCATGGGCCCCACCTGCGAGGGGGGTCTGAGCACAGCTCATGGGACTGAATGGGGGGCACGGCCAGACCCCTTGCATGGGGTGAGGACAGACAGCCCGGACACCCCCAGTGCCCTGAAACCCCCGGGGCTTGTGACCCCCAGGGTTCGCGACGCCCCTGGGGGTCTGGCCAAGCCCTGCTGCCCCCAGGGCTTGTTAAACACCTCCACAATGGGGTCTGGACACGCACAGGGCCTGTTAAACCTCCCCATTGGGGTCCCTTGATGCGCAAGCCCTGTGACCCCCCAGAATCTCTCTGTCCCCAAG